>OX387361.1:9927500-10102500 GCA_947563465.1 Archips xylosteana | reverse complement strand
GTGTGGTACTACCCCGGACGAGCTGGCCCATTCGTGATGCAGCGGCTAGCTACAACATGGCTCTATCACTGCAAAAACTGTTCTATGGGAGCCCCCTTAAATATTTGTTTTATGTTAATTTAAGCATTTATTTTTAGTAGTGGTAGAGCCATGTTGTAGCTAGCCGCTGCATCACGAATGGGCCGGCTCGTCCGGGGCAGTACCACCCTCTCACAGAAAACCGGCGTGAAGCAGCAGTAATCCTGCTTGCGTTTCGTACGGTCAGTGAGAGTGCCGGGGGCCCAATACCTCACCCCTTCCCTCCCCCCTCCCTCACCCCCTTCCCCTATTCCCTCTCCTTAAGGGCCGACAACGCACTGGCATCGCGTAAAGCGCTGCAGGTGTCTATGGACAGTGGTGATCATTTAACATCAGGTGACCCACTAGTTCGTTTGTCTGGCCTTTCTAACATAAAAAAAAAAAAAAAAGTGAATAGGTATATAACTAAATATTCTTTGAATATTTCAAGCGTCTACCTACGTGTTGCCGTTATCAATATCGAGCAAAAACGAGCAAATAAATCACGTTAGTTGTATGGGAGCCACCTTAAATATTTATTTTATTCTGTTTTTTTAGTGTTTCTTGTTATAGCGGCAACTGAAATACATCATGTGTGAAAATTTCAACTATCTAGCTATCACGGTTCCTGAGATACTGGTGTCAGACGCACAGACGGACGGACAGCGAAGTCTCGGTACACCTTCACTTGGGCTTCGCTTGGGTCCCGTTTTTACCCTTTGGGTACGGAACCCTAAAAAGGGTATAAAAATCTCCTTATTTTTCCACCAGCTCTTTAAATTTAAACGCCTCCGGTTTTATTCCTAGACGCGACAATCCCTTGCTTTCAGAAAAACAAAAGAAAATCGACAAAATATTGGCAATTCGGCGATCCTCTTTTGTTTTTCTTAAATTCGAAGTCGACCCCGACGCAATCCCCAGGAGCATTTACTGCTGTAGTTTTCTATTTTCTTAGAGAAACATAAGTCTTTCACCGCGTCAATGGAGATTCCACAAAAGTGCGAAGCCGCAAAAAGAAAAGATTAATAAAGCTTAGCGCTCGCTCGCGCAACACCTGTCTTTTGTCACTAATGGACCGCTGCCCTAATCTTCGGGCAAAAGAAAATGTAGTTTGAGGGCAGGGAATAATGCTAGGATTTACAAGTAGCTTTATTTTAGTTAAGTACTCAAATTATAACCTCATACTAGAGGTGCTATTTGTTTATATATACCTACCTATGATTTGTGAATTCAGGCGCATTTTCTTCAATAGCGTTTGATGGAACAAAATATGGGTAGGTATTGTTTCACATAATTTAACAAGCCATAATGTACCTATCATATCGGAAACGGCTCCAACGATTTCGATGAAATTTGGTATGTGGGGGGTTTTCGGGGATGAGAAATTGATCTAGCTTGGTTTTATCTCTGGGAAAACACTTGGCACCGAGTTTCAGCCCGAGCGGAGTTCGGTTGCCCAGGTACTTCTTCAAAATCAACGTTCGTCATAAAGTTAACCTTGTTTAACCTAACCTACTGCATTGTATAAGATGGCATTTAAAAAAGTCCGGAAAAAATACTTTTTCAGAAATAAATCACTATATGACTAACATTGATTATGAATAATGATACACTTATTAAATTATGGGAAACCAAGGGATCCCACAAAATATGTATTTTTCTTATTTTCGTTATCAAAATAAATATAACAAATCATAAGTATAGATAATTAATGTTGAGTTCGTCCACGAGGTAATATCTAAATACGCCGAAGCTCATGAACGCAGACTTCATCATCATGTGAACGTCGAGGCAATCCAACTCCTTGACAACACGGACCTAGTGAGAAGACTGAAAAGGACTAAACCCTTTGAGTTAGTGTAGTGTTAATCATACTCGAAATAGTATTACAGTGATAGTGACGTAAATGAAGAACACATGAACAAAGTGCTTCGCCTTAATAGACACTAAGAAAAGTCATTGGACGTTATTCTAAGAGACTTTAAACAAAATAGTAGATTAAGTTAAATGAATATTGCTTATTAGCCTTTGTGAGCTAGATTGTAATTAAAAAAAAAAGTATAGATATAAATCGATGTGATTAAGTCCCAGGTGTCGTATTAATCATGGCCACAAATCTTCCTTTTCACCTTTTGCATAAACAAAATTTTCCACAAAGTAAAACCAAAAACAAAATTTCATTCGCTGTAAAACCGAATCCGCCTTATAAATCATTCACAACTCCCAAGACGGCAACCTACAAAGATAAAAATTCTAAAATTCAAATTACCCGCCAAAAGCCACAAAGGCATAGACTCGAGACGGGTGCATCTCGTTTGCATCTTCCGCCGTTACGGTGCGTTCCGAGTTGCCTTTTGCCGGGATCCGCTTGTTATGCCCGGCCGGTTAACTCGAGAATCCTCCAATTATATCCGGCTCAAACTGGCTGGAAACTGCTGTAACTTTTTTTTTCGGGCGTCGAAATGGTCTTGGTCTATGACTTGGTTGTTACTTGAGGTTTGCAGAGTTGTGTGTGCCAATTTCTGTGGCATAGCGTCGTAACCGGATACTACCGGATTGTACGTTTACATTATTTAGTAGTTATGTAATAATATTATCATCATCATTGCACAGGCCTCCTCTCAGAATGAGAGGGCTTGGGCCGTTAGTTCCCACGCGGGCCCAGCGTGGTTTGACCTATGGCCTCTCAAGCAGAGGGTCGTGGGTTCAAATCCCGGCTCACACCACTGAGTGTTTCGGAATTTATGTGCGAAATTAATTTGTTTATCACGAGCTTATACGGTGAAGAAAAACATCGTGAGGAAACCTGGTGTGTGTGAAGTTCATAATCCGCACTGGGCCCGCGTGGGAACTACGGCCCAAGCCCTTCGTTCTGAGAGGAGGCCTGTGCCCTGCAGTTGGGTACGTATATAGGCTGGGATGATGATGATGATGATATAATGATAAGTCGTGTTTTTTTTATTACCGTTAACTTTACCTCACAGCGTATTCACTCTAGCCTTAAAGAGCCCTAGGTTGTATACACGATGATTTTTAATTGGTGATCAGGAACCTGTTATTATAGATCAGTATTCGGTGGCGATCACGTTTAAGTCGCAATTACGTGAAACAACACGTTTATTTTGTTAAATAATGATAATTTGGAAAATATTTTTTTGATTAAATTCATTGTCACCCTACACATAGTTTAGTCTATGAGTCTAAAAAAACCTCTTTGACAAGTCAGTTTCTTAAACAAACTTTGACGTGAGACCTGTCAAATTCCCCGGCAAAGCGATGACACTTGACGAAACTACCTAACTTCAACAGATGTAGGATGACCATGCGTTCAGTAGATGGAGCATGTTTATAACAATAACGTATTTTTTTTTATTAAACTGAGACTGTATTGCTTGAGACTTCATCTTTTAAAATCGTTTTCAACTCCTGATCATCGATTAAAAATCATCGTGTATATCTGAAAATACAGACGATGCAGACGAACGGTTGTTGAGTAGGAAATATAGTGGGTGTCAAGCACGAATGTCAAACCCTATCTATCTGTGGTTTTGCTAACAAAATACTAAGTTTTGAGCTAATAGGAGATGGTCGCGGCCATTTTTTACGTAATAAGAAAATATTTATCATCCAGTTTTGCAAGCGTCATAGTTAGCGAAAATAACCGTGTAGCATGAAAAACTTAAATAAACAATCACACTTCATGTCATTAATCATAAACATTTTGCGCCAACATCATAAGCACGCGCGTCTGTCACTTTGACGTACTATTTCTTGGTACTGAAAGTGGCAGGGCTTAAAAGAAAATGTTTTGTTTAGTGTCAAATATAAAGCATACTTTGAGAACGCTTCACCGATCTCTTATTTAACTCATAGACTAACCTAACCTAAAAAAAATCCCCAACTCGCAAATATTGCTTATAGTTTTTTTTTAATGGCTGAACGCCATGATGCCGGGTCACAAATTTAAGTGGAATGTAAAAATGTGCATATTGCAGGCCTGTCAGTATGTCAGGCTAGGTCTGTAATTTTGTATGAAATTCAATTACCGACCTCTCGTCTAGCCGCGCCTGAAACTTGATACTTCGCGGCCTATTATAAGGAACATAACGTCAATATTTCGTTGCAAATAACAAGCACTTATGAATGTCTAAGACTCTACCACCGGTTTCGGAAAAACCCTGTTGAAAAGAATCCGGCAAGAAACTCGAAAGGTATACTTTTTTCAAACAGATCTACATATCGACGGTTAAAAGGCAAAACGCATCAAGTGACATTTTACAGGAAACCCGGCTCAAACGACGGAGAAAAATTCGCTGATTTCAAATATGTATATAACTCATTTTGACAAAAAGTGTCGCTTCATGCGTTTTGCATTTTTGTCGTCATCTTATTTACTTAATTTCATACGTCTAATTTAAATAGTGCTTGATTATAGTATTAGGAATGTCAAAATATACGGCGTATTTATAAAAATCCATTGTTAGCAGAGCCCTGGTTTTAAGCAAAACACAGTGGCGTCATTAATATTGGTTTGATGGGATTCCCCTTAATTTTTAATTTTGTTAAATGATTATTATTTGTTGTTGTAACTGCAATACAAATACATAATATGTAAATAATACTATTACGGTTCTTGAATCAGGCATGTGACGGACAGACGGGCAGTGTAGCAACATTAATGTGGTAGGTTCTTCGACGTTCATATGAGCATCAATTGATGCCTAAATTGAATAAAGAACTTTGACTTTGATTTTAATAAATTAATAAGATACCGCTGTCACCTTTCAGGTACGGAACTCTAAAAAAACTACACTAATACTGTACCTATTTACATACAAGAGTTTATATCATATTTTTCAGGCGCCCACTGCTGGACATAGGCCTCCTTCATTAATACCTAATCATTACGGTTGGAAGCCGCTTGCAAGCACTATGAACCTACGGCCTTTACCAGATCATATGTCCGTCTCGTTGGTAGACTTCCCACGCTGCGCATGCGAGTTTTATTGATCATGTAAACAATAAAAAGATTAAGTAGGCACACTGTAACATAAAAGTTCTAACAAACCTATACTCAAAAGCACTCGAATAACATAATTATCAACAGGACCCACCCCCCGTTAACCTAAAAATACCCACTTGAAAGAAAGTATATCACCGTAAATAACTTGACGTTAAACAAAAGAGACCCCAAACCCTAAGGGACGCTCCCGTGGTCCGCTCAAACAGAAAATAACCCCTCTTGCCTCCCTCGCCTCATTCTTGCCTCTTGCCTCTCGCCTCTTGCCTCCCGGATGCTCGTCCCACTCGAGCTTTTCTTTTATTCCTTGCCTCTTATGTTTATTTTTGTTTTCCGTTAGCCACTGGAAATAATGGCGTGCGGTTTGTGTGGATATTCCGTTTAAATACTAGATGTTCTTTTTACATACTTTTATTTAACTGACAAGACAAACTTGATCTTCGTTTGGTTTGGCAACGGATGTGTGCTCGGTTTTTTGTAGCTTAGATGATTAACTAGTATGCTTAGTTTGAAATGCGTTAGAATTTTGTGTGGCGTTTGCAACAATTGGACCTGCATGGTGTATGTACATATTATATTGTTATGTGCAGAAAAAGGAAAGGGCGAGTTTTCATCTTCCTTTTCTACCTTATAGATGTGATCTCTATGTAATTGGGTCGATCAACTTTTCTTTGTCACTCGTTGCTATAGTGACGGTCTCCTGAGTAACTCTTTAAACCGCAAAAACTTACAGTTAACTTACAGTTACGGTATCTGATTAAAATTTGCCAAACATGCATTTTTGAGTTAGTTTTAAACTCCTTCTACAATTGGTCATCTAATATAAGCATGTTAGTTAATGTGACACAACATTTATTCTAATCAAACTGTACTACTTTTGTCCCCTCGCTGACGGGACAGAAACAACAAGAAATAGTTGATCCACCCAATTATCGGCTTTCTAACTCAAACGATTTGCGCTGGATGCTGATGAGTCAGTCACTCAGTGAGGACTTTTCCAGTGAGTGTTTCCAATATAAAAATTAGAATTATTATTTTACCAACTACCCGCCTCGGCTTTGCACGAATTCTAACGAGGAAAGTGAGACCAAATATTTTGTCTCACTTAAGTACTCGGTTGATTTTTTATGGCGATTTCTTGACCCTAATATTTCACTGTTTCTATAAAATAAAATCCAACTTCTTACAATAACCAACCAACATAATAAAAAATTAGCAAAATATGTGCAGCCGTTGTAAAATGAAACACATGTATTTGCCAATTGATTATTTTAAGATAGGTTTCCTAGCCGGAATGTCCATAGTTCTCATCACAATTCAAGACAACCTTTTGTGGGCGTTCGCGGCACGTCATTATTCAGTTCGCATTCAATGTAATTTGCATCTTTCTGAACAAAAACGGCGTAATGAAAATGTTTTAAAGTACACCAACGTCGACGGAAGGAGTTCCGATATTGTTTTAGTAATTACAGTTTTCAGTTGGCAAAAGCGTGCTCTTGAAGTTGAGTTTGTAGTGCTTAGCTTGCGTTTTCTGCGAATAATACTGAACGCGTGCTATTTTGACTGAAGGATTTGTCAACAAATAAACTTGGTGGAATTCAAGCTGTAACCAAATACTTTGCTGTGAAACTATTATCGTATGCGACGCTTATAATGTCTTCATGCAATATTCACCTTTCACCTTGCGCGCACGAGCGGTAGCGTTTTCTTATAATCATTTCAGCGCAGTAGACGTTTCGGCTGAAATGATTAGGATAAGACGCAGATTGTCCTGAAGTCGTAAAATATCCAAAACGCAAAATGTCCCAAACGCAATTATACCTAAACTTAAAACGAACTACACGTACATTGTAGCGAGGATGACCTGTGGATATTATTTCATAGGATAGGATTTGGATCCATAGTTACTCTTAAAATATAAATTCTCAAAATCCGTACTAATATTATAAATGCTAAAGTGCGTCTGTCTGTTAGCTCTTCATACTTAAATCGCTGAGCCGATTTACATGAAAGATATGGATATAGTACTTATGATATGACTCATAAGTTACGAGTAATACCGTGTATGACATTCTTAGGGCATTTTGCGTTTAGGGCATTTGGCGTTTAGGGCATTTTGCGTTTAGGGCATTTTGCGTTTAGGGCATTTTGCGTTTAGAGCATTTTGCGTTTAGGGCATTTTGCGTTTAGAGCATTTTGCGTTTAGGGCATTTTGCGTTTAGGGCATTTTGCGTTTAGGGCATTTTGCGTTTAGATCATTTTGCGTTTAGGTCAACTTGCGTTTAGGTCATTTTGTGTTCGTAAAATAGGTCATTGTGCGACGGGGGGTGCAGAACATAGGCATCTCCCAAGGTTCGCCAAACAGACCGATCCTATGACATCCAACGCGTCCCGCAACCTTAACCAGGCCGTCACTCCATCTCGTCTTCCGGTCCGTGGACGCCATTTGAGAACCTTTTCGCCCCATCGGCCATCAATAATAGGAGTTCTAAAGTTACCGACGTAGCTCAAAGAATAGCCACACTCAAATGGCAGTGGGCAGGGCAGATCGCTCGTAGAACTGATTATGACATTATCTAAAGGCAGATTTAGGTAACTGACTTCGAATTCGAGACAAGTCAGCGCTTACCCGAGAAATACCCAATGTAAATTGATTTGAAGTCAGTACAGCGGTGGGGGTCAGCGCTGACTTGTCTCGAATTCGAAGTCAGTTACTGACCCTGTCTAAACCTGCCTTAATACCTTATATTGTTTTCGAACTCCTCTGAAAAGGCTTGGCCGATTTTTATGAAACTTATGTCTGTATTTGGTAGGTCTGAGGAGGCTAGGCTATTTTTTATACCTACCCCTATTCTTCGCAGACGAAATCGCTGGCAACAGCTAGTTAAGTTATAATATAATCCAAAAAATCTTTCCGCGAGAGGGGAGGGTTTCCCCTGAATATTTCTGCTTCCGAATAACCTGGCTTAAGTGTCAAGCTTATAATTAGCATCCCTAAAACGCCACGCCATCTATTGTCAGCTGTGGTCATATTAGCAACCCCATGATGATTTTAGGATAGCGGCTTCATGCGTGCACTCGTCAACGTAATTATGACCTTTTAATAGAGTTGAAATTTGAATGATCGAAGCGCATGAGCTGATTATACGATAGGCGCGTGCGACGCACGTGCCCGCTAATGATGGTTCGTATTGACACTAGTTTTTTGATGTTTATTGATGATAGTGCAAAACCGCGTAACTTGTATGTGCGATACCGCGTAAGTGTTGAGAGATGCGATGTGTATGCACATGTATATACGGTGTTTGGTTCAGTATAGGGTGTTTTAAAATTAAACTTGTATATTTCAGCAGATGGTCGAGTTAGTTTGACTGGACAATCCTGTAGAAGATTTTTTAGGAATCTTTAATTAAAATGTAGTAACGGCTTCAACTCTGTATATTTTAAACATCAATCAAAGTACGAAAACATTTATCCAGCACAATTTAATAATAGTACATTACTGCAGCGGCCGCGAAATAGGGGATTGCCGGCCGAGTAGTTATAGATGGCCGAGTGTTAACGAGGCCATCTAGAGATACGAGGCCGGCAATCCCTGTTCGTGGCCAAGGCTTGTATAGAGTTTTTCTCAAACATGCATCACCATCACCACCATCATCATCATCACCATCATGATCATCATCAACATCATCATCAACATCATCGTCATCACCATCATCATCATAATCATCATCACCATCATCATCATCATCACCATCATCATCATCATCATCATCATCATCATCGCCATCATCATCATCACCATCTTCATCATCATCTCATCATCACCATCATCATCATCGCCATCATCATCATCATCATCACCATCATCATCATCACCATCATCATCATCATCATCATCACCATCATCATCATCATCACCATCATCATCATCATCATCATCATCATCATCGCCATCATCATCATCACCATCTTCATCATCATCTCATCATCACCATCATCATCATCGCCATCATCATCATCATCATCACCATCATCATCATCACCATCATCATCATCATCATCATCACCATCATCATCACACCATCATCATCATCATCATCTTACCTTACCTTAAATAAGCGTGGTGGCAGAATATCTTAATGAACCAAAACGGAAATATTGCTTATAGTTTTTTTTTAATGGCTAAATGCTATGATGCCATAGACCTATAAACGTCATGGTATGAAACAATAGACGATCACTTTGCTGGCCTTGGCCAGCAAAGTTGTATGAAATTCCATTATTGACCTCTCGTCTAGGCGGTCCCCCACCACCGGCTGCACCTGCACCTGCAACGTGACCGTTCGTGGCGTATTATAAGGAACATAACGTCAATATTTCATAGCATGTTTGAGAAAAAAACTTATTTACATCGTTCTCTTAATAATAAACATTGCGGATAAACACAATAAAAACCCCATTATTTAAAGCAATGAACATGCAAAACCTAAAATATCAATCAAACTTAAAAGCATTATCGAGAAAAACATTGTCTAACAAACTGCAACAAACAAAAACATGCAAAATGCTTGATCACTGCATGAGGATCTGATACGGCCGGTGCAACGGCCATTAAAAATTGCACATCATGTCGGATTACAATAACTTGATAAAAACCTGTGATAAACACGACTGGTCCTACGGGGGGTACTGTAACGACAGCAAATATACCATTAAGAGAAGAATTTAATTACTTATACATTTCCACTAATCCAGATAATTTACTTTTTTTTATAAGAATGCAGCTGTTATCCTCTGATTTTATAGCTTCTCGGAGTAGTGGGTAGAAACGCACTACTCCGAGTCGAATTTCAACGAAATCCATTCAGTAGGTAGTTTTTATGTGAAATTGTTACAAACGTCCTACATTCATACATACAGCTTCACAAACTTTTGTGTTTATAAAGTTTACGTGTACCTTACCTAGATATATTTAATGTTCTGAGAAAAAAGTTGCAATGATGATGATTTTATAAAATTATTTGTTCTGGGGTAGGAAGTAAATAATTACAAATTAGAAATCTATTGACTTACTGCTGCACTGAAAGACTTAAATTGACTTCTAAGGTTTATTAATGTTAAAAACGACAACATAATACCTACTATCTAACTAACTTAATTTAAAACCTATCGAAAATTTAAAAAAAATACATATTTAATGATTTTTTGAGACAGCTTTATTTGGTGACGGTACAACCGCACTGTCGTATTATTATACGAACTATTTGCATTAAACCCATATTAAAGCTCTACATCAATATAAAAATATGATGGGATAATCATTTGTGTGCACGTAAATATACAAAGTTGTTCTTATATTAGTTCAGAAAACTTCAATTCAAGGCTAAAGAAAGATCCTTTCGACTAAGTCATTTTTAATAAATTGGAAGAGGATATAATATATCTCCAGCTTATTATCCAGGGGAAGATTGCCGGAAAAAGAAGCGTTGGCAGGAGAAGACACTCGTGGCTGAAGAATTTGCGTGATTGGTTCAACTGCAGTACCACTTCCTTGTTTAGAGCAGCGGCCTCCAAGATCAGAATCGCCATGATGTTGTCCAACCTCCGATAGGAGAAGAATGAGGAGAAGAAGAAGATAATATACCTTTTTTAATTTTTTAGAGGCTTTTTTAAAGTACATACTAAAGACAATTTATAAAAAAATTTCAATTTCAACACTGCTACAAAAACCCTACAAATTTCCCCTTAAAAATCCCCCAAAATTGTAATACCGCAAATCATAATCATTGTTTCTCATAATCCCCAATCATTCTCCGGCAATCACGAAAATCGCATGTCCCAGTCATCGGACTAATCTTCGGATCAGTCGGGCGACTGATCGCGATAAAACGAGTCTTGCAACTCAGCGATGCAATAATTAATTCAGGATACAATTGTGCAATCTGTTGTCGATATTAAAATGCATTTAAACGCAACAGGGGATACATGGAGACGATGCTGATGTAAATTATTTGATGTTGATTAGGAAAAATATGATAGGGCTAAAAAAGAATGATGTTCGCAAACGATGACGAAATGGTTTAAAATAACACAGTTTACTAAATAGGTAATGCAATACCATAGAAAATAATCGTGTGACAATAATTGTTGACACAAGTTCTTACAAGGTAAGGAAAAAGAACGATGTAGGAGAAGAAATCTTTTAGCATTCATGAGTTACAACAAACAAGTTATTGTAGCGATAACCGATAAGGTTAAGTAAATTTTCGAAAGCTTAATACTTAACTTAATAAAACTTACGTCCGTAGTAAATCTCGAGTTGTAGAAATTTACTTAACCAATTCAATTTCATTTTTAAAAATATAGCTCCATCGATACTACCTATCGATGATTCTGCCAATGTCGAGGTTGATAAAGGCACTATCGATTGGCCGTTGTTCGGTACTTAACCGTTATTTGACAGTTCTTTATAGTAACTTGATGCAACTCACGCTTAGTTTTGGATATTAACTATGGTGTGATTACGGAGTATCAAGGCTGTAGCTCATTTACTTATAGGAATTCATTAAACTCCAGACTAAATTAGGCAATTAGTGAGGGCATATGGAATTCAAAAAAAATTGCGTCGTTTCTACTGCATCTCTAGTTCCAGCTGCAACATGCATTAGCGATTCATTTTGATATGTCATCGCGGCGTAATGCCCTTTGTGCCAGCCCTCGCACTTTTATGCTATTATTTAAATTATCAACACTTTGCTATATTTGTTTTGAATACTTAACGTTGTTTTTATATTTGTATCCGCTTCAAGAACTAAACTGGCTTTGAGCTTCGGCAAATTAGATTTTCGATTAGAGGCTTTTTAATTTAAGCGAGGCGAAGGCTCGACGTTTGATAAATACTATGGTCCACTGATATTTATGAAATATTGTGATTTGTGGTATTTACTGACCGTGTGATCTATTGTACCTATTGATCGATGTCAGTATTTATCACAAACATCCAGGTCTTAATTTCGTATTATCAGGGCCAAATTGCATAACAAAGTAGAACTAATATTACAAGCGGAACTCTCGCTTCAGTTCTATTAACTAGAAAGGGAGTTCCGCTTGTAATATAAGTTGTACTTTGTTATGTAATTGGCCCCTGTTCGTGGTAATTATTGACATCCCTCAATATACTGGATTATACACGATCAGTAAATCGTCACTAGGTACTTTGAAAACAGCTCATATCAAATCAATATGTAAATCAAACTGAACCTTGTTGCACATTTATTTAGTATAGTTCACTTTTCACATTATTGATTTTGGGATACGAGTTTTTTTTTTCAAAGTAAGTAGTGACGATATATTGTTACGACATGTCAAATAATGTCAATACGGGTCGCAATAAAAATGGAGACAAAGTGAACTGAACGTCTAGCCTGCACTAGGTACACATGTAATTGCATGAATATAATACAACCCGCCAGTATTTATCATAATATTTATTTATTGTACCTACGTACGTCTAATCTTCGCCATCTAAAGCATAAGGAAGTGATCCTTCAGTGAGATTAATTAAAACTCCTGTCATTATTATTAATAATACAAAATATTATTAAATTAATGTTTCAAATCACATCGTCTCGCTGATTTATCTTATCCTATTAAAACGAGATATACAACTAATTCGCAAATACCGCGTGAAGCTAATGTGATTATTAATATTACCGCAACATAAATTGAAGCACAGAATTCGCATATAATTACAAAGTCCAAAAACCCACATTCGAGAACTAGGTAATCCATCTGAAAATAAGAATGCGTCGACCAATGACAGTATATTATGATTCCAACCAAGATCTTGCACCTCTTACGTCAATGTGACGTCTGTTTCATTATACGGATTTCTATCACCCTGCCAAATAACACAGGCATTATCAACTCTAAGTTGTAGCCACTAAAACCCGTTATTTCCCAACGGTAAGGGATTAAACTATTTTGATATCGACTGTGGGTTTTATAAATTATGCCACGGCATGTCCGGTCGTCAGTTCTAATCTCTGTGTCACTCCTAACTTCTACATTTCTAACGCATTCTGTTTTTTGATCTTTAATCCATTATATCATCATAATCCTCTCTGATCGTGCTAAGTAGCTTGTCAATTGTTGAATGAGATTATTATAATTTGTCGCTGGATTAATAGGTATGAAAAGTTGTGTAATCTCGGTGATTAACTGCTACACCGTTTGATGTTCAAGGATGGCAGCTATTTATATCGTGGCCATCTTTATTGATTGTACATCGGCGAGGCGATAGCGCCAAATCACGCCCCGTTGTTGCTATTGGCAAGGCTGCCATTGTCATCGCTTCGGTCTCCGGCTACTTTTAGCGTCGCTCCATCATGCGCGTCTCCTCCCGACCCACCTGCGCTGGAGAAACAATATATTAAAACGCAGCTGGCCTCCTCAATCAAATCACGCATTTTTATATCATCTCCAACATTAATAATGCTATCAAAACGCGGTCGAAATGCCAAAACGACGGTCGGCTGTAAAATATAAGCGCCAATTGCTAGGACATCTCCGCAAAGCTATTAAATAAAAGTCTTTTTACATTAGATAAATCGCGCGCGTTACTCGGGAACATCTGTCCCTTGCCGATTGCCATACATTATGCACAGTTTGTTGTTTTTAATAAAAAGTTTAATCCGTTCGGTTATGACAGTAATTTGTCAGGACGATGGAAAAACTTGCTCGATTACCGTGGCGCCGGCAAGGGATACCTATTACGCTAAGCGGCCTCTTTTTATCCGCTCATTATGTCATGTTTATTTATGCATTCCCTTTTGTCTTCCATTAGCGATTCTTTTTTTGCAGTCCCATATTTCACTTAAAGTGATATTACTGTCAGCGCACATTAATGTACTTTTGCAGAAACTTGAATTTGCATTCTTTGCGTCGCCGTCGCGTCGTCCGGAAGCCTATATCATCGAGTTGTTTCGATTTCAACACCTTATAACGTCTTGCTCTGTACAACCATTAACAGTTCAATGTGGTCTTAATGAAGAGCTGATAAAATGTATATTGTGATGTTCGTCACGACTCCCTGCAATTAATCGAACTTCTTTATTTGTGCATTTGCTTTACGGGCGGGTAGATTTAGTGCGTCCTGCGCTTGATTTGTAACCCGATTTACTGTTTTTCTTTATTGTGTGCGATATATCGTGGGGGACGGACCCGTGGAAAGAGTGGTATCTGGTAAAACCGCTTTCAAAGACAAATTGTTATGAGGTTCTGCGTTTAATCACCGCTTTCTGTTTTCAAGGTAATCGAAATCTTATGACTACGAATTATTGTTAGTGGCAGTTAAAATAGGCGTTTATGCGTTGTACTAGTAGGTACAACAGTTTGAAACGATTTCCCTTTATTCAGTAGTACTCTTACTGTATAATTTAAATATAATATAATAAACCAATTTTTAACATGTTACTGCTCTTAACGCAGCTAATCTAATTTGCTATCTAACAATCATATCAGTTGGACGTCCACCGCTGACCTCACCCAAGGATCTCCACTATGATCGGTCTTATGCTTCCCGTAACCTTACCAGGTCGTTCCATCTTTTTGGAGAGCTATCTACACTACTTCCAGTCCGTGGACGCCAGGACGCCACTCGAGAACCTTCTGGCCCCAACCTTCAGTTCTATGAGCGATGTGTCCTACCCACGGGCACTTGAATCTGGCGATTCTTCGAGCTATGTCGGTTACGGTTTCAGTGGCGTTTCGCTTATTATGGTAAGTTCTAGAATATAATAAAGTCGTTTCTCTTTTGTTACAGAACATAGGCAACGTGACAGCGGAGTTAGAGTTTCAAAGACTGCAACAGGAACAGCTACGGCGGCAGGAGTTGGTGCGGCGTGGACAGCACGGCATGTACCCGGGGCCACCGTTGTCGCTGCTACCACTGCTAGAGCAGATGAGGCCGCAACCGCAGTCCAACGTAAGTCCTTCTTTACAACTGAGTTAAGACCGAGAAGAAAAAACACGCAAGTTGTATTACATTGCGAGGCAGCAAATCAAACGAGATTAAAGTGGTCAATGAGCGCCGCAATATAATGTTACTTGCATGGTTTTTCCGTACCACTTAGATCGAAGAATTTATGTAATTATGAAAGTGATGGTAGGTACTCTATGGTAAAAAAGACGTGGTAGCCTGGTTTGACCAATGGCCTCTCAAGCAGAGGATCGTGGGTTTCAGCTCAGGCTCGCACTTTTGAGTTTTTCGGAATTTACGTGCGAAATTACATTTGAAATTTACCATTAGCTTTACTGTGAAGGAAAATATCGCGAGGAAACCTCCACACAACTGCGAAGAAATTCAGTAGTGTGTGTGAAATTCTCAATCTGCACTGGGCCCGCTTGGGAACTAAGATTCAAGCCCTCTCATTCATAATGATCATGACTCCCAGTGCGGATTAGGAACTTCCATACCATTGAATTTCGACGCAAGTGTGTACGGGTTTCCTGCGACGTTTTCCATCACTGTTAAGCTCATGGTAAATTTCAAGTGAAATTTTGAAAAAGTCTGAGATTCGGGTTCGAACCCACGACCCTCTACTTGAGAGACCATACGTCAAACCACTAGGCTACCACGGTTTTCTTCGACGAAGGGCCGAAGGACTTCATCTAACGATGACAGTCAAATGATGCTTTATTCTGATGGAATACTGATTCAAACGATGTCTCAATACACAATTAACCATACGATACCCTGCAATATAAATAATTATTTAAGGGGACTAGATACGTAAGATAAGTGCCTATTTAGATACAACAATCAACTGCTTTCCGACAGCTTTCGCTGTGTTAGAGTCACAACAACTCCACCCAATAGCTTAATCTTAACCGATAACGAAACCTTGATAAACAGTGCTGGTTGGTTGGTGGGCTGGCATTCCTATGCGTTAGACAGAGATAATCATTAGCTAACATCCTGCACTTGATAATTAACACATTTCGAATGTGGCAACGGACAATGTTGCTGAAGATGTAAAAACGAAAGTTGTGTAATTACGCGGACCGGTGGGTTATGTAAAATAGATGCCCCGAGGTGATTCATCATCCAGTTTTGGGCTATAAAGACTATTTGACGGCGGATTAAAAGTTCATGTAATTTCCGTCGTGGAAAATGTTGCGTTGGCTCGTTGTTTATTGCATTGTTTAATTCGTCGTGCGAAGTTGAATTTCACTGAGTACTTTAAAACTTTTTTTATGTGACACAACTTCATCAAGCACACTTATTTTTAAGATTCTGCATGATCTTTTAACCACGCACCCCTGTCTATCTATCCGTCTGTCACTGTCACAGTACTTTATTTTTTTAACCGTAGCAGGTTAAAACAATAAACTCCGTGAACCTACATCGATAGTATCGATGGAGCTACATTTTTAAAAAAATAATGGAATAAGTACCTACTATGTTTTTAAAATTGCACTGCCATTCCATTGCACTTGTTGATGGGGTCGGTATAACATTTTTAATAATTTGATGTTACGTATTTGATATTATAATTCTCATGTGCACCTACATACTCGTAAACATAGACTAAGACATTGTAACCAACAAAATTCTATGGGCTCCTAGCCTGAAGTAAACACATTTAATTTGGTTCGGTGGTCATAAAACCGTCTATCCTCTTCCCAGGTGGGCTCCCCCTGGCCGGCCACCGCTCAGCTAGCGCAGCTCACCGCCAGCGCCCGCTCCCCGCCGCCAGACCCGGACGCGCCGCTTAACCTCAGCAAGCAGCGGTCACCGTCGCCCGCGCCGCTCATGCTGCCACGCTTCGTGCCCTACCCACCCATGGAAGAAAGCCCGCAGTACAGTTTGCAGAAGGAGGAGGAGTATGCCGGTTGTAATAGTAAGTTTTTTTGTTTTTATTGACAACGTTACGTAAGATTAAAAAAACAATAATTTCGATATATTGGGACCATATCAACTTTATTTTTTTTTACTTTTTACCCTCAAGTTGCAAGTAGAAAGAAATAAAGAAGGAAAATAAATTTATTTACAACAATACATGACACAAAAATACGTACATATCTTAAAGGTTGTCCATAGTGTTTTGTTTCTTTTTCTTATTTTTTTAGTATAATAAAGAGTTTACATAATATACAGGGTTATTTGTAATTCACTAGCATCCTTTTAACCCTAAACTCCTACCACTTAAACAAATGTATTTTGTTTTACGGCTTTTGTCATAACTTAATATTTTTGGTTTAATAACGTTAACGTCGTTGAAATGGCAATGGGCAGGCCATATAGCACGTAGAACAGATGGCCGTTGGGGGCCAAAAGTTCTGGAATGGAGACCACGGACTGGCAAGCGCAGCGTGGGACGTCCACCAACGAGATGGACGGACGATTTGGTGAAGGCCGCAGGTTCAGGGTGGATGCAAATCGCTTCCAATCGTAATGATTGGGCATCAATGAGGGAGGCCTATGTCCAGCAGTGGACGTCCTATGGCTGAAATGATGATGATGATGATGATGAATAACGTTTTGAAAATTTGATTCTGCCTCTTTTTTTACGATACTCTGTGTATTTGTATGGGAAAAAAAGTGCTTCATTTTAAAAAGTCGTAAAACAAAAAACATTTGTTTGAGTGATAGGAATTCAGGGTTAAGAGGATGTCAGTGAATTAAAAATAACCCTGTATACATACATGCACACATCATGCCTGTATCTCAAAGGGGGTAGACAGATTCTTAATTTCTGACCAAATGATCCATAACATGTTAGTGTATTGTAAAATCGATGAAAATTCAAACATCTTCAGACGCTAGTTATATTTACAATAGGCGGAACTTAAACTGGCGCTTTGGCAGTTCAACTTCATTGTCTTCCAACAAATCACTTTACACTCTGCATACTGAGTCACCTGTGACACACAACATCAAAGAAACAATAACCAGTTACCCGATGACACAGTTTCTAAATAGAAAACTCGAATCTTAACATCTACGTGAATCAGTAGGTACGTCTCTTAAAACCGAAATGGCCTAAGCGACAGCTCTTCGTAAAACTTGGGAATCATTCTAAAAAACTATAGATATTTACGCTTAAGAAAGACTTACTCAATTTCCTAGGTAATAAATATCCTCGTATAAATTATGTACAACCAGTTTTAAATTACTAGATTTAGTAATGCTGACTTCAATAGTTTGAGCGTACATTTATACCTACTCGTATGTCGGACATTTAAATAAAGCTTAAACAAAATATTTTTTATTTTTTTTCTACCTGGAATTTTTTTACGATACAATTGTAAAAATAGAGTCAATTGCGTATAAAAAAGAATGAGTAATTATTGTTTATTGACTATACCTATAATAAAGTCACTACAAGGCAGTAAATAGAACTTTTACTCGCGTCTAGGATTACTTTTAGATGTTGTAATATCCAAATTTACCCTTATTTTAAAAACTCTTATAAATGTAGAATCTACCAACTATTAATAAGTAAGACAATAATTTAAAACAACGTGTACTGAGCTAAGCGATTTGGTTTGTAAAGAGCTTCGCAAAGTACCTACTTCAAAGTTATTTAAAGATAACAATGGAAAGCTTGTAGGTACATATAACATCCTATGTATCTACAGTTAACCAATTTCGGTTCTTAGCCACCTTAGAACCCTATCATAGTAAATATTTTTATTTGTATATTACAATGCTTGTCGAACGACGTAAAATTACGCAATGACCAAGGTTCTAAGTATGATGGCCTAGAAATGAAATTGGTTGACTGTATTTGTGGTCCACGGCAAAAAAAAACACAATCTTGTGAGTTTTTCTGTGGCGTTTACGCCTTTTCACAATAGTACGATTTGCATAATGACGTCTCCATGCGTCACATATACGTAGGTGCTCCCAAAATATTACCCGGCTGTCTAATCAAATCATTTATTAGCCGTCGTCGGTGGACATAATGTTGTCAAATTTAAAAGTGTCCAAGGTTTTATTGAGTGAAATATACGCTAGGGGGCGCCTTAAATTGACTGATTCATATCGATTTTGTTTTAACAAAACGTGCGTTAGATAAAGCAGAGTTTTCGAAACTGTGGGTGTAATAATTTGTGAAGAAGCTGGCTTTTAATCTTATGTTGAAAACTTTACAGAAGTCTGCTTTGAGAAGCGATTTGGATTTAGCTGTTTTTTGAATTGGCGTGGCGTTCGTTTGAGGCGTTAGGATGATATTACAAGTATTTTTTTATTGACTTTTATTCAAGTCATATAGATGTATCATTATGTAATTGTTGGGGATAGTGCCTTGCCTTGTATAAAAGGTGCAAATTAGAGTCGAATAACAGTTACCCACGACCTACCCTAACTAATAAACCACTACCGAAAGATCATGATTTCTTACAAATAATATAGTTGCCAAGTTTTGTACGGAACTCGGGACTTTGAAATATAAAATAATGAGTTTCAAGAGAAAACAATTCATTTAATGCTTAAATTGAGAAAAGATACTTGCAAAAGTATATTAACAAAACACAGTTGAAGGCATGAACTTATCAGTTAAAATCAGCAAGGAAAGAGTTATTTTACTAGACATTAATGTACTATAAGTAGTTTTTGTTCCTATGCGTTTTGTTCTAGCGTTTAAATCTAGCTTTAAAGCTCTCCTTCATAAAGACCTAGATTAATTATCTCTACGTAGCTGAGGCTACTACGAAATTCGAAGTTCACTCTTCTGTTTAATTTAATACTATTAGCGTGAACAGAATGCCACAATACAAAGTTCGAAAATCGAATTTCATACAGATACATTTCATTTTTTTTTTCTTATTTTTCATTTTTTTTTTATTTTAGTATAGTCTAGTTCACCAATATCTGTATCGCCAACCTTTCATAAATATCTATACATAGACCTTATGTTACCGTAATAAGGTCTATGTATAGATATTTATGAAAGGTTGGCTGTACAGATATTGGTGAACTCGACTGTACAAGGCCTGCGCGTACCTAATTTTATTTTATTTAATTTATCCTGTTTCCAACAACAGGATAAATTAAAACAACGAATCCTTAGATTAAGGTAGGCAAAATTAAAATATCTTAATATTCCAAAGTCATAAAATTTAAAGACAGCCATCTGGGTTAAACTTCACTCACCGTGTGCATATCTAATATATAAAAATCTCTTGTCACGGTGTTTGTTATCGAACTCCTCCGAAACGGCTTGACCGATTTTTATGAAACTTTTTTCTGTATTCCTTAAGTCTGAGAATAGGTCGTAGGTTAGTTTTTATACTTACCCCTATTCTTCGCGGACGGAGTCGCGGGCAACAACTAGTTAACATATATTAAAAACGTCTGTCATTTCATTCATAAGATAGTTAGTTTTGTTTTGCTTTAATTTCTTTTTTATCATAAATGTAAGAAATGCTTATATTGTAGCTCATTGTTCCTGTAGGTAACTAAGCAATTTGTGTACCGCAAAAAAGTTATAACCAGAACGAACTACAAACCAGTCGCGTCCAACATTTCATCATCGCAAATAAACAACAAATCTGATAAATAGCTCGTAACGTGTAGAAATGTGAAAATCCACCAACAGCCCATGTCGCCGGCCCGCATTTTGATCTGTTTAATTGCTAAATATAATTAATACGTCGTGTAGTGCAAAATAGTTATATTCCGGAAAATCGAAAGTGATGTAGGTCAGGTTATTTGCAGCATCGCAGCTCAAAAATTAATAATTATACGTGCAAGTGGAATGACAAGTAGGCACGCTTAATTGCCAAGCACATATTATATCTAATATCTTTCAACAAGCAATTCTTGTTTTTTTTATTAGGAGAGGGAGGAAAACTTGCAAGCGGGTCATCTGATATAAAATGATCACCACCGCCCATAAATATCAACAACTCAAAGAGAGTCACTGATCTGTTACCGGCCTTTAAAGGAAGTGAAGTATAAACCCTTTCTTGATAGCCCCGATGGCATAGTTGTTTTCCTTCAGGCTTCAGCGGCTCTAAAAATTTCGATAAAATTTGCTACTAACGAGTTATCGGGGGCGAACAATCGATCCTGCTTGGTCTTATCTTTGAGAAAACGGGTGTTTGTAATTATAAAATGTATCACAAAATAAATCCGCAATATTTTGAGTAGACACCCTGTAGAGATTTTTGCCGGATATTTTTATTTAAAGTGACGTTACGTCTTTGATAGATTACGCTTTAAACATCGGTTATAATATAATGTAATTCGTCAATCCCAATAAAAAAAACGTATTTTTTTAAATTGTTGCAGATGTTGAACTTATGCGACCACTGGTTAAATTTCTGATCTATTTCTATGATCCATTTTATTAATGAACTGAAACAATTACTTTGCTCACCCGCGTCCATTTTATTGTGTAAGTAGATGGCAATAACAGAACAAACAAACTGTCCTTTTAGGGATAAGTTCGCCTTTGTACTCTTTTTGTTTTGCTGTTTTGTATTATTTTTGTGTTTTATGTACAATAAAGTGTTTACATACATACAAACAAAACAACGAATAATTTTATAAATACATCATAAAAATATTACGTACTAGCAAATACATAGTTCTGAAAAACCAGATGAATATAGGTATAATTAACAATTTAATTCGAATAATTCGTTTCCTTTCCATGGAGTAGAGCCTTCAATCTACATTCCATCATAAAGAAAATTGTCTAAATTTATTTATTAGTTTATTACGTTAACTGGTGGCACCATCTGGTTTAAGTTTCGCATTTCTTTTTTTCATTTCTGAATCTGCAGCAATGTAAATGGCCAGTTTTAAGTCAATCAGTTCATCTTGAACCGCAAAGATTTATTATAATTAACACAATTTATCTACTCTGAACCACCACACTCTCTAGTTACGAAACCCAACTAAAAGCACTCGTATAAAACGATGCGTCTAAATACGTTAGAAATATTAATTACATGCGATAATCATCTCGAAGTGTTTCTGTAAATCTTCTAGACCAGTTTTCGGATTTATTTTTATTACTGTACGGGCGTTTTGGGGGCTTATTTGTTTACTTGTTGTCGTTTTTATTGCATCTGAGATCGTTGATGACATTCCTGCAGTGTGGCACCATTGTCGGTTGGCGCGCTTTTTTTACTTTTTTTAATTCTGAGGCGTTTTTTTGAGCCTCGATTTCTATAGTTAGTCAGAGCAGAGACGCACTATATAAACGATGGTGCTGTATTTTTAAAGTTTTAAAAAGACATTAAAGCGTTATGTTTTAGGCATTCAACTGTTATATTAATTCCATGAGAACACCTCAAATTTAAGTGTGTTTAGTTACGTCATGATATCAAAGTTGTAACGTAATTTGGGTTGAAAAATACTACTTTCCTAATTGACAGAAACCAATTGGCAAATCACTACATCAAGTAATACAATAAAACGAGGTACTTTAAATATTTGGCATGTACCCAGCTGGGATACAAGATTGTGAGTGCTGTGTAGTTTCCTCTACATTACAACAAGAAGTGCACGTTACATGTAATAGATGGCGCTCGAGACGGGAGCTTCCGCTGAGCGGCCCGCCCGTGGACTGTCAAAGTCTCAAGTCTTTAAATTTTTTAATTACTCTGCGTGATTGATATTTAATATTATTGACACCATAAAACAATAATTCTATGGAGCTATAGAGAGGGCTATGCTCGGGGTTTCTCTACGGGATTGAATCAGGAATGAGGAGATCCGTAGAAGAACAAGGGTCACCGACATAGCAAGGCGGATTAGCTCGTTCAAATGGCAATGGGCAGGTTATATAGCACGCAGAACAGACGGCCGTTGGGGCCGAAAAGTTCTCGAATGGAGGCCACGGACTGGCAAGCACAGCGTGGGACGTCCACAAACGAGATCCAGGACGGACGATTTGGTGAAGGCCGCAGGTTCAAGTTGGATGCAAGTCGCATCCAACTGTAATGATTGGATATCAATGAGGGATGCCTATGTCTAGCAGTGGACGTCTTGCGGCTGAAATGATGATAATGAAATCAATAATTCTATGACGCGACTCTAATAAAAAAAATAACTTTAAATAACAGAATAATTTTCATTTTAAATACCGGAAAATCAGATTTTAGTTGCTTTGAAACAATTGTTGATTGTGTTGCCAAATGAGTGATGTCGTAGCTTGGTATAGCTTGTCTAGTTTAAAATGACGGGCCCCACCACCGCACTCACGCACAGGATTCGAAACTCAATTCAAGCTACAATAGACTCTATTGTAGCTCAAATTGAGCTCCAAATCCCGTGCGCAAACGCGGTGGTGGGGTGCGTCATTTCAAACTAGACAAGCTCTATTGCCATACAAAATCTACGGCAGAATCGAATAGTAGCGGAATGAAAAGGTTAGGAACGCTATCGATTTCAGTGCGTTTGGTGTTTTATTACCTGCACCATTTTCCAAAACTTAATTTTTATTATTTCGCAAACAACTTTGTAGGTACTTGACATTTTTTGACGAAATAATTATTTTAGTTCAATAATGGTTCCACGAAAGTCTTGTCATCTCTCATGTCCACTTAAGTTAGTAGGTATTTCTGTACTGTAACGTACAAAGTTATCAAGTTAGTATCCACGCGTAGAGTAAAAAAGGTTTCTTCGTTTGTACCTACCGACTCTTGGTCCCATCAATCTGCCTCGTGATATTGATTAAAAATTCGAACGTAGTTACATGGAATCTCTCAATCGAGATTGATCTCGATGACCCGAAAATCAGAGCCCTCTCTCATCGCAGCCATTTTCTCTAATAACTTTCGCGCCCGTGCGTCCGCGCAATGCGTTAAGAAACGTATCGCGCGAATCAGCCGTAGGATGTTATAAATTATCTAACTGCGTGTCAAATTAATTCGAGGAATGCCCGTCTTTGAGTGGTGGATGTTTCCGCGCGGACTCGCTTATTAATCGCGCGACGCGGCGAATCCGTCAGCGGATGCGGCGAATCTGACCTAAATCTGCGACGAGTTGGGAGAAGAGTATGGATACTCATTAATTTGTGGCTGACTTCTTGTGTCGATAGTGTTTTGTTTCTTCTAATAGTCCGATTGGCAGTTCACTGTGAATCCGTCAGCGGATGCGGCGAATCTGACCTAAATCTACGACGAATTGGGAGAAGAGTATGGATACTCAATAATTTGTGGCTGACTTCGTGTCGATAGTGTTTTGTTTCTTCTAATAGTCCGATTGGCAGTTCACGGTTAATCCGTCAGCGGATGCGGCGAATCTGACCTAAATATGCAATGAGTTGGGAGAAGAGTATGTATACTCATTAATTTCTGGCTGACTTCTTGTGTCGATAGTGTTTTGTTTCTTCTAATAGTCCGATTGGCAGTTCACGGTAAATGCGTCAGCGGATGCGGCGAATCTGACCTAAATATGCGATAATTTGTGACGTAGGGAGAAGTATGGATTTTCAAGAATTTAATGGGTGGTTTATTACATTGACAGATTTTCTATTAACCTGCTCGGCAATCGATGGGGAATTCGTCAGGCGAGGCGATTCGGCCAAATCTGACTGAAATCCGCAGAGTTGGATTGTAAGGGAAATATGGATTTTCATTGAAGTATTAAGTACTTTCAACAAAGTTCTTATATAATAAGAGAGGTAAGAGTACTTTGTTCCTTCTGTTAATGTTCATTCTGTCAGCAAAGCAGCGAATCTGACCAATATCTTGTGTTAATGCAACGACTATATCTACGCCTAAGGTTGTCATGAACTTGTCAGATAGATGCGTGCCGTAACACGAATTTGACCTGAATCTGCGAAGATGGGCTAAGAAAAATAAAATTCATTTGATTTACGACTTTCGATGACACCTCGACAGCCAGATTAACCACTTATCTATAATCTTCAGAGTTTTAGTAATTCACCGTCACTTAATTTACATCAAGTTGATTTAAAACCGACAATCAAATGCGCTGCGTTCGCCCTTATGCTATTTTAGGTCTTCAACATTCCAAGCATAGCTTAATGTCAAAATATTTCCACCGATCCCATCACTAGCTGATTATTTTTGAATGCGGGGGTGCTATTGCAGCATCATTTCGTGATCAAAATAAATGAAGACCTAAATGCAGTGTTAATTCGGTTTTATTTTGAACAGTTCAGCTCATTATGTTCTGTTTTATAATAAAGTGATGTAGAAGCCATACGTGCAAGAGGAATAGAATTGTCATGCAAGCTAAAAGCGTTAAAGTTTTATTTGACTGAAAAAGATTTTTCATTATTCGCTGGATGTGCACCATGTGCTGGATTTAAAGCAGTTAACACTTCTTTTTGATTAAGGGATGAATGAATAGTTGGTGCTAAGTTTATTTTCACGTTAAAAACTACCCATGACCATAGATTTGGTAGCCCAAGAAAGCTACGGTTTCGCTCTAACTAGTAAAAGCAACGTTAAATCAAAACAAACATTTTTTCATCAAAAATTACGTCTAGTAGAAAGGTTGTAAAGTAAAGGAGGTTCTATGTTGGACTGGAAGTATCTATATAATATATTTAATTAAATATTATTTAGTTATCAAACAAGTTTAAGAGTATAAAACAGCCAAACGTCACTACTCATTACTGGAGTATACATTCCCAGCTACAAATCCAACTGTCCATAAAATCTTAGGAATCCAACAGGTGCTCGAGATTATGTTATTCTGAGCCAGAAACGACCAAGCTTTTATTATGATGAATTCATTAGTAAAGATTATAATTTAGAGAGCTTTCAGATTTAAAGAATGTCGTATAGTTAAAGTTAACTTGGATGCCGTAAATTTGAGGCGTTATACTTATCGCTGCTGGTTTGTTTATTAACATCTTAATTATTTGATGAACTGATGCAACGGAATTCATGTTTCAGTTATCAGTAGCCTCAACTTAGTGTCATAATCATAATACAATACACTTAGGTTATTTATACACTAGATAGAGTGTCAGTAGCAAACACTGCGATACAAGACGTCCAAAAACCCATTTGACAGCTTCATCTTACGATCGCGATAAGTCATTCAGACTGAAGGGGAGCAAATGACATATAAGCCAACTGTTGGCTTATATTTTTCGGGACGTTTTCATGCCGCTTAAGCTCTATCTAGTGTATAAATAATCTAAGACAATACAATACAATGACTCTTTACGTACACCAGACCAGAAGTAATACAATACAGAAAAACGAGGAAGTACCTACATGGAAATAATTATATAAATAAGGTAAGCAATGAGCGGTTTTGTCGCTTCGAAGCAATCTCTTCCAGGCAACCTTTAAAACAGAAAGAAAGCAAGGAATGGATTCCAGCTGGTGCTGCAATATAAAATTCATAGAATCTATTAAAAAACAGAATTTTCATGAATAAAACAACTTAAAACATACAATACTCATCGTAAAACACACAAACATATGGATAAGTACACAAGACAATATACATACATGTAAATAAATGGACTATAATATAATTCTTAAGCACAAGAAAATAATTAATGAACCTAATATTTAAAAAAGTTGGAATATTTTAACCAGTAGTTAATACAATACAACAAACTGGCGAAGTTCCGTTGTAACAAGAAAGTCATCCCACAGTTAGGCAGTCATGTTTAATTGTCTGGCAGGTGCATACATACACATAACATACAATCACGCCTCCTTTCCAGCAAAGGGGTAAGCAGAGACTATTTGTTTCTACCTGCTTAGATCCTGACATACAACTTTCGCATCCCCAACACTCATTTACATACCTACTATTTTTTTGTGTCCAAGTTTTTAAACTCTACGCTTTAGAAAATGAATTTTCCATTAAAATCATGAACCAAATAACACTACAAGCGGCAATTGGGACCCCCCGTCACAAACGTGTTAATCTTAACTTAACTACCGTTTTACGGTCCACATTCACAAATAGCTATAATTTATAGCGCAGCTTAGTATAGCTACTGATGGACTCGTTTTTATACAATTAGTGGACAACGGGCAATTTGGTGTTTTTTATGCTTTCTTCTTGACTGCAGTAAAGTTTGGTAATCTGAATAGGTATTTCTTTAACCTGTAAAACTACCATGAGTTTACAGTGACGGTACTCGATAGCGACTGCGTAAATGATTTGTATGGAGTCTCCATACAAATCATTTACGCAGTCGCTATCGAGTACGGCCATTGTAAACTCATGGTAGTGGTACTTATGTGTGACTTATATTCCACGTTTGCCTTCTTTATCGATTAGGACAGCAAGTTCAGTTCTCCATCTTTATTTGGAATCTTATCTAGGAAATACAATAAATGCTCTATTATAGGATCCATAGATCCTCCAAGCAAACACTTATTTGTATTGGGTTTTATACCCAAAGGGCACGTCTATATATCTATAGCGCAAGCCACACATAAGAGACGTGGGACGGGGGGCGCGTCGCAATCTGTGTCGCTTGTTCGCAGGCCGCGTCTCCGCCCCGTCTCTTCCGTCTGCTTTGGATCGCGACGCTTCTATACATTTAGTATAAAAACTGAATCAAGGGGCGCCGCGACTGCGTCGCGCCCTATCCCTCGTCTCTTCTTTGTGCCTTGTGCCTAAGGCTACGCTCTCTGTCTGTGGCTGCATCAGGTTCACGGTGAATGTAAGCCGTTTCCAGGTATCAAAGAGGAAGGCCAATGTCCATCAATTGATCCTACGGCTGAAATAATGATGTTTTAAATCGTAATAATTGGACCCTTTATAAACTTTCGACAAGTGAAAATTATTTCTGATAAAATACTAAAGATCCCTTTGTTTTTTCCAGCATCGTCCTGGGGCCAATCACAAGCTGAAGAGACCGAGAAAGCCAAGCTCGTCCGCCAACCAAAACGCGATGAGGCCGGCAAGCCGCACATCAAACGGCCAATGAACGCGTTCATGGTCTGGGCGAAAGACGAACGGCGCAAGATACTGAAAGCCTGTCCAGACATGCACAACTCCAATATATCCAAGATACTCGGAGCCAGGTGGAAGGCCATGTCGAATGCGGAGAAACAGCCGTACTATGAAGAGCAGTCGCGGCTGTCCAAGCAGCATATGGAGAAGCATCCGGATTATCGGTGAGTTTTTAAGAGCACCAACGCCAGATATTTTCGTTACGGATGAGGCCAAACGGACTTAATTTCTGCTGCATTCGATTTTATACAAAAGTCAAAGTGCCACACGGCGACGTAAAATAGCTATGTCCACACCCAGTGCGCTTTCACGTTCATCTTGCGTTTTCCTTTGACGTACGAAATTCTGCACGCCGATCCACCGGTGTTGGATAGACATGCGCTAGCGGCACGCGCTGCTGTTCAATTCATTTTGAGGCATGCGATATTGCATGCGCTATGGTTGCTCGGGCATGCGTCAAAGGAAAACGCAAGACGAACGTGAAAGCGCACTGGTGTGGACATAACTACTGAGTTTTACACTAGTGGGACTTTTGTATGAAACCAAAATTAGGCGACCGAAATTAAGCGACTTGCAACTCAAAAAATTACCTTCGTTTGGCCTCACCCTACGAGATGTAGCATGCTATCAATATGTCGCAAAAAGGTTTACCAAAAAGGCCGTGGTGGCCTAATGGTTTGATCTATGGCCTCTCAAGCAGAGGGTCGTGGGTTCAAATCCCGGCTCGCACCTCTGACTTTTTCGGAATTTATGTGCGAAATTACATTTGAATACAATGAGCTTTACGGTGAAGGAAAACATCGTGAGGAAACCTTCATACACCTGCGAAGAAAATCAATAGTGTGTATGAAGTTCCCAATCCGCACTGGTCCCGCGTGGGAACTACGGCCCATACCCTCTCATTCTGAGAGGAGTCCTGTGCCCTGCAGTGGGACGTATATAGGCTGGGAAGATGATGATGATGATGATCAATATTTCGCACGAATGAGGGTATGCAGACAGAGCAGAACATCAACATTCACCCGCAAATTCTTTATTCTATATTTAAACGGCAATTTCTCAATTTCCAGATACCGACCGCGACCGAAGCGGACTTGCATAGTAGACGGCAAGAAAATGCGGATATCGGAGTACAAGAATCTGATGCGTACGCGGCGCCAAGAGATGCGTCAGCTGTGGTGCCGGGAGGGGGGCAGCGAGCTCGGCTTCCTCCCCACCCTCGCGTCCCCTGGACCCTCCAACTCTTCCCCCCCACCCAATGGGGGCAACTACATGACCCCTGGGTTCTCCCCCCCGCTATCCCCGCGAGAGGAGGATTGAGGTGCGGCGCGCGGCTGGCCTTACCCGCACGCCGCGCCCCTAACCCACCCCTCTCACCACCCCTGGTAACTTCTAGAAGACACTAGAATAATCTAGAAGGTATAGAGGTCTTTTATATCGAACATTGTTTGTGCAACGCCCGTGTAAAGTAGGGCGCTCTTCATGCCAGTGTCACAATTGGATCTCTCTCGTTTATACAAAATATCTATAATTATGAGATTTATTCCATTAGTGATTTAAGCAAATCTTAGGACTCTGTAGGGGTTTCTCGATTAATTTGGCGTTTTAAACAAAATTGTGCCAAACGTTTAACCAACAATTAGAGAATTAGAGAAAATGTATATAACATGGATTGTTTGGCTGGACGCTGGTTCATTCGGGAATATTGTAAATAATATATGAATGCAGCTGTCACTGTAGATATTTAACTCGAACGTTTCAGCTTGTAGGGTAAGTTTCAGAGATTATATTGTAACTATCTAAGTACCTTGTAAACAGTTCTAGACTTGGGGCGTGTGGATGGACTCTATGAAGTAATCAATGTATGTAATTAGACGCTTTAGACATTAATCGAGAATATATCAAACCAAAAATTCGAAGCGGTATGCTTGAAAATTGTAGTGTTTTGAACACAGAACTGTTTTGAATCCAGTGAGATCTGTTAAAGCATAATGATTGTAATGATAAATATCTTAATACTCATAGTTTTAGTAGAAATCGGTAAAATTGTAAGATATCTGCAGGTTAACTTTTTGAAGAACAGCGACGTCGACGTCTAGATACTTGTCAAACGCAGTGTATACCATCGTTTCACGTGTAATACGTGCAATGGTGCCGTATTTCCATAAAGTTCAAATTCGTGATGCGTTGTGGTGTTCGTTTGTACAGACGTAATCTAAGAGAGTAGCGAAATTTTTCCATAAAGACAATCAGTTGTAGACGATAAAATGCTTTTAAAGTTTTTTTTTCAACCAATGTGCACAAAGCTTTACGTCGTCAATTTTATAATCGTCAATTGTTTTTGTACAAATCAATTTTTATTTTTCAAACTGCGTTTCTACTATCCGGGCGAGCCTTACTCTGGCCTTATACTACGACATTCGATTTTCGAACTTCGTATCGTGCCGTTCCTTTCACGCCAATAGCATTCAACAGAAGCGTGAAAGGGACGGAAAGATATTTCAAATTTCGTAGTAGCTTCCTGGTAGTTAAACGCGGTACTAGTAAACCCACCGACTCGTGGGTTATTATTAAAATATAAATAAAAAAAATATTCGCTTTATCGAATCGTGCAATTTACATTAGTAGAAAATAGCCTAAGCAGTAGCGTATGAGCATAATGATTTATAATAAGCGTTTATACCTAAGTACATATACAATGTTGTATAGATATAGAGTTAAAAACGTGGTTGTTTAAGCGTTAATTGCCATTTTTAATTTTTGTTATTTATTTTTCTTAAAAAAAAGTTTTGTTTTCCTCCTTTTTTATTTGTAACGCTGTATGCCAGTAATCGAGATGCGTAGACCTAGATTAAGAGTAAATTGAAAATGTGTACGTGGACTTAATGTTTTTAGGGTAAGTAGCGTGTATTATTCTTAGTAAATGTGTAAGGGTTTAGACAGTGCCGTTAAATTATTTATTTTTATGTTGAATACATGTAAATACGCGATATTTGATGGTAAACGTTAGTAATTGTGGTTATTTAATTATTGATACTTAATCTTTCACTGCTGGATGTATTGTGTACATTTTACGTTACATTGCATTGGAATTTACTCCGAACCATAATGACGTATTTTGTCTTATAACAAAATGTCAAAAATGCATCACGTTAAAGTATCAAGACCAATACTGTCAAGACCTCAGAACAAGGTACCTTTTCCAATAGATTTGGCAGCGCACTCTAGATAGGCACATACATAAGGTATTTTTTTTATATTGGATAGAATATGTTCTAGTTTTGATGCAAAAAAAACAGCAGGAAAAATGTAAAAAAAAATACAAAAATCGTGAAAATATATAATGTCTCTCCGTCGTTCTCATTGAATTTTATAATTTATCATCACTGTGACTTTGTATTGTTATTAACCCCTTGTTGGGGGACAATTTGCTGTCAATATAGGCCGATAGAGGCGCTGCCAATTTGCCCATAATTGACACGTTAACATGAATGCGTTTGATACTTTATTGTCGAAATAGCTGGCTGATAAAGTGGGCGAAAGAGTGCTCTGTCTCGTTTACGCAGTGTGCTTATGAGCGAGTTAAATCACTCTCACCCTCACTGTCTCGGCTAGGTGTCAAAATATGTATGAAAAAAATGCTTACGGAACATAAGTATAATGTTATAAAAAGAGATTATACCGTTACAAAAAGTAGATCTCGAAGAAATTTTTTTTTTCGCTTTTACTTGAACGTTATTATTTATTTTGAAGACAAATTTTCGAATAAGTAGGTAGTTAATCTTGCCATGATTTTTGTTGAAAACGGAAACATCACAGTACTTACTTAAATAGTTAAGATTTTTTTACAGATCGTTGTATTTTACCTTTTTTTCTGTGTTTTGTTGTTCCACAATGCACCCGATTGACTTAGCATTCGAATTTTTCAAATGTATAAGTAGGTAGATTTTAGGTTTTATTACCTAGTATAAACCAGGTCACATTGTTTAAAAATTGTGCCAAAACCCAAAAGTATATTAAAAAGTAAACATTAAAAATATACGCTTCGTTTCATTTATCTTAAGTTAAAACTATATTAACAGGTTCACAGTCCTGAAGCAATGTGCAGCCTTCTTTCGACACGTCCCCCATAGTAATAATGACATTAAACGCTCTTATAAAGTCATGTCATGAGGCACATGTGCCTCATGGACGTGGGGTCAACGTCATAAATAAGTGATTACTTTTGTACCCTGTCACTTTAACGTCATGTTTGAAAAGCCATACGAAATTATGTAACGACTAAAAGCGACAAGATATATAAATGAAATCACTTATTTATGACGTTGACTGTACCAGTGAAACCACCCATGAAACACATGTGCCTTATGCGACTGTGAACTGTAACGCCTTCTCAACGCCAACATCAGATATAACACAAAATACAATGTTAAAGTGATCCTCGCACAATAACATAAGGTTCAAAGTAGCTTTATTAAAAAACTAGGCGCTCCTTCTTTTATACTAAGTAATATCTATTAGTTTTAGTTGGTCACCGGCGTAGCGAACCGTGTTCTCAATTTAAAAACCGTCAAAATAGTCCTCTTAAATTAAAAATATATACTTAGTGCATCTCTTTCGCGCACGAGAAGCAAGGTGTGGCGTTAAGGACCACATTAAAAACCTTCATCGTCATCCATCATTTAGGCCTATGCGTCTGTTTAAAACGAATTATGGCGTGTTGCCTTGCACAATGCCTTTCGTGGCTTATTTATTAGCCCGATGCGAGAGCGACATTGTCATGTTCGTCCGCAAGCCTGACAACTCTGACAAGAGAAGTCAATCGTAGACGCACTGGTTGGTTGTTGAAAACCTTAAGCTAACGATTTTGAAGAATCGATTTTTTGGGTTTTGGATAAAACGTAAAAAAAAATTCTTCCGTGATGTAAAATGGGACTAAACGACTCTAACATGTTGAGATTCCTATTTGAGTTTTGGTCCTTTACAAGCTCCTTCTTTCATCATTTCTAAAGGATCTACTTAGTGCGAAAAAATTCACAATAGTTCTATTATAAGTACCGGCGATTGAAGTAAGACTGCTAATAATCCGTACGAAGCAAATAACCAGACGGCCTCCCACATCCTAATAAATGAGAAAAGTGCTTTCTAATTCTTATAATCATTGCACATTTTTACATTGATTCGTAATATAAATAAAGTATACCATGCAGATGCACCAACAATAGACAGAAAAATATGCGCAATCGCAAGAAACTTGGTTATCATTATTTTAATTGAGATTAGCGCCATCTATGCAAAAATGCCTGAACTACGACACAAGTTGTTTAAACTCAGCTCTTGCGCACTCGTGTTTTCCTGGTAGAATACAAACCGATTCTGCTACGGCGCATGCGCCACTTGGCATCTTGAATTACGTTAGAACGCCTGCTTCCTATGCTTGCCTGGTACATTTGATACAAATCTTCGATTGATCCACTGCACATTGTGATCAAATTTGATCGAATTCAATTTAAATATTTTATTACAGTATAGTATGAAAGAGATGACACTGTATTTAGCTTAGCATAGTGTGTATTCAATTTAAATTATACTTAACTTATAAACGAGCTTCTATAAGATGCTGCCGTCCTGGTACACTGGTAACAAAATCATCGTAACTAAAAATGATTGAAATTTGTTAGTGATCAAAGTGACCTTCCTACATTTCGTGCTACCCTAGTAGAGATTCACCGTACTCTATGGAACTCATCAGCTGACTGGGCTATTCCTGCGTCATAGAGAATGTCTCGAGTCGAGATCACAAAGACAATCTTACAGTGAATGAACTAAAGGAACGAAAATATTACACCTTCCGAGGCACTTGATACTTATTAAATAACACTAATATTAATCAAGTTACAAAATTATAAGTTTAATAACAACTTCAACTTTAGTCAAAAGAGCAGCGCCATCTAGCTTACTTCACAAAAAACAGCGCTGTTAGGACCTATAATAGCTGCAGTCGGCGGCGGTCGAGCTAAGTTTGGTTGAGCTAAGCAGTTCAGAAAAATCTTCATAGATGGCATTGCACTCAAGTTGCATTCATTAGCCTTTTTTACACGCTTTATATTTATTTTTTATTTTTTTTATTATTAGCTTCACCTGTATGTTTGTATGTTTGTAACCGACTCCTTAAGGCGCGATTTTGACCCACTTCCCGGTTTCCGATTGAGCTGAAATTTTGCACATATGTGTAAATTGGATGACAATGCAATATGGAGCATATAACAACATATGCATATGCATATGCATATGCATTGTAACATGGAGCTGATCTGATGATGGAGCTGGATGGTGGCCATAGGAACTATGTAATAAAACAACACAATCCCGTCGAGTTTGGGCTCGTTTGATTCGTCTTGACGAGCACTTTGATCCCAGATGGTAACCAGGGTCTGATGATGGAGCTGGAAGATGGAGAGGGGAAGGGGGTTTTAGGGGGTTGGGGTTGGGGGGTAAGGGGAGTTGGGGGTAAGGGGGGTTGGGGGTAAGGGGGGTTGGGGGTAAGGGGGGTTGGGGGTAAGGGGGGTTGGGGGTTAGGGGTTTGGGGGAAGTTTGAGGAAATGGGGTGGGGTCCAGGGTTAGGGGGGTTGGGTTTAGGTGGTTGGGGGTTTGGAAAATGAGGAGGGGGGGTAAGGGGTGTTTAGGGGGTTGGGGGTAAGGTTGTGGGGGTTGGGGTTAGGTGTTTGGGGGGGTTTGGGAAATGGGTTGGGGGATGTTGGAAGGTTGGGTTTAGGGGGTTGGGGGGTTGTAGGTGAAGGGGGTAAAGTTAGAAAGAAAGAGGTTTACGTTATTTAAGACGAGCAAAAAACCGTTTTGTGTCTCTTTTTAGCACATGGAAACTCTCACTGTGAAAAAAATGCAACTAAAAAATAGAAAATAAATAATAGTTTAAAAAAACTAAAAAAACACGCTTTAAAAAAATAAAAAATAAAAAAAAAATAATAAATTTCAATTCACTATTCTTATCGTGCAGTAAAAAATCTTAATAAGCAATTTTTATATTGTTATATCCAGATCAAAATTTGTAAACAATTCTAAATATTGATAAAATAAATAATAATAGTTTAAAATATTTTATTGTAAAAAAAGCGTGGGGTGCTTTTTAAGATGTTATCAAAATGATAATCCTTGACAATTGGGATGTACCAAAAAAAATAACCTATAGTTTTTATATTTTTTTTGGAAAGAATAGGATATTTTAAGATACCATTTTCATCGATTTTGAATTTGGTTGAGTATTTAATTTTTTATAATTTTTTTAAGGAATACGTTGGATAACGTCACAGTGAGAGAGCCATGTTCCATTGCCTACGAAATTCAAGCCGTACATAACATAATCTGTGGCACTACTGATTAGCTTTGTCACTTTCAATAATACAAGCACGGCTTAGGGTCCTAAATGAACCATGACAAATAGTTTTATTTATTTATCTTCTTTTATCTTCGATTATTCCTGTTTGTTTAATGGTGTGATAGTAAATAGATATTTTTTACTAAAATCTGATATTTAAATTCTTTCATATTTACTTGTAACATAGTAATTTAATAATTAAATTTGTAAAAATACATTGCGAGTATTGTTTACATTTCGGACTTTATGATAAGTGACAACTGTTTAAAGCCAGGTGCGCATCATGTGATTAAAGTTCTGTCTTTGTCACTCTTTGCTATTATAAGCAGAACAGCAACATTTCAAACTGTCAATTTGCTTTAGAGTGTAGACCTGCTTTATATCTGCCTATGTGACGATTCACTGCAGGGGTCAAATGAAGGTCATTACTTAAATTTTCTTTATTTAATTCAGTTAATCATATTTCTGGAATCTGATTTCTGAAAACTATTCACAAAGCCTATTTCTCCAAACGGTTTTCGATTTATTATACGTTGTCAAAAATTGGGACATCCCAATAGACACCATGCACCCCACGCTTTTTTTACAATAAAATATTTTAAACTATTATTATTTATTTTATCAATATTTAGAATTGTTTACAAATTTTGATCTGGATATAACAATATAATAATTGCTTATTAAGATTTTTTACTGCACGATAAGAATAGTGAATTGAAATTTATTATTTTTTTTTTATTTTTTTTTTAAAGCGTGTTTTTTAGTTTTTTTATTTTTAGCAATATTTAGTATTGTTTACAAATTTTGATCTGGATATAGGTAATAATTGCTTATTAAGATTTTTTTTGCACTAATTTATTTTATTTGCATTATTTTTTAGTTTTTAGTTGTGTTTTTTTTAAAGCGTGTTTTTTAGTTTTTTTAAACTATTATTTATTATGATTCCGCAAGTGTTGGGCATTAATCAATTAATATTTTAAACATCTTAGTAATTGATTGAAAATTTAATTGCAATTAATTTAATCATAATTAATTTAATTGCAATTAATCTGTTAGTTGCATATTGCAATTAATTTATTTAAATTTACTCATGTCAATTGCAAGATACAATTAAAATAATGCAACTAATATTTTTAATTGTTGTAAGAAACAATTAATAATCTTGTTTCACTGCATCCACACAATATATAATAGTATTTTATGCAGGTGGAACGGCACGCTCTAGGCGCGAAATTCAAAATTTTTACAGGTTTTAATTTATTGTGGGTAAACGGTGTAACTGTTTAACTTCATATGGTACTTGCGGCTGTAAAACAGTATTCTTTATATTATTGTGTAAAGCTTTTTAAGAATAAAACTGTTAGCTTGATATAAAAGTTGTTAAACATAGAAATTCGGACTTTCAACGCTTTGACAACTTTTATTTCAAGCTAATAGTATTATTGTTAAAAAACCTTACACAATAATATAAAGAACACTGTTTTACAAGCGCAAATACCATATGAAGTTAAACAGTTACACGGTTTACATTAAAAACTGTAAAAAGTTTGAATTTCGCGCCTAGAGCGTGCCGTTCCACCTTAAGACACGAATGCAAGTTTATGACATGAGGCGAAGCCGAATGTCATAATAGATACGCAACGCATGAGTGTCTTAATGGCCGATTATGAATAGTTGCATGTACATTACTTTTTCTACGAGTTCAAAATAAACAATTATTAAATAATGAATACTTACATAACGGACAATAAATGAATTTTTCGATTTTAAAAGTAGCAAATTGTTGCTCACTTGCATTGCCGCCTGTTTTATTTCTGGCGGCGTCAACATTTCTGCATCACTTAATTCACCAAAGTTACAAATTCTCACGAATAAAAAGTCATTTAAATAGTGATTACTAACTCCTCAGAACAATAACTAAAGCATAGAATACGGATTAAAATAAAAACCAATTATTATAGTGCGTTGCTTCTTACTCCAGTGCACTAAAACGATAAGTTAAATAGAGACAAAGATGCTGTCACGAGACAGTCGTTTGTCTGTTCCGTACTAGGGTAACCTATACAAAGCGCTTTCAATTATACATATATATTTTTCGATAGTGTAGGGAACACACCGTCATGTTTAGTCTTCAATCGATATTTTTTATGAGTTGGAGGATAGGTCGTCGGTCGTGGATATAAATACATATTAAACGAATATCATTATAATGAGAAAAAAAACTTGTATTAATGAAAAACTGGCCAAGTGCGAGTCGGACTCGCGCACGAAGGGTTTCGTACCATCTATACAACATTCATTAGACATTAGCAAAAAACCGGCCAAGTGCGAGTCGGACTCGCGCACGAAGGGTTCCGTACAATTATCTATAAAAATGGGTATGGGAGCCCCCCTTAAATATTTTTTTTATTTTAATTTTATGATTTATTTTTAAAGTAATGCAATTTTCTGTGAATATTTCAAGCTTCTACCTGTTGTCGTTATCAATATCGAGCAAAAACGAGCAAAAAAAATCACGTTTGTTGTATGGGAGCCCCCTTAAATATTTATTTCATTCCAATTTTTAGTATTTGTTGTTATAGCGGCAACCGAAATACATCATCTGTGAAAATTTCAACTCTCTAGCTATCACGGTTCCCGAGATACAGCCTGGTGACAGACGGACGGACGGACGGACGGACGGACAGCGGTGCCTCAGTAATAGGGTTTCCGTTTTTACCCTTTGGGTACAGAACCCTAAAAACGGCAAAAAAATTACGTTTGTTCTATGGGAGCCCCCCTTAAATATTCATTTTATTCTGTTTTTAGTATTTGTTTGTGACCGGAACTTAGTCTAATTTTATAAGTGCTTAGGCAGAAGTGTTTTTAGGGTGGGATCTTTGAACATTCAATAGTAAATAAATAGTAGTAGTAATGAAATAAAATAGCAGTTTTACTTATGATAATTTATTAGCAATGGCATACAATAATCAAACTATTGACCTTTAAACAATATGGTTTTCGTAAGAAAATTCCTTATTATAACAGTGGATAACGGTGTACCACATTGTTCCAATCGTGGCCGTTTGGCACATCCAGTTTCAGGGTTTGTATTGGCAGCAACTTTTGTTATATCTTCTTCACTTGGAATGTTTTCTGAGCTCTGGAAGACATATTAAAATACATTAGAATACAAATAATTAAATAAAACACACTAAGACAATTTACACACTTAAGTACTTACATGTGTTATGTCCTGTAGTGGTAATTTGTCAGTGCTTGTAGATGGCATGTCATTTAGCTGCATATATACTGTTTCCTGAAACATTAATTTAATTTAATGAGTGAGAGATGTTATTGTACAGTCAAGGGCAAAAATATGTATACACTTTAGTACCTTGTCACTTTAACCACTGTGACAGTTCATATATGGCAGTTCAAATATGACGAAAATAGACAAGGTACTAAAGTGTATACAAATTTTTGCCCTTGACTGTATGTATAGGTACAAGGAAAACATGTATTTTTTTATTATATAAAATTTATTTATGTATTATGAAGTTGTATTTTAGCAATGATTGTTGATCTTGTGGTAGTAATAGCGTTGGTACGGCTTCAGGCTTCAACCTCCGTCGTTTTAAGTCATCTTTGTTTACAAAGCACTCTAGAGTAAAATGCTTAGAACAGATTCGTCTATTATCAGGGGTCCACTCTGGTTTTTTGATAGCCTCTAGCCATATTTTTTAAATTCATTACTTTTCGGAAAACTGAAAGAATTAAACAATTTAAGTACCTACATCTATAGATTTTCATTTAATATCGGTTGACTGACAGTTTAGTCGAAATCAAAGGCACATCACTACGATAACCTATACTGTTTTTATATTTTACTTGAAATAATATGTAAATATAGGGAAATCTTTGTCAAACAGAATTCAATAACGGTGTTTTTTTATAGAAAAAACTCTCAATATATTTTTAATGCGACCCTGATACTGATTAAAAACAAAAACACTTACCGATGGTAACTTATGAACACATCATCATTTTGTTTTCTGGACGCATTAGATTTACATCCTGGCACTGCACAAGACATTTTGTACTTACACTTGATACACTTTAAGTAATTTGCTTTACCAATATTCGTTATTTAATAAATTAACAATAAAAAGCCAAAGATTGGTAAATAGTCGAAGTGTCACTTGCGCATCCGATGCACATACGGATAAGTTAAGTTGACACTTAACACACAAGTCATTGGATAACAAATTTGACTCTTTAAATCGGTGTCATTTAACGGTACCAAGTGACGTAAAGGAACCAAATTTGACGTTTGGACTGGTTACAAGGGCAGAAACGTAAGAATAAATTCTTATGTTTGTCTCTCTTTAACATATCGTTTTAGTGCACTGGAGTAAGAAGCAACGCACTATGATAATTGGTTTTTATTTTAATCCGTATTCTATGCTTTAGTTATTGTTCTGAGACTAACTCTTTTATTTCTTTCAACTTGAAAGAACTCCGTGCAAAATCAAAACAAATTCCCGCTATTTTGACACTTTTTTTTCACTATTCACAACCTTAGAATGGACCCGGGAACTTTAGGTCATACAGCCAAATTGAATGATGTTAAAATACCTAAGATTCATGAATATTTAATAATAAAATAAATAAATAAATATTAGGGGACAATCTTACACAAATCGACCTAGTTCCAAACTAAGCAAAGCTTGTACTATGAGTACTAGACGACGATAAACATACTTATATAGATAAATAAATACTTAAATACATAGAAAACATGACTTTAAAATTCATTTATTGTCCTTTATTTAAGTATTTATTATTTAATAATTGTTAATGTAAACATATTTTAATTAATGTATTATGACTTTATATTAATTTCCCACTTTATTTTTTTTTAATTTGCGACTGTACTCGCACCATAGAGCTTGATCAGCGTGTTCTCAATTACGAAATTTCGCTTGGAAAAAATAAACCTTGATTGTGATTGGTCTTATCTGTTCTTACTTATTTTTAAGCAACCAATCACGTGGCACGCGCATATTTAAAGAAACTCAATTATCAAAATCGAATTCAGTATTCTTTTTTGAATGTTATTATATTACTCAGTCCCGTTCCCGTAACATAATGAAAATTATGAGTTATTACGTTACTGAATTTGCACCATAGAGCATAGAACTTGGAACAGACTTAAGTCTATGCTCTATTAGTTATTATTGTATAGTTTTTGATTTTTGACCATATATAATTGAAAGATTATACTACAGAGGCCGTATTGTCTAACGCTTCTGACGCTTGCCTTCGCTTTCACCATCTCTTTCTGCCACTTTGATCAATTATAACTGTAGATCCACAGTCGCGCGCCCGAAAACGTCCGACCCAAATGAGCGCCACTTTGATAAAAGTGGCCTTCTTTTTCTCAGTACGTTGCGTGAAATTGTCAAGTTTAGCTGTCAAGTGTCAACCGAAATTCGACTGTAATGAAGTAATGACTAGGTTCAAATTTCTGTGTAGGTGATGATTTTAATTGTTATGCAAACAAATAAAAAAGTTCGGACATTCTTTGAAGGGGATTTTGTTCGGCAATGTGTATCTTCAGTTATTTGATCAAAGTTCTGCCATCATTTTATATCGTTTGACAGAAAGAAATGGCGATTGCGAATGCAAGCGTCAGAAACGTTAGACAATAAGCCACCAGGAGTAGAAAAAATTATCTTTCAATATAAAATTATCTTTCTTGTTAGTATATAAAATTTATACTATAAATCTTCCCAGGTGAATTTTCGCTTCGAGCCCTAATTAGTGTTCCATAGGACTCGAGCCTTTTAGCCCGATTTTTAAAGCTCCGGAGGTCTTTTTAGTGGTTTGAGGTCTTTCTACTGCTCTACATAAGACCACAAAGAACGATTTAGCGCGGCCTGGAACCAAGGGCTTCCTGCTGACTTTACGAGATCCTCAGTCAACCTTGTGGGAGTCCTGCCCTGTGCCACCCACCCCTCCATCTTATATTATTTCTATTTACATCATTTAAATTTGATTAAAGTTTAATTGCAGGAATAATTTACGATTAATTGTTAATTGAAAAACTAACAGTTACTTAACAAAAAATTAATTGTTAATTGAAACGTCACAGTTAACAATTAATCAATTGTTAATTGATATTTCGCAATTAATAACTAATCAATTGTTATTTTTAATTGTACCTTGCAATTAAATTTTGCCCAACACTGATTCTCCGCAATCTTACAAGGAACGGTTATAGTTTCAACATGTCAGTAGGCTTTACAAGTTGAAATAATCGCTCAAAACTCAATATTGAACATTTATTTTGTGACATATGCGGATATGCCGAACGCGTGTGGCTCGACACGCACTTAGGTAGCCGTTTTTTCAAGCTTAACCGCGTACGCGGGAGGTGAAAAAAAAAACGTGCATTCTAGTCTCAACTGTTTCATATATTAAGCCAATAAAATAAAATTGGCACGGATCCGTGTCTAAGCACACGAGGCGTTAATAGTGTATAAATCTACACAATGATTCGACCTTTTTCATACTTAACCTTTTCGACGCCAACGACGCATATATGAGTCGCGGCGAACAAAGCAATATCTACTTACATGTATTTCTGTAGGGTTCAACTTCGCGTTCGACATTCCGATATCATGGCGTATGAGTGAGTTGTTGACAAAGCGTTGAAAAGGTTAAATATGATACAAAATCAAATAAATTTCTTAAAATATCATTCGTAAAATATCATTTTCTTGAAAAAGGTTAAAAGTGTAAAAAATTAAAAAGGATACATAATAAAAATATCCAAACACGCTTAAGTATTTTAATACGCAAAAGTAACAGTAGCTTCAAACGTTTAGGTTCACTTCGTGCACATTCCCATTTCGTTCACATTCCTACTTCGTCCACAATCTCACTTCGTCAACATTCCCATTTCGTCGATATTCCCATTTCGTCCATTTCCCACTTCATCCACAACTCTACGTCGTCAACATTCCTAGTCGATTTTAATGCGGTTTTCGCTATCACTGATCGGACTGCACGCTGGATATTCCTATCGGTCGATTGGAATCAATACGTTTCTTAGGAATTGACCTGGATCCCTATCTTAGATTCCATGATCACGTGGACAGTGTCGCAGGGAAACTAGCAAGTGCATGTTATTCTTTAAAGACTATGGCGAAGGTTGCTGATGAGCACACCTTGAAGACCGTGTATTATGCTAACGTCGAAAGTATAATTCGTTATGGAGTCGAGGTGTGGGGTAATAGTACCTCGATTAATAAAGTTCTCTTAATACAGAAAAAGTGTATAAGGTTGATCGAGGGGTACTTTCCTGAAACTCATAGACCTTTATTCATAAAGAATGGCATCTACACAGTAACTTCCTTATACATATACCAACTTTGTCTTTACGTGTTTAAAAACTTAAGCTCATTTAAATCAGTAAACGATTCCCGAAGATACCCGTCACGGCGCAATCTGGATCTCGTACTACCTGAGTCGTACTTTTTACAATATAAAAAAAGCATAGGTTATGTAGCAATAAAGGTTTATAATCACCTTGATGTCGACATAAGAAAATCACAAAACTTGAGGGAATTCTCTAATAAGTTGAAATCTTATCTAAAGTTAAGACCATTTTATACCCTTAACGAATATTTTGCTAAAGTATTTGACTGATTCATGCTAAATGTTTGCTTCGTCTACTCCACATGTACTTAGCTCATCCAGGATTAATATTGTGTAAAATTTATTGTATTTGATTTAACTTTTAATTGCATACCTTATTGTATTTCTATTAGGCCAAAGATTTTGTAAATTACAATTGTATCTCCTTTGACATTATTAATTATATTTAAGAGAATAGAATGGAATAGATTTAATATTATTATTTTTATTCTTCAAACTTTGCATTAGTGTAGGTAATTCTCTAAGATGAATTGAACTATATTGTATTGCATGGAATTCTTTAAAGCAATAAATGACTGAATACTGAATACTGAATACTTAGCTTAATTCTCAGGGTAGATTTTGTTTTGTGATTTAGGTATTCATGTTAAGAAAAATACTTGCTAAGCACGGTGCGAGTCAATACTCAGATACACTACCAATTTCGTTACTATTTTTTTACAGATGGAAATCTGGTGCAGTCCAAAAAATAAAAAATAAAATTCATCAGTGTTATCAAAATGTACTTGTGTCCATAATAAAAAAACTGTATTGTTACGTCATTTAATTAATAATATTCCGAAGAAAATATGAACAAGTTTTGAAATGAAATGAAGTGATTGAGGCATATGCGGACGAATTGGGAATGGGGACGAAATGAGAATGTGGACGAAATGGGAATGTTGACGATGTGGGAATGAGAACGAAATGGGATTATGGACGAAATCGGAATGTTGACAAAATAGGAAGTGGAGAATTGGTAATTGATTGTGGACGAAATGGGATTGCTGACGAACTAGGAAAATGACAAAATGGGAATGTGGACGAAGTGAACCTAAACGGCTTCAAAATACATTAGTATCAGAATAATTTCAATCATAATATCGCAACATTGCATTTACAAAAATATTTCAGATTATAATTTTAATTTGTTCGTTTTTTATTAGAATAGTAAAAGTTAAATAGCTGATAACAAGTAAGTACATTGCATAAATATAATTTAATTACGTAGTTTTTGGTATTAACTTTTCTTACTACATGCATTAATTATTTAGTGAGATTAGTTAAATTCGAATCGTGTTTTAAAAAAAAATCTCAATGATTAAAAAATAGCACATTACTAACTACATTTACAACAGTAGATTGCAAAACAAAAAATGAACACTTAGTTAAGTAGGCTCAGGCCTGAAATGTCCGTTTTCCTAAAATGTACCTATTTTTCCCAAAATGTCTACTGTCCATAATGTCAGCATGCCTTTTGCATAATGTCAGCTTCTCAAAATGTCAGCTTCTTATAATATCTGTCTCCAAGAATGACAGTTTTCGTATAATGTTCGCTTTTCAGAAAGTCTTAACCTCGAAATGTCTGCAACCTCAAAATATCCGCTTTCTTACAATTTTGGCATTCCAGAAAAGTTATTCCCAAAATGTCTGCAATCATGAACATGCGACATTTACCTAAAATATTTTTATCATTTTAAAGCGAAAATCCTACATCCTTCTCAGGTCCTTAAACCATCTCTAAACAATTGAGCAAGCAATTAAGCCTTTTACATTTAGACATTGATTTGAAAATAAAGCAGACATTATGGCATTATTTGCCGCGTGAGAGGCAGCACCAACAGCATCCTAAAGATGATTTCGAACAGGCTTGACTGTCCTATTGTGAATCACTGCTGTGCGATTTCGAATGGAGTGGCGCAGAGGTGATTCACAAATAGACTCTATTTTATTATTTAATATAATGTAATACTAATCCTTAGAAAGTAAGACGCATGTATTACTAACAACCTATGGACTCCGGTCTGCAATAAAGCATTTGAATTGAATTGAATTATGGTAAAACAAACACAATAAGACGATAGCCTATACAAAAATATTGCACATAACGGAAAAGCAAAACTTATGTTCATGCTAATATTATAGGAATGTAAACAATATGAATAGACGACTTCCTGAGATTGTACACATTTTAAATAGCAGACATTTTGAGAAAGCTGACAAAATAGAAGTGTTAATATTGTGAAAACGCAGACGTTTTGAGAATTGTACATTTAAGGAAAACAGATATTTCAGGCCTGAGCCGTTAAGTATATCTAGGTAAAGCCTGACCAGAACAGAAGTATATCGTCACTGCTTTGAAAAAATCTCGTACCTCAAAGCAAAATATGTAAACCAAACTGAACCTTATTGCACAGTCAGTAAAGTTCAATTAGCCAGATTATCGATTTTGATAATGATCATTGTCAAGAGGGCGTTACTATTTTCATTTGTCTGAACAATGTGGATTGGCAACTGGTTGTTTTGACTTAGGTACTATCGGCCAAAAATATGGTCTACCACCCTACGGCGGAAGTTCATTTGCGCGTCATGATACAACAAGGTCGATTTTCCCTTGCGATAATATGATGACAGTGACTAAAGACTTCACTCAGAAAAGTCAACCTTAGCGATATTTCGATCTCACAGAAACTTTTGTCAAAACAGGTGGACCACTTTCTTGGCCGACCGTACCTACTTTTATTCACTGTAATCAAAACCAAAATCCAAATTCGGCGTCCATAGGGCAAGTGGCTTCAAATTTAGAAACAGAAATTAGTTCAAATAAATCCGCAACATGGCGCACGATTATTAGGTACTGGTCACTCTGGTCAGGCTTTCAACTACCTGTTGCCCTAATACAGTTCGCACTTGACCGGTTTTTGTCTAACAGTCACATGCTGTACAAATCTCGACTTAGCGATCACGGTGTGAAGTGAACCTCCATTATATTAACCTCGTCCTGCCCACCATACAAGCAAAATGCCAGAGAAGTATGAATCAACTGTAAATAGGAAAAGATTCGAATGTGTTTTTTTTAATCGCACTAAACAAAGTAAATGAAACTCTATTCCAATTTAGAATGATATAAATTCCTTTGAAATGGGGATGTCCTTAATAAAGCACATTGGGCAGGACGAGGTTATGTAGCTCATTAGTGCAGTATGTATAATAATAGTAGACCAACAAATTCCTTTACTACCCTAGAGTTCAATGTCGTGTCGCTTGTACGAGGGAAAACATCAGATACGATACGTGCCCTTCTTTGCCCCCCCTCCCCCCAATCCTTTGTGAAATTTTTTAAATGCCCTCCCCCTTTTGAGTCTCACGTGATGAATAGACGATCCCTAACAGAGATAATTGTTCAAAAATGTGTAATGCTCGATTTGCACGGGCTCAGTATTTGACATTAGTGTAAAAGATTTGATTTGATTGAGTGATAGGGACTTATGCTAGGTTTACAAGGAGCTTAGTACTTGTCACTTAAACTTGTACAATATGTTTACACACTTCTGACAAGTGTAAGTGACAAGTACTAAGCATTAGCTACTAAGCTTCGGGTAAACCTAGCATTATCTGCAGTTTGAAAAGTGACAAGTACTAAAAAAATACTAAGCTCTTGTGCAATTGTTTACACACATCTGACAAGTGTAAGTGACAAGTACTAAGCATTATCTACTAATCTCGTGTAAACCAAGCATTACTGCAGAGATCGTGGTTCATAAATGACTACATTTCACAGTTAAATCTCCTAATTGACTAAAACATGACAACACAAACAAGTGAGCGCATTAATAGCATGAGGCGCAAAAACAGAGACAATCACATTTCTATATCTATTATTAGTCCTGTACCTTAAATTTAGTTAGTTTTAGGCGAACACGACGGGCACAATTTCACTCTATTCAAGTCCAAGCAAGCCCCGTGATGTATATGGCCACACCGAAACACCCATAGGCCGCCATCTTTGATTAAAAATTCATTTTGCAATGGCAACCCACAGAGTACGCAGTCCATCACCCCATTATTTAACTCTGGTAAACCTTCAATTATGGTTGTCAATGTCAAATCTTGATAAGTTGAGTTGGGTGATATTTTTGAAGTGCATAAACCCCAGTGTGTGGATTTGGCAGCTACAACTATAGGCAAAGCTGTGTATTTGATTTTTCCACTCGCTGTGTTACGCAGAAGTTGACAGATCTGTAAAAGTAATGAAATGAGAGATATTATTAAAGAGACTAAGACGGGCTTGCGCGGACCTGGGTTAGCTACTTAACTCCGAGTTAACTGATAACCCAGGGTTAACAAGTGTCAAAATGTATGGAACTGTTATGCATAACATAACTCAAAGTATAATTTTATAAAACCCTAAACTGTGCAAGTGGCCTTTAGGTTCTATTTTACCGCTGTCTGTTGACTTCCTATTATTTTATGCAACAGATATGATGCCATCTCTATTGAAACGAACAAAATGAACAGAGACAGCATCTTACGTATCTGTCACATGAGATAGGAAGTTAACAGTGTCGTGGAACATGGGGTCAGAAAGATAAAATTATATTTAAACATACATCGTATAAAATACTCACCTCAGTTTTCACATCCTCATACTCATAAGCGTTATACACTACATCTGTCAGTTGCGAAACAATCGTAGCGTCATACTTTTCAAATAACGACACCATCAAGCAAGTGTGGTAAAACTTCATAGTGAGCTCACCCGCCCCAATGAGATGTGAATGTTTTTCCATCAATTTAATTGCATTTCTTCCTCCTACTGACTTGATGACTAGCGCTCCTAAATCGTCCCAACTAAGGGTATCTTTCACATTGATATGATTGAACTTCTTGTTACAATTCAAGCATAAATTCGCGTGTAATGTCACGTATAGTTGTATGGCACGGTCCCAGGTGTCGAATGTGAACTGAGGCAGAAAAGAATGCAGCAAGCTCTCGTCTAACATCTGAAGCAATATCCTCAGAACATTCAACAAGTCTTCATTTCGCTGCATGTAGAGTATTTTCCTCCACAAATATGGCATCTTCTTGCATACTTCAAAGCATTGGTTCCTCGTCTGGCTCGCCCATTGCTTCTCAATAAATTCGTCTATCAAAATAGAAAACATGGGTTTCTCTCTAGTTTTCGTGTACGGCAGCGGATAACCACATTCGCAAGCCATTTCTGAGATTTTTTGCGTTTTCAGATTCACTGTTATTGCTGAGTTCACCAAGTATTTGTACAGTTCTTCGTCTGTTAAAATACAGTCTAAAAACTCATCTTTCTTTGTCGTCAGACTTAAGTATGTTAAGAAAATATTATGAGGTGCATATTTAGATTCTTCTACGGCTCCTACAGATATGCAGTACTGTTCCAACAAAAGCATCAGTTGATACACTCCTCTAATATCACAAGAATAGTTTTCTATGATTGAAATTAAATTCGATTGCTCATTTTCTTTACTAACAAAGCTTAGCCTAAAATATTGATACAGCGATCTACACACTTTATCGTCTACATTATCTACTTTATTATTGTCTATTTCTATGGCGTTTGGACTAGATTCTTTGTAAATAATATCATTATCGACTACAACTGGAGAGTAATCGATGTTTGGCGTTTCTTGCCGAGCTCGTCTTTCAGGCATTTGTACTTCTTGTATATTTTGCTTTTCAATGCTAAAATGTTTCATTTTGTCTTCGAATCCTCCCCATTTTTCCTTCAGTTTCCTTTTACTAGAATTCAGTTTATCAGACATTGTTAGTCCTAGGTCTTTAAATGCTTGTAATGCTTCTGGCGTCACAGCTCCAAATTTACTATCTTCAATTGGTTCAGTCGTTTCGTCATCAGATAAACACGTCTGTGTATGGTAAGTGTTATCTACAACAAATATTCCGGATTTCATTTGAGTAGCATCATTTATTTTTAATGTCTCAAATTTCGTTAAAACACCTTCAATGTCTTTTATTAGATCATCATTCAATTTATCTCTTAGTCCTACTAGAATATGTAATTTACTTGATATATTATTATAAAGCAAATAATCAGCGAACAAGGCACAGAGTTCAGCACATAGCACGTATTTTTCCTCTACATAGCACTTCAAGAGAAACTTATCAATTTTCAAATATTTCAGATTCAGAAGAGAGCCGTTACTTAACCACACATAAAGCAAACCATTGTAAATTTTACAATCGATTATGTCTTTGTACGTATCAAACCACATAGTGTTTTCATCGTCATCAACATTCAAAAAGTACAACGCATCCTTTTTAAAACTAAATATGACACTATTGATGTTGAATATTTTAGAAAAAGCAACTGATTGTCCGTCAGCTTCGCTTGAATCGCTTGAAATGCAAACATTTTCATTGGTGTAGGATTCTGCAGTGACCAGTTTCATGGGATTCTTGGCTAGACTGTGTTTGAATTGATGTGTTCTCCTGACTGTGCCATCAACGGTCGCCTCCCACAGTCTTGAAGATGGTCTCGCGCAGTATATAAGTGTATTAGCTAATTTTTCTCCTACAGTAAACCCAGCATCATCATCCACAATGTTATACTTTTTAACTTCTTTAACATGTTCTTTGGAACATTTTTCTGTACAGTTCTCAGCGCTATTCTCTTTGGTGACGAAGCATGCTCCAAATTCTCCATCCCTCAATTTCTGGCCTATCTGCCTGTACTGTTCTTGTGCTGTGTTGCAGATGTAACATCTTGTAAGTGTAGAGACAAGTAGCATACAATCTCTCACGTCCAATTGGCATATGCGGGAGTCCAGACTCATTATAGTTTGGGATGAACTTTGAAACATTGTTTTCGCCTGAAATTAGAGAAAGAAAATGATAAGTTCACCTTTATAGGTTTAGAGCAAAGGTTCCTTAGGTCCGATACAGATGGACTGCAACGTAACTGCCAACTACCCTTACATTTTCCATTGCAGCCGCATTGCAGTCGGCAAAACTGCACGCTAACTACATGCTAGCTGCGCTTCATAACCTATATATTAGAGGAAGAAGTTTTTGAATTATAATAAATCAGAATAAACAGTGAACGCCTTGCCGCATGAAGCGTAAAACATCATCAATCAAGCAATTTAAGATTTTTAAAACGATTTTTCATTGGATACTTTTTTAACTACCTTTAGAGTCGGACACATTAATAAGAGCAGTGGTAGCTTAGAAGTTAGGTCTATGGCAGGGGTTCCCAACCTTTTCTTGGTCAGCAAGGACCACTATGTAGGTGTATACTTAATAAAAATTCTTTAATTAAATATTATCAGTCACTGCACGGCGCGCGGCGATCAACAGCTCACCGCCCGCTATAAATTTAAAATTATTCGCGGACCATATTTTGGCTTCTGCGGACCACTGGTGGTCCTCGGACCACTGGTTGGGAACCACTGGTCTATGGTGTGTCAAGCAGAGGATCTTGGGTTCAAACCCAGGCTCAGACCTTTGAATTTTTGGAAATGTGTGAAATCACGTTTAGAAAACATTAAAGGTTGGGGATGATTATGGTTTATGGCATTTATTTCCCAAAACAGAATACAATTCACTTGAGAAATAAGGATTACTGAAACATATACAGGGTGTTTGGTAGCTACGTACAAAGCTTTAAGGGGGTGATAGCCGAGGTTTTTTTTAACATTTTAGCCATATATGTCTTAGCCGAAATTGGATATTTTTTTTTAAGTTGAAGACTTAGAAATTTTAGGAAAATACCCAGAATTTGATAGTCACGAGTCAATATTGCCCCAATGAGCGTTAATTTGGAAATTTTAAATATGGCACAGAAAAATGACGTAGACTTGTCTTTTTCACATGTTATTTACTAGTAAAATTTCAAGACTAGTGCATTCTTAGTGAGTGCTCCCTGAGTTTGGTTTTTACTTTTTATCTCAGATTTAGCAAGCAATGTCAATGAGTGATATCTTAAAAGAAAGAACAATAAACAGGCATGTTTCTAAAAATGTTTGAACTTATGATGTTATTTTTTTTATGGCACAGAAAAATGACTCTGTTGCAACCTAAGACCTTTTTAGTAATTTCGAATGCCTCCATTTTGTTTTTGTGGCAATAAAGGCACTTATAAATTATTTCATATGGTCCAATACACATTAAACTATTCGAAATAATAGATTTGGTTTCCAAATTAACGCTCATTGGGGTAATATTGACTCGTGACTATCAAATTCTGGGTATTTTCGTAAAATTTCTAAGTCTTCAATTTCAAAAAAAAATATCAAATTTCGGCTAAGACATATATGGCTAAAAATGTTCAAAAATACCTCGGCTATCACCCCCTTAAAGCTTTGTACGTAGCTACCAAATACCCTGTATTTTTGCGATTGGTAAGAAAGAATAATAATAAATCAATTCTCTACTTTTTTATCCTCGTAAAGCCCACGTTAAATTTCGAAACATATTGTCAATCAAGACAAGTTGACGTTTGCTTTGACATATGTATTAAATTTAGCAAATTGGGCCTTACGAGTTTATTGTAAATATTTTATAGTTCATTGGTACTCATTACCCAATTATCATTTAAAATATGCTTTGTGTAAACTTTATCATATTTGTCTCCGAAATAAGACTTACAAAAGAATACAAACTTAAAACAAAGCTGGGGGTGATCACTACCATGGGAAAAGCGTCGATAATTGAGTTTAGCGATAAAGGAACGCACTACCTGTCATTAAATTTTGCCCCCTTAATTCCTATGTCTGCTCAAGACTAAATACCACTGAGGTTCGAAACATGTCTGACAATCTTCCTACGTACCTACAATACTCACAATGAAATTCTGCAAGTGTAATACAGATATTCTCCCCACGTCGTCGCCGGTGAAGAGCATATTGTTGCCACTCCAAACTATGGCTGTGACTTCATTGCCGGCGTGTTCCTTTGACGACGACGTTACGGCCAGGGCTTGGTCGCAGCCGGTAGCGGTGACCACTCCGCGACCGTTTGCAAAGCCAATGTACTTCTCATCTTGGGATATAGCTAAGCGGGTGATGGCGCCATCCTGTAAATCAAAAGGTATTTTGTATTTGTAATTCAATGTTATCGGTATAATAAATATAAATTTAAAAATTTAAAAACCCCCAACGCAATTTGGTCTCACATATGTTTGAAAATAAAGAAAATGTCCATTCATGAGATACAGCCTCGTGACAGATGGACAGACGGACGGACAGCGGAACCTCAGTAATAGGGTCCCGTTTTTACTCTTTGGGTACGGAACCCTAAAAACTATCTGGCCAAACAGCTATGTCGAAATTATTTTAAAATCATGTTCTACAACCTGCATTCCAAATTAAATAAAATAAATAAATAAATAAATATTAGGGGACTATCTTACACAAATCGACCTAACTAAGCAATGCTTGTACTATGGGTACTAGACGACGATAAACTTACTTATATAGATAAATAAATACTTAAATACATAGAAAACATCCATAACTCAGGAACAAATATTCGTGCTCATCACACAAATAAATGCCCTTACCGGGATTTGAACCCAGGACCTCTTGCTTCGTAGGCAGGATCACTACCAACTAGGCTAAAGCGGTCGTTAAATTGCATTGAAAAGCCGTAATAAGTTATGTACAGTCTACCTGAAATTCCTTTACCAACTTAAGGTTAAATATCAGTAATCAGTTGTACAACTAAGATATTGAAGAACAATATTCTTTATTGATGTAAAAACTGTTATACAAAATGGTAAAGCACTTTAATTTTTTCATATATGTGTTTTTTTTTAATCTTAGATTTAGTTGAACAAACAGTCTGCTTATAAAAACAAGACATTGGATGAAATTTTGATGGCAATCCAAGTACAGTCAACAAAAAGTACATCGGCAAATAACTTGTAGGTAAGTGGGAAAAAATAAATTGAAACAAAATCTTTTAGTGTTTTATTTGGAAACAGTTAAAAGGTGGGCCCCTACGTGATCATATATGGCACACTTATTTAAAAAACCGGCCAAGTGCGAGTCGGACTCGCGCACGAAGGGTTCCGTACAATTATCTATAAAAATCACGTTTGTTGTATGGTAGCCCCCTAAAATTTATTTTTATTTTAATTTAATGATTTATTTTTAAAGTTAATATATAATTAAATATTCTATGAATATTTCAAGTGTCTACCTATTGCCGTTATCAATATCGAGCAAAAACGAGCAAAAAATCATGTTTGTGGTATGGGAGCCCCCTTAAATATTTATTTTATTCCATTTTTTAGTATTTGTTGTTATAGAGGCAACCGAAATACATCATCTGTGAAAATTTCAACTCTCTAGCTATCACGGATCCCGAGATACAGCCTGGTGACAGAAGGACGGACAGCGGAGCCTCAGTAATAGTTTTTCCGTTGTTACCCTTTAGGTACGGAACCCTAAAAAAGAACTCTGAGCAAAGGATAGTCAAATAGGTACTGATTGCTTTAAGTCTGTAGTAGTTATACCTACCTTGTTAGGAATGAGTTGTACAAATTCACAGGGACTTCTATTAAATATGTAGATTCCTCCGCTGGTCGCACCAAATGCTATCAGAGACTTGGAGACATCAAAGCAAGTGTACTGAAACAAATTTGAAATACAACAATGACGCTGAAATAATGGAGTGAATAAAATAAATAAATAAATATCATAGGACAATCCACACCAATTGACCCAGCCCCAAAGTAAGCAAAGCATAAACGGATAAACATACTTAAATAGATATTAAACATCCATGACTCACATACAAACATTCATACTTTTCAAATAAATATCTGCCCAACTACCCGGGAACTGACCCCAGGACCTCAAGCTTCGTAGTCAGGTTCTCTAACAACAAGGCCATCAGGTTACTTAAAAAAATCGGACACATGCAAGTAGATGACTGAGGCGTACTGGGGTTCTTATGAATTTAAAACCCAGCAATTAAATCTGTTTGTACTTCACAACTGATTGGTTCAGGCATTATTTTGTGGTACAATATTTTTACCTTGCTTCTTCAGTACCAAAGCAGAGCAGAACGAAGCAAAAGATTTATTTTTAGGGTTCCGTACCTCAAAAGGAAATAACGGAACCCTTATAGGATCACTTTGTTGTCCGTCTGTCCGTCCGTCCGTGCGTCTGTCAAGACCCTTTTTCTCAGGAACGCGTGGAGGTATTAATCTGAAATTTATATCAAATACTCAGGTCTACTGTCCCTTAGAGCTGTAAAAAAATCAAACTTCTATGCCAACGCAATCAAAAGATACAGCCGTTTATGACGCAAATTTCCGCATATTTTCGAAACTTGCAAGGGAATCAAAACCTACAGGGTACTTTCCGTGAACTCAGAAATTTGGTATGATGCAAGGTCTTATAGCACAGATAAAGAAAAAATTGCGAAAAGTATAAATTTTTTTGTCTGTCTGTCTATATCAGTAACCAATCTACAATGATCCCACACTGCACACATTTTGCTAAGGAGCAGGGGTCTGCTAAGACTGGATGTTCATAGATACATATAAATTTGTACGGAACCCTCGGTGTGCGAGTCCGACTCGCACTTGGCCGGTTTTTTTATCGTAAAAGTGTATGCTGAAGCTTAGGTTGGTGTTAGGACTGCCACCTTTAAAAAAACCACACCTAAAGTACAGTCAGCAACGAAAGTCGCCGAACAAAATAAGAATTTAAAAGTTACTAGCCACATTCATTATACATAAGTAACTGAACAGAAGTACAAACAAAATTACATTTACATCTTAAAATGCCAATAGTAGCTAAACAATATAATTTCAAAAGTTGCTGAACAGTATACTTTCAGAAGTAACTAGGCAGTATAAATCAAAAAGTGACTAGACATTATAATTTAAAAAGTGGCTGAATAGTATACTTTCAAAAGTAGTTGGACATTAGAATTACAAATGTCAAAGGAAATTATAATTCACAAAGTATTTGGTCAGATTTATTATTTTTACATTCAATTCAAACCAAAGAGGTTGCTACACATTTTACCTAAAATAAACAAGAAACAGTGGCCGGTGTAAAAAAAGACAATGACAATGTCATATACATCTAATCTATCTAATCTAATACCTTTAAACGAGCAATTCTTGTATATATGTATATATATAATCAGGATCTCGGAAACGGCTCCAACGATTTCGATGAAATTTGGTATGTGGGGGTTTTCGGGGATGAAAAACTGATCTAGCTATGTTTCATTTTCAGAAAATCGCTTTTACTCGTGTTTTCCGGCTATTTTTGTTTGCATTAGAATATAAAGCTAAATTTCGCCGACTTCGAGCAGATCATAATGGCACATTAGAAATCGGGTGGTCGCGGATCCAACCGACCTCGGTTCGATACCACGTTTTTTTTCAAGATTTTTAGTTTTTTTTTTTAAGTTTATTTTTTATGAGAAAACGTCAAGTTTCTTCTTTTGTGAGAAAAAGTTACTTTTTTTGTGAGAAAAAGTTATTTTTTGCGAGAAAAAGTTACTTTTTTGTTAGAAAAAGTATTATAGGGAACGTGCAGTAACTATAGGCGGCAGCACTAATGCGACAGAAGAGACACTATGCGGACAGTAAAACAAACTTATCAAGGTAAAACATTCAAATTGATGGCACCCTTATGGCACCAGTTGGCAGCACCGTCTATGTGCACGTTCCCTATTGGGAGCACAGAACAGGAAAAGCCGGTTGTCTGTAAAGTCGGTTTACGGACGATAGTTTAACATGACTCACCCCTCCACCCCCTCCGGTGTTTTTGTCAAATATCTTGAAAACGGTGCATCCTACGGCAAAATCAATGAAATTTTCATCCCCCCTTTAATACCCCCACGCTCCCTCCCACGCATCCCCTCCCCCCCTCTCAACCCCCCCCCCCCACCCCTCCGGTGTATATAATCAGGATCTCGGAAACGGTTCCAACGATTTCGATGAAATTTGGTATTTGGGGGTTTTCGGGGATGAAAAATTGATCTAGCTTGGTCTTATCTCTGGGAAAACGCTTGGTACCGAGTTTCTGCCCGAGCAGAGCTCGGTCGCCCAGGTACTACTCCTAATGAAAGAAAGAGATGAAATGACTTGATTGTCAAAATTCAACTGAAGTTAAGAAGTATGTAATCTAATAAACATGTTCAGCAACTTTTGAAAAAATAGTGTACACCGTTTTCTGTTATTTGCAAGTGTCCAATCGATATTTGTATTACATCATGTTCAGTAACATATGAAACTTTACAGCGTGCAGGTGTTATGAAAATTTGGATGTGTTCTGGACATTTGTTGCTGACTGTACATCACAATTTCTCAAATTTTCTGCCTTTACTATGTTGACTGATGAGTTTCGCTTGTATAGGTCCGTAAATTTTCTATCAACAACAAAACATGGTGAACAAATGAGTTACTCTTAGAAATTGATAAAATTTTGCCTATTATTTTAGGTAATTTCGTAAGTTGTGACTATAAACACCCATTGTAAATCAAGGGACATAGATGAAAAGTTGTTGCTTTTTATGAAATGAGGATACATTGTCCAATGAAAGTTTTGACTTTTTCACGCTGCCAGGACATATTGACACTATTCAGACCCGTAGACTCCGGGTCAAACCCGGAGGGATGGCAGCTCTAGTTGGCTTATATAATGAACAGAGATCGGAATTTTCATGGCAAAATATAAGACTGTCGCAATCAAGCTACTGTTAGAACCTATTAATATCGATTTTAATTTTTTAGTTGTGCAATAGAAGAAAAAAACGGTCCACTAAATAAAGAAACATATTTAATACAGAATTTTAGGTCCGGTGATAAACAAAACAGGCTACTCCCAGAGAATGTTGAGAAATTATTAATGGTTATCTACTCCTATCACTATCACAAACCAAATAAAATGTCATGTACTGCTGTGTGTCTATGTTTAAACCAATCTCTTCCCAATCGAGGTACCTGAAACCAGTCTCCAGAACTGCTGAAAAAGTTTAGGGGACAAAGGATCACCCTGCCTGACGCCTTTCTGTATGTTGAAGGTTTCCCCTGTCTTTTCAAGCTGTACACATGCCGTGCTGTTTTCATATACATTTTTAACTAGTCTGATGTACTTGAGATTGGTTTAAACATAGATGGGCGCAGATTGTCACATTTAAGATTCGCCATCAATATTGTTCTATTTGCAAATACACCGGATGAACTTACTAGGATGATAACAGAGTTGGCAGCAGAGTGCGAGAAAGTAGGCCTAAAGATAAACCCGGAAAAGACGAAACTGATGACCAACGGGGAGGAAAGGACTGTAAAAATAGGATCAACTCAGGTGGACTATGCTCAGGAATATATATCTAGGTCAGTTAATGGCACCGTATGACAACACAAACAAGGAAATCGAGAGAAGAATTGCAAACGGCTGGCATAGATACTGGAGTATGAAAGAGGTGATAAAAGACAAGACACTTCATATAGCTACTAAAAGCAAACTTTTTAATATATGCATATTGCCTATTCTTATGTATGGCTGTCAAACATGGTCTATGTCTCAAAAGCACATAAACAAACTCATCACCTGCCAACGAGCTATGGAGAGGAGCATGTTGGTTGTGCGAAAATCTGACAAAATAAAATCGTCTAGCATTAGAAATAAAACAAAAGTCGTTGATATTATCCAAAACATAAGAAGATTTAAATGGCGTTGGGCAGGCCATATGATAAGAGGAAAGCAAGTGGTGCAAAATAGTCACAGAGTGGTATCCAAGAGAAGGACAGAGAAGGAGAGGCAGACCACAGAAGAGATGGGACGATGATATATGCCAGGTGGCAGGAAAGACGTGGTACAGAGTTGCACGCAACAGACATGAGAGGAAAAGGCTGGAGGAGGCCTTTGCCGAGGGGCAATTAGATTTACAAAGGAAGACCAAGATGCAAATAGTAGAGTTCAACTAAAGAGGAAAGAAATCTGAATATAAGGCTAATAATAATAACTGCTGTGTGTACTGATGCGGACTTTGAAAAAGAAATTGCATCTGTCTCTTTATAATTTTATATGTACAAACCAGACCTAAAATTCTGTATTAAATATGTTTTTTATTCAGTGGACCGTTTTTTTCTTCTATTGCACAAATATCAATATCGATAAAAAATTGGTTCTAACACTAGCTTGATTGCGACAGTCTTATATTTTGCTGTGAAAATTTCGATCTCTGATAATGAAGAAGCCATCACAATATGATGCATTATCGGATTTGAATAATAATTATTATTTTTTATGTACCAAATGGGCCAATCAACTTTTCTTTGTCACTCGTTGCTATAGTGACGGTCTCCTGATTAACTCTTTAAACCATAAGTTTATCTGATTAAAATTTGTCAAACATGCATTTTTGTGGTAGTTTTAAACCCCTTCTACAATTTTATTGGTCATCTAATAAGCATGTGACACAACATTTCTTCTAATCAAACAGTACTACTTTTGTCCCCTCGCTGACGGGACAGAATAACAACAAGAAATAGTTGATCCACCCAAATAACAGAATATTCATGAGGTATCCAATGACATTCATACGGTGCATTGAAAGAAACTATAAATTGATGCATGTCTTTTTAATATTAAATAAACGGGCAGGGAAAAGGATCCAAGGGAGCTTTGACACCTATAAAGCTTTAAATACTTCTGGGACTTCGAATTGAATAATTGCCAGAATGCAAATCACTTATAGACTAACCTTAATTCGTTGGGCACTTTTCAATGGGAAATTTATTTGTTCACTGACTGCGGGCAGCTCCAACAAAACGTACGGAGGCAATTTGTGAGAAGACATGACTGTTTACAAGCACATTTTTTTATATTTCAGCTGTTAGTATTTGCAATAATAAACATGACACATTCTTGTCACTTTTTAGAATACTAGACTGACTGACTGAACTCACCCTCCGCCCGCCGCCCTCACTCACTGTGTCACTCAGTGTTTGTCACTGTCACTGTCAATGTCAAATATTTTTTTTATATCTGTACTCTCTGGGAAAGGCTAAAGAGTCTTAGTTCATACAGCCTTACCTTCGCCGAAGCCATTATTTCTTTAATAAATTTACGGCAAATCATACAGCGCTATAGTAGTGGTCATAATTCGAGAGACAAGCTTGACAATTAAAGGGTTACCAGGGTTAGACGAAATTAAACACTAGAATAAAGGCCACCACAAGCCGGGAGCTGGGGGCGCCGACGGAGCGTGCCCAGCGCGTTCTATAACACTGAATCAAATATACGGTGGCACATAGGTACCGGCAGCACACCGTATTTGTATTGTACCGCTGGGCACGCTCCGTCGGCGCCCCGCGCTCCCGGCTTGTTAACCCCCGACACAAAAAGAGGGGTGTTATAAGTTTGACCGCTATGTGTGTGTGTGTCTGTCTGTCTGTGTGTCTGTCTGTGGCATCATAGCTCTTAAACGGGTGAACCGATTTGGATGCCGTTTTTTTTTAATAGAAAGCAGGTTTCTTGGTGATGGTTCTTAGATATGTTTCATCAAAATCGGTTCAGCCGTTTCAAAGTCATCAGCTCTTTTGTTAGCTGCGGAAGGGATCTTACACGCGTAATGGGCATTTACTTAATGTTTAAACATACGAGTGACATAATTGCGTTGGGGGTTTTTAAAACTTTTAATTTATAGTTGTGGCCTTAAATAAAAACCACGACTTTTTTTCATAATATTCATACCAAGGACGATTATAACCAGAACGTTGCCAACGTTTACACAATGTCGCTTTCCTTTAAAATAATAATCCAGGGGTCTGTTGCATAACAAAGTACAACTTATATTACAAGCGGAACTCAGCTCTTCAGTTATATTAACTAGAAAGAGAGTTCCGCTTGTAATATAAGTTGTACTTTGTTATGCAACAGGCCCCTGGTGTAGCTGGTTTCGCTGGAGAGAGGTCTCTGTACCTACCGTTAATTTTGTACGCTACTTAGAAAGCTTAACACAGCAGCGCCATCTCTATTTAGATTTTTCATTGAGTTCATAGATGGCGCTGCAGAGGTCAAAATCATAGACCTTTATAATAGGGACGCGACATATTATTCTATACGTACAATTGTACAATTGCTTATGAGGCCGAAAATCCGCCATGTTTAGCGCACCAAATGTCATTGTCAGTCAGTTCAGCCGGTACTTGTAGGGACGTTCCGATACCATCATCGATACCTACTCATTTCGATAGTACTCAAATCTTTTTTCGATACTACTTAAACAAATACTCCTAAAGTCGATACTTCGATAAGTATCGATGATACTTACTCATATTGATACTTTTAGCACTTTTTTATTTTGAGGAAATTTACGTAAAAACAATGAACGTTGAAGGACAATAATTAAAACAGAATTGAGAAGGAAAAAAAAACTTTTGTCATAAACTTTTTGCGTCACGTTAAACAAAAAACTCTTTAACATCAAGATTGCCCAAAAACAGTAACTGATCGAGGTATTTCGGAAACAATCTGTTCCTTGTTTAAGACATTGTTCGGAAATTTTAATTTTTTTAAATGGTGATGCTGATTCGATTTGATACCAAGTACTTTTGTTTCGATACCGAGTATGTATCGCAAGATTGATTCGTTGCTATAAATACTTGGTATCGAATCAAAAGTAATAATAATATTTAAAATGAGCCAAGAACGTGTATCGATAAAACCTAATAACATTAAAATCTTCTGGGCAGCACTAAAACCGCCATGTTTAGCAGCCAGATGACGTCACAGTGGCACGCATTTTTTGTTGACCGTTTCATTTCCATAGGTTTCCTAGTTCAGTGGTCAAAATGGATTACTAATGTTTGGCAAAAACTGTTTACCAAAGTATCACATCGCAAACTTTTTTTTCCCAAATTTTTATTTGGCTAAAACTGAATTGTCAAAACTACTTATCGCAATTTTACAGTCAGCAAACCTCTTTTTTGGCAAGTGATTGTTTACAAAGAGTAGAGTTAGTATATATATATATATATATATATATATATATATATATATATTATAAGTATAGGTACCTAGATATTTTTCTAGCACGAACAACTTGTGATTAATTTTTCATATAATAATAACATCGATTTGGTTTGGTATTATTGTTTTATATTTTCAAACGTGTCTCATGCCACTTATAAGACATCGATAAACTAAGTATTAGAAGAAAAATTTTCGTTCTTGCTAGGAAAATATCTAGGTATATTTATGAGTAACACTTACTTAAAGCTTCACAGCCAAAGACGCAATATTTTTTCCTGGGCGCACTCATGTCTAAATATGACAAAATAAACAAATAAGGAAAGATCTTACTTTACAAAACAATACTAACATATAGCAACATAATAGCAATAATAAATAGCAAAATAAAATAACAAAAATAATAAAAAAACTGAGAGAACTCGAGAAAAGCATCAACTTCCGTCCGCGAACGAAAGCCAGAAGACAGTTGACCACAGACGCCACAGACTTTTGAATCCGCCAAGTCCACGTTTGACACATTTTTGACAGTTGTAGTTCAACGCATTGACTGCAGAGGCGCTGTAGTCTATGCAAATATGTGATGTTCTAAGTGTACCCCCTCTGATTGTTTAGCAAATAATTACATGGTCAAGTCCTATTTTCCCAATTTTTTTTTGGCAAATGTATCGTTTGGCATAACATACCAATCCCAAAACATTGCATGGCATACGGTTTATATCCCAATTTGGGTTGTGCGTAGGATAAAAATTAATAATACCTACTGGTATTGTGAATTACGGCGGGATAAAGTGAAGAAGTGTACTGCATCTATGACTACCTACTACATTAACCCTTTCAACGCCAACGACACATAGGTGTCACAAAGTACAATGTCAAAGTGATCTTGACACAATGACAACAACAAGATTCAAAGCAAATGTACGTTTTGTCGAGGCGTGGCGTTGAAAAGGTTAACATGGAAAACATTCAATGTCATGGTTTCATAATATCAAAGGTAATAATCCTTTTCTGTGCTGTCATAAAAAAATACCTAACATTCTGAACCTAACCTGTCCGACTCGCTTCTGCCCTGAAAGGTCTTGCTCGCTCGCTTCGCTCGCTCGCTGCCAGCGATATGCCTAACAATGTTACCTACTATCATATTACATGGCATGCGACAGGGGTCACCAATCATTTCTGCCATTTGTTCGTTTTATACTTGAAATTCCTGTATACCTATAGATACCTACTATTGTATTTCTGCAACAGTAAAAATTAATTATCATTTGCCGAACTTTTGCTATAAGTTGAGCATGGGAAGTAACAAATTTGGCAAAATAAAACATTTGCTTAATAAAATCTTGACGAAGTGAAACTTTGCCAAATGATGTTTTGACCAAATGAATAAAATGCGAAATGTAACTTTGCTAAACATTCGTTTGGGAAATGAAACAATTGCGATAAGTTATTTGGGAAGTCATATTTGGGAAAAATAATTTGCTAAACGGCAGTACACCGGTCAAAATGCCATACGAAAATGAATGGTACAGAGACCTCTAGTAAAACTAGCTATAATGGTTTATTTTTATCCTTTTCAACGCTCTGTCAAATATACAACAGCTCTCACTCATCCGCCATGACATCGGAATGTCAAACGCGAACTTGAACCCTACAGAGACGCATGTAGGTAGATATCGCTCTGCACGCCGTGTCTTTGGCGTAGAACCAGCGGTGCGGGATGTCGTTGGCATCGAAAAGGTTAAGGGAACGCGACATTGTACTTTGTGGAGGGATACATTGACAGTTCTCTTAATTTATCGTCCTTGCTCATACTAATTAATTAGTAGGCAGTATAAGTAGTATTAGAACATCACCAACGTAGTAAAAAAAACCTCGTGTAAATATGAAAATTATATTTATTAAACAATTATTATAGGTAACTATTGTTACACAAAGGAATCAATTATGTTTTGTTTTAATTAAAAAACCTGATTATGTACAGTTTTATATTAAATGTATTATGCGACTCGGCTGAGTGTATAAAAAAAGTAGTTAAAAGTCTATAGTGAGGTTGAAAATTTTCTTGAATTCATCGATCTTGCAGCAGTAAGTTCGAGAGCCGTAGGGCTCAAACCACGACGTCTCGGCGCATACGCTCTCACAAAGACTGGCCCTTGGCGCTTGTTCGTTCGAGTGGACGATTGCCATGATGTCCTCATTTTCTATATCCTTTACCACCTGTGTAACAAACGCAAAAGTCAATACAGCCAAGAAGAGTCAATTAAACAAGGTTGTTCAGGCACGTGCCAGAGCCTACGCAGAGTCTACGTGCGCGTCCGAAATTAGTCAACACAGTAAAACATTGCTCGTGAACTTTTAATAGGCGTTTAACTGTGCTATAAGCTTTACGCCGTGTTTGAGAAACAAACCTTCAATAACCTTCGCACGATTAGCACATACGCTGTAAAATATATATTTTTATAGTTAAAGTACCATTGAGGCTCCTTTAATATACTTAATGAGATTTATCATGTTATTTTCAGACCAAGCAGCGAACCACAAGTTTGTAGTTTTACATTAATTGCAACTTTATATCTCTACAATTTTTATGAGAAAATAGTATTTTATAGAGATCTTGATTGAGACGCTCGTTGCTCTAAGAAAGAAACTAATCAACACAAACCTTCCACAGATATTGGGGCACCAGAAGCTTGTCTACTGTGGTGTAATTGACAGCTCCTGACCAGACATTAAGGCGGTACCAGGAGGACTCCTTTCTGACTTTCTCCTCTATTTCATGCCAGCTCATCTGGAAATAAGAAAAGGGTGGATCATTCCCCTTTATGTTAAGAAAGCGTCATTTACTGGTGTGTATCAACAAAGGAAGTTCCAAACCTTGTCAACCAATAAACCCTGCTTAATCTTTATGAAAGGTAGAAGATACTCACGTTATTTTCATCATTTGGCTTGCAGTATGGTACGGTGTTCAGCTGTTTCCTCATGGTAGCCTTCTCAGCAGGTCCAGCGCTGACGTCGGCAGCGTTCACCAACTGCACAGACTCATAGCAACACTCGGCCACGCTTTCACAAGGTCTTTTAGGTTCTTTTGTATATTCCAAACTGCCTGCATCAGAAGTAGCAGAAGTAGCTACTTCCGTATACAAGACAACGTTCCTCTTCGTATCCAGACAGGATTTGTACACATCGAGGAATCCATTTACATTAAAACCGACGCTCATCAACTTTGTGTCACTTCCCAGGCATTCCTTTATCGGAACGACGCTTGATGATACTTCATGTTTGCAATCGAGCTCAGAAAATTTGTAAGAAACCCCATCAACGTTGAACAAGTCTTCGTGATCGCATGTTGCTGTGACTGACTTTGTTTTCGGGAATTTCGTGAAACTGTTGCTGCCCGATTGCGCATTCTTAACATTTTTCGGCGATTCGTCTTGACAGATCAAGGTGAGTTTTTCTGATGCACCAATAATTTGATGTTGCTGGTTCTTGGATACTAAACTCGGCCAAGCAAACGACATGTCCAATAAAAGAGGCATTTTAGCCATTGATCTGTTGATTACGCAATCTGTAATTGATAAATGGTCTTCAGTACATCATGAACATCGGAGCGATCAATTGTTCAAAAATATCTGAACACGCACGTATGTCATTGACAATACGGTTGTGTTCAGATATTTTTGACTACTTGAATGCTTCGGTGTTTTTGTTATGGCGACTGTAGGGTACAAATTAACATTTCTTAACTAAATTATTACTACACTAATCTGTAAAATAAAATATTAAGCAAATTTATCTAGAAGGTTTCATTCATACAATTATTTATCTTATTATTAATAATGTCAAAAGACCAAGATGTTACTTGTCTTATGTGGCTTATTGATGATGCAACTTGGCGAAGACTAAAAGCAGAACCAGATGACAATCGACACAGTCCCAAAAAATCTGTGTCTGGTTTCTGGCTATTTTTTACAAGGTTTTGTTATCGCGCACCCGAAAATGTCCGAGCCAAATGAGCGCCACTTTGACAAAAGTGGCCTTCTTTTTTCTCAGTACGTTGCGTGAAATTGTCAAGTTTAGCTGTCAAGTGTCAACCGAAATTAGACTGTAATGAAGTAAAGACTAGGTTCAAATTTCTGTGTAGGTGATGCAAACAAATAAAAAAGTTCGGACATTCTTTGAAGGGGATTTTGTTCGGCAATGTGTATCTTCAGTTATAATTGATCAAAGAAATAGCCAGTATATTATTTACCTTTAGCGTGTATGTTGTACGTGATGTTCAAGGTTCCTAGAGGGTTGGTTACACGACACACGTACTGACCCCATCCAATGGGGTTCACCCCCAACTGGTCTGTATCAGCTTCCTTGATCTTCTTACCATTGTAAAACCACTCGTACTAAAAATAAACATCTTAAGTGAATACTGTAGCTTTTCAGAACAACCAAAGTGATTTGAAACTAGTTGAAACTGACTACTTATACATACTGAGATGACGGCGAGTATCTCAATCGATATAAACTAAAATGCTGTAAACTGAAATGAGTGTGTGAGTGTATGTGCTGTGTTTTGAAACAAAAATACTAGAAGAATACAGTGGGTTGATTTGTTTTTGAGTAAATAAAATATAATTACCCAAAAACATTAACGGACATCAAATGTTAGTAAATTATAATCGCAGAAACGATTTGAGTCAAATTTATGTGAAACCAACTTTGATGCTAAGCTTGTGTCAAAATTCTACAACAGTATTTTAACGTAATGTAGCCATACAAATGATTCTAATGGAAGACTACAGTTTTACAACTTTTTGACCTACCGAAGAAAGCCGATATACGCACGTACCTTGGCATAAGATGATGCTTTACAAGTCACTTCATCCACTCCTCCATTCCATTCGTAGTCATAGACCAGACTAGAAGTCGATGGTGGGAAGAGAAAATCTAGTTTTATGGAGTAGGACGCTGCACCGTTCAGATCGCTCACACGGCAGGTGTAATTGCCGTTGTCTGCCAGGCTTGGGTCGTCGAAGTGCAGAGATGGACCAGTTTTGTTCATGGGTATTGAATTCTGTGAAACCAATTTAAAATCTGTACCTACCTAATCTATATCATAAAATGCCGTGGTGGTCTAGCGGTTTCACCGATGGCCTCTCAAGTAGAGGATCGTGGTTTCAAATCCCGGCTCGCACCTCTGAGTTTTTCGGAATTAATGTGCGAAATTAGACATGAAATTTACCGTGAGTTTTACGGTGAAGCCTGAAGGAAAACATCGTGAGGAAACCTACCTGCATACACCAGCGAAGAAATTCAGTGGTGTGTGTGAAGTTCCCAATCTGCACTGGACCCGCGTGGGAACTACGGCCCGAGCCCCCTCATTCTGAGAGGAAGCCTGTGCCCTGCAGTGGGACGTATATAGGTTGGGATGATAATGATGAATCTACATATTGCGAAGTATTCGAAGCGAAGAATTCTTTAATATTTTAGCTTTTTCTGATATACATAGATGGAATAGAAAGATTATGTAACGACCTCCTTAGCCTAGTTGGTAGTGACCCTGCCTACGAAGCAAGAGGTCCTGGGTTCGAATCCCTGTAAGGGCATTTATTTGTGTGATGAGCACAAATATTTGTTCCTGAGTTTATGGATGTTTTCTATGTATTTAAGTATGTATTTATCTATATAAGTATGTTTATCGTCGGCTAATACCCATAGTACAAGCTTTGCTTAGTTTGGGACTAGGTCGATTTGTGTAAGATTGTCCCCTAATATTTATTTATTTATTTATGTTACAAAACACCATGTTGTATTTTGTCCTTTATTTCTTAAAATTTATCTATTTTGACACGCTCGACTCTAGCGGCTAGAGTAAATGTACTATATGTTAATATGTTATCATTGGGTCTATAATGACTCCCATAAATTTTTTTTTCCGAATTTTCAAGACCATAACGTTTTCTGTCATAATTTTTCTTTGTCATATTATCGGAAGTCATAATATTAAACAACATAAATTGGAGCTACGATTTTCTCAAGTCATAATTATTGTAAGGACTAATAAGTAAACTCATCTCATTCAGTGTCAAGAAGCATCACACTTCATAATATTAAAGGTACTAAAGTCACTCATAATAATTATTGCAAGGTCTTTTTTCGCAGGTCATAATTATTTTAAGGCACAATATTACTTTGTAATAACATTCAATGTCATGGTTGTATGACATTTCATAATATTAAAGGTAATAATCCTTTTCTGTGCTGTCATAAAAAAATACCTAACATCAAAGGCTAAGGCGGGAGCTACGCTTACGCTTCGCTCCCGCCTTAGCCTTCTGAACCTAACCTGTCCGAGTCGCTTCTGCCCTGAAAGTCTTGCTCGCTCGCTGCTAGCGATATGTCTTACAATGTTTCTGAATAATTATCAATGTTCCTTTGGATGTTATAAAATTCAATGTAGATGGTTAGTGCATTAAAATTACCTAAAGGTAATGAAAAATTATGACTAAAAACAATTATTACTTTAAGATATATGCCCTATAACGTTTCTGAATAATCAACGATATTCCCTTAAATATTATTGATATCAATATTATGACTTTTTAAAGTTATGATCAATGGGATTATTGCTCATTGCAGTTAGAACTATTAAGCGATATGCTTTACAAAAATTATGACCATCGATATTTATGAGCAAGAATATTATGGACATCAATTTATGACTTTCAAAATTCGGATAAAAAAGATTATGGGAGAAAAGGGGCACCCGTTATCATTATCACAACTCGTTTTGCAAAAAACAATTATGGACATGTATAAATGTCTGTTAGCGTAAAGAGATGTTACATTGACCAAATAAATTGCGTATCGCATCGTCGAAAGGAAATTAAGGCCCACTAGAATCACTAAAGATAAAGGTAAAATAAATAAAAAACGAGACTCAACTAAAAAATAAAGCTTAGAATTAAAGGTTTAACACTTACGTAAAACCACCTGACTGTGTTAGGATCGGTGTAAGGCAATGGGCAGTTTAAGTCGTACGGTTTTTTGGCCTCGGCATACTTTTCATCTGTATTGTCGAAATCATAATCAGCAAACTCTGAAAAAGCGCAAGCGACATAGCATTTGGAAAAAAGGAAGAAGGGGGACGCTGGTTTACTCATTCATTATTTGTAAATGATGAATGATATCAATATGTGGAAACAGCATAAAATAGATTTAAACTAATATAGTTTTTTAATGTTAACGTCACTGTCTTGCAAATATTTTATCTTTAGTTTAATAAAGCAACTAATAGTCCAGATTATCTAAAACTAAAAACCTTAAAAAGTATAATAATAATAATAACTAAAATATATTATTAAAGGGAGTCCCTTTAGGCAAGGTTCCGAAGATACTGGCAGCGTTCCCCCTTTGAATAGCTAAACTAATTCTTTGTCCGAGGTAGCTGCCAGCTCTTCGGTCTCCTGTGATGTCGACAAACCTTTTTGCTATTTCCTTAAAAAGCTTTATAGCGCTAGGACACCACGGACCAAGGGACTCAACACCGAATGGGACAAAATCATATTCGGAGCCTAGATCCCTGTATTTGCATGCTTTAGCTTTTTCAGCCGCTTCACAAGCTGCACCAGCTCTGTTGTTGGTTCCATGTAGATGGGAAGGGGCCAGCGTGTCTGAACAGGTTGCATCTCGCACCAGCACCCGGCCCATCTTCCATGGAATCAAACTCATACCGTCTGGTATCTTGCCATCGTCTCTTGCAATACCAGTTCGGCTCAAGTATACTTGGCACGTTGACGGTGGCAAGGGCCGGCGTATAATATCATTTAGTGCGGCATGTCTCATGTCATGTCTTACAGATTAGGCATCACGTTTCTATAATGAAGTAAACGACGTGATTCTTAAGCAAATGTCTCAGGTTTGAACTGAATTTGGGACTTTTCCTGACGGTTAAAAGGAGATACTTTTAACTACAGTACAATGATTTTAATAGAAATTATTCTTACCCGACACGGTCACTACATATAATTCTTCATCTTCGCCAAAATCATTCACAGCATGGCACACATAAGTGTGGGAAATATTTTTGGAATAATAAGAGGAGTTGAAACTTTGGGGATTCTTAAGATAAAGTGCGTCATTTTCAACATACAATGATCTCGATTTGTCTGAAATGGAAAATATCAGTATAAATACCAGTAACATTGACACTTCCGTCGCATTCGGTGGTAACAATTGAAAGTTCATTATTATCAGTAATGTTGATGTCTCTGAGTGTGAATTAATTTCACGCCGTGGATTCTAGCGATTGGCCAAAAAACGTTCCTAATGCTAATGTGATAGCGGCTGAAGCCGTACGTTATTTTTTCCCCCCTAGTAACACAGCAAAATTTAAGATATTCGTGCACCAATCAGCGCCAAAGCGTTATGTGCACACCCGTGCGCACAGGACGCTCAACGGGTTAAGAGAAGATACCGCTGATGATAATTGCTAGTAAAGTATGCATACCTTGTCCTACAACGACATGATCAACTATCCAGGACACAGACGGTTTAGGAAAACCAACAGCTGTGCAAGGTAGTCTCACGACAACGTCACCTTCGACTCCATCGTAGAACGGGCTGTTAGGTGGGATAAACACAATCCGAGCTGGTGCTGCAAATTAATAATAATTTATGTATTATGTTAGCAAAATTATGTCATGGATCTCAACCTACATTATCTAATAGCAAGAAGAGTCTTTAATATTTCACGGTTAATTAGATCAGACATATTTGGTACAAAACATTAACAACATAGCCAAATGGATTAGCTCGTTGAAGTGGCAATGGGAAGGCCATATAGCACGCAGAACAGATGGCCGTTGGGGCCGAAAAGTTCTCGAATGGAGACCACGGACTGGCATGTGCAGCGTGGGACGTTCACCAACGAGATGGATGATAGATTTGATAAAGCTGATTCCAATCCAACCGTAATGATTGGATATCAATGAGGGAGGCCTATGTCCAGCTGTGGACATCCTACACCTGAAATTATGACGATGAACATTAATATCCACATTTATTTTTTTCAGTCTATCACGGGGATCATGATACATGTAAATATCAGGAGCTTGTTAAAAGTAATCGCAATCTACATCTAGAAAATGTGTATCATCATCATCATTTTAGCCGTAGGACGTCCACTGCTGGACATAGACCTCCCTCATTAATGCCCAGTCATTACAGTAGGAAGCAACTTGCATCCACCCTGAACCTGCGGCCTTCACCAAATCGTCCGTCCATCTCGTTGGTGGACGTCATACGCTACGCTTGCCAGACAATATGTATAATGGTAAGAAACTGAACTAAGTCGTATAAACTTGCCTTCTACTATAACTTCCGTAACTTTATCCGTTTGCCCTACATCATTCCGGGCAACACATTTATAGTGTCCTGCTTTGGTCAGTTGCATGTCTTCTAGACGTAAAACATCTGCATTTGCGTCTGGGATTGCTGCGTACTCAGTTGAATTAGCATCCTTATACCACCAACTTATAGTAGGCTTGGGAAAACCATTAGAGAGCCTGGAAGTAAATTATTTATTTGGTTATTTTGTCAGATGCCAATAAACATGAAAGAGCTAAGCCAAATGCATAATGAAGTTGCAAGTATATTGTGTCGAAGATTAATTTATTTTACTGACCTGCAAGGTATAGAAATGGTAGCATTTTCTTTTACTCTTATTATGGACGGTGTATTTCTCTCAATTTCAGGAGCCGCTAGAAAAAAAAATACTGTAAATGATTTGACTTAAGTATATGTAGTTCCTCAGAAATAATAGAAAGTGAGAACGATAGTAATGTAATCGTTTGAATTTCCTTTCAATGTATAAAGGGTGATCAATCCAAACGGGGTTAGTATGGAGAAATCAGAAACTATGAGAGATAGCAAAATCTGTTCTTAGGAACCATGGCTTCGATTTTAGATTTAAGAAAACTGGCATTCAAACATTTTTTTTAACTGCCGTACATAACAGGGAATCGAACCTGATCAAAATTCTGTACCTAAATATTCGCATGTCGTTTTGTTATTAGTTGATCCCTAGAATATAACGACCAACTTTTGCTATGAATTCTTGTGCAAAACATTAGACAGAAATTCCCACAATTTAAATAGTTTGCAAAATATCGTCATTAGTAGTTCATCAATATGAATAATTTATCTGAATAGGCTATACCTTACCATTATCTGATCATGATGATTTCATTATTACTGTGTAATGTTTTTTGAAAAAATAAATAAAATAAATAAATAAAATCTTAATAGTAATCCACTACAAATTGCGTTTATTTGGAATTAGAACACATTCGTTCAGATGGTGTGCCAATTTACTTCAAATTTCAAAATGGAATGTTTTCTTGGGTTGAATATGCACCCCACAAAAATACGCGATTGTGCATTAGCCAAGAGAATTAATCTTTGCATCCAGGAAAATGGCTAACATTTTGATCATCAGCCTCGCGAGGCTAGCGCATGAGGCATAATTTTGTTCGACACAAGGTTCAAAATCGCGCCGAAAATGGCTGCCTCGCGAGGCAGTTCGCTCAGTGGAGACCCAGATAATTACTTAAATAAAGTTATTTTGTAATTTTTGAGTTTATTTTACAATTATTTAAACAAAATTCCATAAAAAAATGTGTTTCTTGGGACTTGTAGTTCCTAACTTCAACAACAACAATAAATAAATTATTACAGAAATTTTGACCAGGTTCGACTCACGGTTATGTATGAGATGAAAAAAAATGTTTGAATGCCATTTTTGTTAAATCTAAATTCAAAGCCATGGTTCCTAAGAACACATTTCGCTATCTCTCATAGTTTCTGATTTCTCCATACTGACCCATTTGGATTGATCACCCTGTATATCATCATCAAGTTTGTTCGTTACCATTTTTTTTGTAGATGGCAGTGAATAGCTTTGTGAGGTTTATTAATTGTAGAATCCACTTTTTCCTTAAGCCATATTTTAAAAATGATTTTTACACGATATTTGTCAATACAGCAATAACTTCCTTACCAAAAACTGTAACTAGCATAGTCTTCTCATCTCGTCCTGCGCTGTTCTCAGCAATACATCTGTAGGCTCCTGAATCCTTGAGCTGGACTGCCGGGAGCCTCAATTCTTCACCGTTATTCCTTAACGTGGTAAAGGCGGCTGAACCACTAGCCTGGAAATACCACGTGATCCTGGGAAGTGGATTGCCTTTGCGAAGTCTAAATTTGGAGGAAAAATAATTCAGATTGTGTTATAGTCAGTGATCGAAATTTTTGGAGCTAAACTTTAACAAAACTTGTAAAGCTGACATTAAGAAGAATTTACAACCAAGAATAATAAGAATTATTATTGCCAGATTAGTGTTCAATTTAACTCTATATCGAAATCTCAGATTTTCGGTACTTTATTAATATTTTCATGCCTTACATCAACAGTGCTTACTGTTTCATGCCCGCGTGGCAAGTTTTGTTAAAGTTTAGCACCCAGAGTTCCGATCACTGGTTATAGTCCCTTTAGTCCTTATAAACACTCAACAAATTGTTGATATATTATACCGGTCTGGTACTTTCTGAAGCAATGAGACACCGTGAAAAGCATTGTTTTCTTACTTGCACTTTAAGGTCACTGGCGTATTAACTTTCTCCGTAATTTTGGCAGGCGTGTCCTCGAATTCAGGATTCACTGAAAATTCAACAATATTTTTACTTTAGTGCTTTACATTATTTATTAAAATAAAAGGTATTCATAACCTTTTTATTCTTATTGCCATTTCCGTTAATCATCTTTATCTTACACTGTCCCCTCGTCTCTATGGTAAACGCGTCAATTTCATGGCTACTAGGAAAAGCAGTTCAGTTATACTTAAGTTTAAGAAAATATTTAGAACCTACCTAAGACGATGACTTGAATGACCTGCTGCGCGGTACCAACGTCATTTTTGGCTTCACACTTGTAGAATCCAGAGTTGGTGAGTTGCACATTGAAGATCCTAAAATGTTCTCCAAAGTTATCTATGCTATGGAACTCTCCTGTTTCCGTCTTGTACTGCCACGTGATTGTCGGTGGAGGGTTACCTTTGCTGATTCTGAAAAATATTATGTAATAATGTTAGCCAGACGTTCTTTTCTTACTAATAAATCCGTTTTCTTGACATTCTTTTGTACTTACTTGCATTGAATGTCTACATTTGCGGACTGCCTCACTTCAAGGACTGTTGGTGATTTTTCAATAGCTGGAAGCCCTAAAATAAGAACAATAACTAATTACTTTAATCTTTATTCACAAAATCCTGCTTGGTTTCGTCATTTTGGAATGTTGTTCGGCATAGGTTTTCGACAGTAGTAGGATTGTCTTTATACCCGTAGCAGATTTTAGAGCGTTATAGAGGCACTGATTCAAATATAACATGATGGATGTTTTTAAATCGTAGAATTAACTAGGCGTAAGATGAAGCTTCATCTTACCAAAAACTTCAAGCTGGACTATGTGTTCAGCACGACCGGCAGTATTCTCCGCCACACACTGGTATTCGCCGGTGTCGCTCGCTAAAACGTTGTTCATGACCAAAACATCATTCGTCTTGTCCGGCAACAACTTGAACTGACTAGCGCCTCGCTGTTTGAAGTACCACGATACGTGCGGCTTCGGCTTTCCTTTTTTGATCCTGATTAGATTATAAAAAAAACGTTTAATTTAAATTACCGTGGCTCTAAAGGTTCAGCAGGTTTATCGTATAACGCTTCTTACACATTTACTGTTTCTTTGACGGTATAAATTTAATTATTAGAACTGATGCTGAATGTAGTTGCAGACATCCGCAGGCGATATGGCTAAGTTCATGCCGATGCAGAAAGATGCTTTAACAACTTCGAAGATTTCCAGAAAAATCAAAAGCAAGTCTCGTAGAAAATGTCTAGATGGCTCTGTGGGCTTGTTTTTAGTTCATTGGATGGAAAATGTATTCAAAAGAAAACGTCTGTTTGCTATGGAAGACTACAGAGTAATGGACGTAATGTATAATTATATTATTTGTATTCTCAAGAAAAATGCCCAGTTTCAAATGTTGGTTTTATTTATTCAAACCAATAGCAGCACAAAACTTGCGTTTGCTGGGGTAAAAGCGGTCTAGATTCTAGGACCATCATAATGATAATGCTGATGTGAATACCAATGTAAACATGTGCTTTGTTGAATTCTGCAGGAGACAAAATAACGGAAGCAACAAGATCAAGGAGACTATTTGCCAGTTGGTCATGATAATTATGGTGTGGCAAATCATTTTACGGCTGTCGGCCCAAATTCTTATTTTAATGATGACATTAAACTGACTGTTATTGAACAATAATTACCTGCAGTAAATATTGACCTTTTCACCTTCTTTAGCTTTCAATATTTTTTCTGTGTCCGAAATTTCTGGTGCCACTGAAAAGTAAAGTTTGATTAGATTATTTTCTTTCATGCAGCCAGACTACTGTAATCCTGTCCCACTGAAAAACAGCGTTGCGGCTTGCCGCAACATTATGCTGAGTGGGGCCCAATTTATACTATTCGATGATTTATATTTGTATCTTTTCCTGTCAACTGTATTTCCTGTGTATCGAATATGTGTAAATAAACATCTCTCTCTCTCATCTTTCTCAAAACTACAAGCGACCACTGAAAATTCTGTCTTTATTTCCTAGCCAGTATAAATCATCATCATCATCATCATTTTAGCCGTAGGACGTCCGCTGCTGGACATAGGCCTCCCTCATTGATGCCCAATCATTACGATTGGAAGCGATTTGCATCCACCCTGAACCTGCAGCCTTCACCAAATCGTCCGTCCATCTCGTTGGTGGACGTGCCAGTATAAATTCTTCACAAAAAACTCTTCAACCAGCGATTTGCTATTTGTTCATAAATTCAAAGAAAAGTCTTCCGTTTGAGTCTAGAAGCAAATCCGATCATTGTTGGAATAATGTTAAAAATGCTAACTCTACTTGTGTAACCGTTTTTCTTTAAAATGAGCAATGTAAATACTATGATGGACCCTTCGGTGAGGGAAATAGGGAAGAGAGATGAGTAGGTAACCGGTATTTTTGGATTCAGCGGGATCAAATCAGTAAGGAATCACCAGTTACCAAAGAAAAATATGTTAGTTCTAGGACTGTTAACTGTTAAAATTTTTGTAGTCTGTTTTACCTTTTCGTCATATGCTTGTCAAGTTTATGAAGTAGGTGTGCAATTAAAATCACTACTTTTATCTTTCAAAAAGTAGGTACCTATAAGATGGCGGTTGGAAGAGATGATTAATGTCATTGCAGCTGCGAGCTTGATACACGATGTAGCTTCTGGTAAAGACTTTGATTCAGACGTAACGACACTGAATTAGGATGTTTGATTGAGAGATGATTTCAAACAGCAACGGTCATGGACTTACCCACAGCAGGCTTTATTGGCTCCACCGGGGTGTTAGCAATGCGCCTGATTGGTTTTCTTGTGCTGCGAGCAGTAGCAGTTACCTGGAATAACCATCATAACATCATCCAAAATTCGAACGAGAGTGTAATAAGAACAACAACCGTGTACCTTGCTATGGGTCAGAAACTTAAGTAGTACCTGTAAAGGACCTGTTGTATGTAGAGCACAGAATTGATATAGAGCTTGAAAGGATACGATGCGCACCATTTCTGCATATCAACGTAATCCCTTGTTTCCTCCCTGCTTAATGATATTAGAGCCAAAATTTTTTTACTGTAAAATTTGTATCTATCACAGCTATGCCTCTATGTTTCGTTTTTTCCGTATTCCAATTATCATAAAAATGTATCTAATTTATTTGGAACAGGTCCTTTACTAAAGTTTTTCACCTATTCTCTACTACCACGCGTGCAAGACCGCTACGTTTTACAACAATTGTGTTATCATTTATCATGTAAAAACCATATAAATTAACATTATGTGACACCGACTCAACCATTCTAAAGAAACAGTTCACAATGATACACCCGGTTACGTCATTTGTTTTGTTTTTGAAAGTTTACTTAGAGTTTGAAATGCGTTTGTTTAGCATCTTGTGTGGTGTTTGGGAATTGAGCCTGTGTGTGTGACATAATATTTATTTATATAATGGCAATGTAGGAAAGCGTGTATTGCGTATTTTGCGTGATAGATAACACATTATTTATGTAAAGTCTAATAGGAGTATGGTTAATGAGAAGTTGGTAGAGGGTGATGGTGAACGTGGTGGTCATAAGACCGGACACGCGTTAAGCATAAGTCAAGATATACTGTTTTAAACTTTCGTGATTTTCACTCAAATGTAACTATTACACTAAACGGGACTTATCAGACAAACAATATTTATCTCGACGTTTCAGCCAAATTGCACTGGCCGTCGTGGTCACAAGTTGACTCACAACGTCGAGATAAATGTTGTTGATAAGTCCCGTTTAGTGTAATAGTTAGAAGTGATGATGTTCAAAACCACTATTAATATTGAAATGTTCACTTCAATACAATTTTGATACATACCGCAACTTTAAACATGGTATTGGGAGGTATGAATTTTGTCGTGGCGTATACGTTTCCTTCTACATTGGACAGCGGGAGAATTCGTATGACCCTCTCATTCATGTCCAAAATCTCCACATTTTGGATATTCACGGAATGCTCGTCGTCTTTCACGGATATTATAAGGTGGGTCGCGATTTCTGAAATACAGTATGATTTGAGTGCTGTTACTAAAGATAGTTAATTGTCATCATGGTTGCATCATTCATCATTATCATTATCATAATCACCATCATCATTGAAAATTAAAAAGTCTATAGTTGTAGTCCTAGATACTCAATGTTAGGCAATCATCTAACGTAGGGCTTTAATGTTTAAGTTTTACGCTAGTTTTTGCCATTTCATTTCCGTACCATCAGTTGTGCGAAGAGACTCCATCTTTATGCTGTTTTTATTACAACAATTCGCACAAAACGCTTCGCGTCATCTATCATGCGATAGGAAAAATATAAATGAATGAACCAGTGGGCTACATCTTCGGCCTCATTTGCATTAACCATCACGTAGATTTCAATCGTTGGCCTAAGTAATTTAAATACAAAAATAAAAATTAAATACCTTGAATTGGCTGTCGCTCCGTGTTCTGCAACGAATTTTCAACTTTGTCGGAGAATCCAAAATTGAAATTGAAGTCGGTCCTTCCGAAGATCATGACATTGACGTCAGAACTGCCATATACCATAGCTTTGTAAGCTCCAGGACGTAAGCCGACTAGTTTCAGTGCCTGAAATTTCAAATATTGAAAGTTTTTGGAATAAATCAGGATGTAATTCATCATAAATAGCTACAGTGTAGTATTGTGTGTCTTCTGTTAACCTTTTCAACGCTCTGTCAAATACAACAGCTCTCACTCATACGCCATGGCATCGGAATGTCAAACGCGAAGTTGAACCCTACAGAAATGCATGTAGGTAGATATCGCTCTGCACGCCATGACTGATATATAAGTCGTTGGCGTAGAACCTGCGGTGCTGATATATGTGTCGTTGGCGTCGAAAAGGTTAAGAGATAGCAGCGGGACTTAAGAGACGCTTTTCAACGCCTACGACGAAGATAGCGCCACGAAGTACAACCTCAAAGTGATATTCGCGCAATGACATAATGGTTCAAAGTAGCTTTACGATTAACTAGGCTTGGCGTTGAAAAGATTTACGCATGTGCTATTGCCCCTACAGGTTGGGACTCCCAACTTGGGAGGAGCTTGTTTCAAAACGGTTTTCGGGGTGCTCTGCCAACTTTAGATCGACTGGCAGTTTTGAGAAAAAACGGTTGAAAAACTTGATCTCAGACGCCAAACTTTAAAGAAAAGATCCAAGTCTCCTTAAACGTACAACTACAATTAACAGGGCCAGCTCTATTAAACACATCCTGCGATAGAGTTTTTAGGACTAAGTTCAGTCTACCGAGCCATATTAGGGCTCATGCTACGAAATAAGTTATTAGGTACAAATAAAAAAAAAAGAAATAATGGTAATGGAGGAGATAATGGTCGTTTGTCTGGCCTCTCTAATATTATAACTTCATATTGGCAGCGTTTCCTCTTTGAATAGCTTGACAGACCTGGTACAGCTTCTGAAGCGACTGAAAAAGGGAAGCCACTCAAATGCAGGAGTCTAGGCACCGAATACAACTTTGTCCCATTCGGTAACGAGAGCCTTGGTCCGTGGGGCCCTAGCGCTATGAAACTCTATAGAGAAATATCAAAGAGGTTAGTCGACGTCATAGGAGACCGAAGAGCTGGCAGTTGCATATTTGTATGTAAATTATAGTCAGGGTGGCCGTCGTTGAAATCTTACTGTGCTTTTAGTCTCACCTTAACATTTTTGGTCCAGGTCACCTCAATGCCCCCTACATTCTTGTTGAATTGATTGTGAACCAGTAACAGTACATTGGATCCCGATGCGGACACCAAGGCGTACTCGGTTTTGTCATCAATATTAAACTGTAATGAGAACAAAATAAAGCGATGAAGCTTACATACTCAGGATTAAAACTACCATGTACACCGACAATACCCGGGCGACGGTTGACCCGCGTTTACTAAGTTTTCACATTATCCATACTATACTATACTATACTATACTATACTATACTATACTATACTATACTATACTACCCATCCATATCCATACTAATATTATAAATGCGAAAGTGTGTCTGTCTGTCTGTCTGTCTGTCTGTTACCTCTTCACGCTTAAACCGCTGAACCAATTTAGATGAAATTTGGTATGGATATAGTTTGACATAGCTCGAAGAATCGCTAGACTTAAGTGGCAGTGGGCAGGGCACATCGCCCGTAAAACTGACGGCCGATGGGGCCGAAAGGTTCTCGAGTGGCGTCCGCGGACCGGAAGACGCAGTGTAGGTAGGCCTCCAACAAGATGGAGCGATGACCTGGTTAAGGTAGCTGGAACGCATTGGATGCGGATGGCGCAGGGCCGATCTGTTTGGCGAGCCTTTGGGGAGGCCTATGTTCAGCAGTGGACGTCTTTCGGCTGAAATGATGATGATGATGATGATGATAGTTTGAGAACTTGGGAAGGACATAGGATAGTTTTTATCCCGGAAAATTGCATAGTTCTCCCGGGATAGCGATAAACGAAGTCTTTGCAGACGGAGTCGCGGGCAACAGCTAGTATACTATAATATTATAAATGCGAAAGTCTGTCTGTTACCTCTTCACGCTTAAACCGCTTAACCGATTAAGGTGAAATTTGGTATAGAGATAGTTTGAGACCCGGGAAAGGACATAGGATAGTTTCTATCCCGGAAAATTGCACAGTTCTCGCGGGATAGCGATAAACGAATTCTTCGCAGACGGAGTAGTGGGCAAAAGCTAGTTTAAAATATAAGTAAACTAGCTGTTGCCCGCGACTCCGTCCGTGGAGAATAGTATTGGTTTGTAGTACATGCTATGTATCAGAGATGGCGCTGTATATTGGTTTGTAGTACATGCTATGTATCAGAGATGGCGCTGTATGTGAAAAAAGATTTTCCCGCTTTTCTGTTGAAATTTTTCCTGAATTTTCTTTGCTATAAACCTCACGGAGCCCGAGACCTTTCCAACGAATGCAAAACCGTGGAAATCGGTTCGTGCGTTCTGGAGTTATAGCGTCAGGAAGGAAAACCCGACTTATTTTTATATAGTAGATAAACCAGCATATTGAAATTGCATAAATATCATCATCTGTGCCTAGGTACCTCCCAGTGTAGGGCACAGGTCTCGAATGAGAAGGCTTGGGCGTGTTTAATTTAGTTCCCATGCGGGCCTAAAGCGGATTGGGATTTTTTTCTCAGTTGTTTATCTACAGGTTTCCTAGTAGTTAGTTGTTGTTTAAATATAAGTAGGTTTATTAATAGCATTGAACTCATTATTACATCACATCCTGGTTTCCCCCTCCTAACGAAAACAAGGAAATTTAAACCGCGTAAATTTTAATATGAACCATTAATTATTACCTTATTATGATGACTCCAGGGTGATGAGGACGATGAAAACAGGAAAGTCCTTACTGAATCCATACTTAATATTATAAATGCTAAATTGTCTGTTACCGCTTCACGCTTCTATAGATAAATTACATAGAGCGTGGAATTGCATATGTAGTGGCATTGTGTGTTTATAGGCATTGGAGAGAGATATGTATCTCTATATTGTTGTCTCTCTCTCACTAAAGTGGAATGCCTCTCTCGCTGCCTAAATCGTTAGATGACATTTGGTATGGAGACAATTTCGAGACCCTAGAAAGGACAGTTTTATCCAGGAAAATTGCATAATTCCCGTTGGAACACACACACACAGACACAGTCGCAGGGAACTTCTAGTGTCTATGTTCATGCCTATCGTACTTTTTGGGAAAAGAAAAAATATACTCTATCTATCGTTTTCTATCACACTTAATTTCTATCACATTTGTCAGTCAGTTAGTCACGGTACTGTTTTATAAGTAGGTTTATGTTCATGTAAAGAACCCTTCAATAGCTGGAGATCACTGGTCCTAGGTTTCTATTAGGATAGCCCCATGGTCCTCGGCATTGTACTCTCTCAATATAAGGAAACCACTCACCTTGGTCTGCTCTCAGGCGCCTGCTGCTGTTATATTTACACAGAGTCCACAATGTCACACACAATAATGTTCAAATGTAGTATCCCGATGACCGAAATAATATCACCGAAAAACCAGTACTTTGGTTAAAAGAACAGTACACACCAAAAACACGTGTGATCCGTACGTTTGTTTACCTCGAACTCTCTTGATAGCTCTTCTGCCGCCAACCGACCGTAGTATTGTGACTTACCCTCATATTTAAAGATTACAATGCCCAAACAGTATAGATTAAACCCTCTAGTCCCAGTTGTTCGGTTGATTAGTCCAGGGCCGAACTACTGCCACACTTTTGTTCCCAGTAGTTCGGTTATGATGTCAAACCGGACTATAGGGAAGTGGTGTGTAGTTCGGTTAATGATGTGCAAACAACTTTATTATAAAAAAACCGGCCAAGTGCGAATCGGATACGCCAAAAATCAGTATTTTGGATTGAGGGACAAACTTAACTTCGCCATTAGAAAAATGTTGTCCCTATACATCGACATAGGTCGTGGTTAGTTTATAAACTGCAATTTAGTTTGTAATCACAAATAAAACTTTTTATATTGTGATGTAACTACAAAATTACCATTTTCGGATTTTTTTCTTTACTTTTTAAGCGTGAGTGACCCGTCTATAAATATATCTAATTCGAAGAAGTTACTTTAACATTTTGTTTTTTTTTTATTAAAAAAATATAATGAAAAAAATGCCTCTTTGATTTTTTATTTAGCTGCGTCCTTAACCGTACTTTTGAGTCGTTTTAACTCTCAGTAGTTCGGTTTGACGTCATAACCGAACTATTGGGAACAAAAGTGTAGCAGTAGTTCGGCCCCGGACTAATCTACCGAACTACTGGGACTAGAGGGATTAAACGACGATAACTTTTTCATTGTGACCCAACTTTATTGAAACAAAGCTTAAATGTTGATCCAATTTAAGCTTCATCTATCTGCGAAAACCGCAAGAAAATCCGTTCAGTAGTTTCGGAGATTAGCGTGTACATACAGACAGACAGAGCCCTACTTTTACTGTTTTATTATAGTATAGATTCAAAAAAATACGGGGTACAATAAACCATACAAGATGTAACTGATTAAGTACTTACATAACTATTTTGACATAATAGTGAAAACAAACGGATCACTCACGCCTTAAAACGAGTTTAACTCGACTGCTTCGGGCTAATCTGTAGCCCGTAGCCCTTCTTCCCGGAGTCACACGGTTTTAAGACGTGAGCGATCCGTTTATTTTCACTATGGGTGAGTCTCACGGTAGTTTCATGTTTAAAGTATTTTGACATACTTACAAATTTGTACGGAACCATCATGCGCGAGTCCGACTCGCACTTGGGCGATTCTTGTCTAATATTTATTGTACTTACATACACAGTTGTCCATCGGTACGGAGGTACCACTCTAGAAGTTATCACAGTTCTATCGCCTTTTATGGTTTCTTTCACGTATTCAATAACCTAGAAAGAAAGAGTCAGCAGATAAAAAAATTGTTTCTTCACAATAAAGTAAAAGTGGTCTATACTGTGGAGGTAAAGTACCTGTCCGACTTCGCCTTTGTCTATTCTGAACACTTGACCGTTACTAGCCGCTGCTATCTTGTAATACACTTGGCTATCAGGCGAACTTAAGCTCCCGCAGCCTCCGGTAAGAACGAAAACAATCTGAAAATACATTTATGTAAGTATATCAAACTTTAGCTGTGTGCAATTTTTTTCAATAGAACACACCGCTATCATTTGTTGTGTTCACATCTTGCGATTGCGCGGCTGCACTCGTATACCATTGCTGTGATGCTTTTGTAGACATAATCAATCACACCCACCAGGCATCAAAAATTTGACGCATTTGATACGTCACTTCTTAAAAATTGCGTCTGCGTATTTCTAGCTGTTGCGAGCGTTTCCTTAGATACAAATCGAAGCTGTGCAGAATCAACTAAATCATCGTCATTAGTGATTCATTCGATCGCATGTATTATACGGATGTAGGTAGCCGCAGGCTTATTGTCTAACGCGCTGACGCTTGCTTTCGCAATCACTATTTCTCTCTGTCAAATGGTATAAGATGGTGACAGATAGAGATGGTGAAAGCGGAGGCAAACGTCCGCGCGTTAGACTATACGACCTCAGGCAGGTGTTTTGTCATTGGTCGTGCGAGGACATTGACATTGACCACTTCTTATAATGTCTGCTATTAAATGGGTCAAGTAGTAGGGGTGGATATTTTAGATTCACCTAAATGACTCCAACAAATATTTAAATATTAAGTAATTTATAGAATCAGGCGTTATACGAAGGCTAAACATAGAGTGTGTCATTGCGGTTGTAAATTGGACACTGGCTCAGCATACTTAATGCTGAGGAGTTTATAACACCCCAGCGCTGACTTTCAGCCAGCACCGTCGGTAATACCCGGAACGCCACACAGATTGATAAACTGTACACTTATAACATAAGCGACAAGCTACATAAACTACATGCGTAAATAGATAAGATACTTCGCGGGTGAGCATAGTAATTGTTTCAGTTCATTTAAATATTACCTGACTTTGCTTCTCCTGGCACAGTGCTTTAATCTCGTCGAATTGTCCGTAGTCTTTGGCTGTAGCATCACTAAATACGAAGAGGTACGAGCCAGGTTGACTCTCTTCGAGAGCCACTTTGATACCCGAAAGGGCCATCTCTTCGCAATCCCCTCCTCCATGAACTTCTATTCCGTCCAGGACCTGCTTTAATTCCACTTCGTTTCTCGTCCGATGATGAAACCCAAAGGCTGAAATAATTGAATGCATAAATTAGGGCTTTTCATTTTAACCGACTTCAAAAAAAGGAGGACCTTCTCAATTCGGTTGTATATTCTTTTTTTTTTTTTACGTGTGTTACCTCAGAACTCCGTCATTTATGAACCGATTTGGAAAATTTTTTCGTTGTTTGAAAGCACGTGCTTCAAGGTTAGTCCCGTTATTTCCAAAATCCAGTTCTGATGATGGGATCCATGAGGAATTGAAGAAACTCCTCAAAAATTCAAGAGAAATGTGTAGCGATTTTAGTATTTTCGGTGACAAGTCGACCATTTGCATTCAGAAAGTATCATGGAACTCTGTAATAAAATGACACAACCCCGTCGAGCATTAAAAATAGAATTTTCAACATAAACTTATTTCGAAGCCAAGCTGATGATTTTATCCTATCTCTTTTATACAGAAACAACTAATAAGCAAAAAATAAAAATTTTAAATAAAAAATAAAACCTCCTTCAAAAAACATCCAAAAAACTATGAAATAATAATTGAACCGAACCCGAATGAAAATATCTTTCTTCTTATCTGTATGAAGTCGGTGCCTCAGCTCGAGCCAGCAGGAGTGTAGAAGCCCTATAGATAGTAGGTATGTAGGTAAGTTAGTTTACTAGGTCCATTCCTGCTCTGCTGGCTCGAGCTGAGGCACTGACTTCATACAGGTAAGAAAGATATTTTCATGCTTATTGTAGTCGGTTCGGTTCAATTATTATTTCATAGTTTTTTGGATGTTTTTGAAGGAGGTTTTATTTTTTATTTAAATTTTTTTCTACATGTCTATTTTTTATACTATCATCAGTTTCGAATTTTCTATTTGAGTTGTTGATATTTATGGCGGTGGTGATCATTTCCCATCAGATGAACCGCTTGCTCGTTTGCCTCCCTCTCATAGTAAAAAATAATAAAAAATTACCATCATTGCTAAGAAGAATGCGCTGTAAGAAACTTGGCAGAAATTCATATTTTCCAACAAAAAGCCAGAGCGAATAAACTTTTTACTGAATTAGTGAGCTTTGTCTTAGGTCAATCGCTGGTCAGTTTAAAAAGTTTGTCAAAAGTTTCGTCAGACAGTCACGGTATCCACATCTATACTAAATAGTGTTGCCTATCGATAGTATATCGATAGTTAAGACAAAACCAATAGTATCGATAGTCTTTCGATAGTATCACCACGTGTCAATACTATCCATTACTATCGATAGTTTTATGTCCAATACAATCGATAGTATCGCTAGTATTGCAAAATTAGGCTATAATGACCGAAAACAATCGATACTATCGATAGTATCGATAGTTTTGTACTATCGATTGACAAAGCTATCGATACTATCGATTGCATCAATTGTTTTCGGTCATTATTGCAATACTATCGATACTATCGATTGTATTTAAGTATGTATCTATCTATATAAGTATGTTTATCCGTTGCCTAGTACCCATAACACAAGCTTTGCCTAGCTTACTTTGGGGCTAGGTCAATTGGTGTGAGTTGTCCCGTGATATTTATATATTATTTTATTTATTTATTATTGGACATAAAACTATCGATAGTATTGCTTATTAATCACTAACGATACCATCGATAGTATCGATAGTATTGACATGTGCGATACTATCGATAGTAATATCGATATCCTGAATAGTTTGCGAGGTCAACGATCGATAGTCAAACTATCGATAATTCTGCAACACTGATACTAAATATTATAAATGCGAAGGTTCTATCTTACCGCTAACCGCAGAACCAATCTGAGATAGTTTGAGATCCTGGGATAGGATAGTTTTTATCCCGGAAAATTGCGTAGTCCCCGCGAGATAGCGACAAACGATTTCTATGCAAACGAAGTCGCGGGAAACAGATAGTTTAAACATGAAACTACCGTGAGACTCACTCAAAGTGAAAATAAACGGATCACTCACTTCTTAAAACGAGTTTAAACTCGTCATGTTTCGGGCTAATCCGTAGCCTTTCTTCTCGGAGTCACACGTCACGGCGGCTGCCAAACGGATAGCCCGAAACATGTCCAGTTTAAACTCGTTTTAAGACGTGAGTAATCCGTTTGTTTTCACAGCAGATAGTTGTTTTATATAAAAGATAACAATGAAAAACTTACATGGATCATTAAAAGTCACCACCACAATGTCTTCGATCTGGCTCGACTTTTCATTCAAAACTATATCGATTATCGACTTAGCGGCTTTTCTAACTTGACTTATATCATCGTACATCGAACTCGTGTCGTCTATGACGAATGTCAAACTATTCTTCTGTTGACACAGCACTTGGACACTCAGGAACATTAAAATGAATATATGTTTGGTCCCCATCTTGCTTGAGTGTCGGTGGGTGACTGCTCAAAGACGGAAATCACTACATTTTATAATATGTTCTACAAGGAAAAGGCTGGGTTAAAACGGAATGATACAGACTGTGAAACTAAAATAGATTTTGTTAGCCATTTTTGACTTGCCATCCAAGTACAGCATAGGTACTATAAATAACTTAAAGCCTCCTAAATTGGTACTTTATTAAACAATAAAAGTAGGTATAAAAACAGAGACTAATATTAAAATTAACATAAATAAAACTAACTTAAAATACTAAACAAAAATTAAAACTAAAAATTACAATCTAAATTTGGACCCTTAGGTAGGGCGCCCATCAAGCCTTCTAAAGCATATTGCAGTATCGTTTGTAGCTGATAGAGTCTCGTTTACAGTTGCTAAAGTAGGTACATACTGTCTACTTTACGTCATAGTTAAAAGTTCGGGATTCACGCGGATATTTGTCTGCAATGTTACCGAATTTACTGTTAAAAAATTTCATATTTACTTAACTGACTGGTTCAAACAAGTCAGATATGAAGTATCTTTTTTATTTATTTTTTCAACTTCATTTTTTATTACTTTTACGGTCATCCCATGAAACCATATATTTCAAACTAAATACAAACTGAAATATATGTAGATGCACAGAAAAAACCCCAGAAAAAAGACCAACGCTGGGAATCGAACCCAGGTCCTCAGCGTTCCGTGCTGCGTGCTTACCCCTACACCATCACTGGTCTAGAGGTTAGCGACGAATCTTTCCCATACATAATCTTTTACATACATATATTTGTATTTAGTTTGAAATATATGGTTTCATGGGATGACCGTAAAAGTAATAAAAAATGAAGTTGAAAAAATAAATAAAAAAGATACTTCATATCTGACTTGTTTAAAGTTGCACAGTAGCGCCATCTCTTGGTCCAGGTGAGCGGTTAGCTCCGAAGGAGTGTTAAAGTCTCTCGGTAGAGGGCATAACATAGATAAGCGCTTTATCACTGCATAACGTGATTATAACAGACTGAAATGTACGATGTATGGGAAAGATTCGTCGCTAACCTCTAGACCAGTGATGGTGTAGGGGTAAGCACGCAGCACGGAACGCTGAGGACCTGGGTTCGATTCCCAGCGTTGGTCTTTTTTCTGGGGTTTTTTCTGTGCATCTATATTTCAGTTTGTATTTAGTTTGAAATATATGACTGGTTCAGTTAATTAAATAATTTATTGAATCAGGCGTTATTTTGCGGAGGTCCATATTAATGAACTAAAACAATTACTTTGCTCACCCGCGACCTTACAATAGTTACGTTTATGCAAGAAATGTGTGTTTGTTGTGTGTGTTGGAGGGTAGTGCGGGATAGCGCCTGAGCGGACGCGTAATTTATTGCTCCAACGGTTTTTATTGTAAACAAATACTATAGTGCTACTGTGCGCGAGTATCAGTATAAAATAATAGTTGTATAGCGAAAACGTTTGTTTTGTATGGGAAATTGGACACGAAACCATCAGTTCTTATGTGTTTTAAGCCATAACTTAATTAGTAGTTATTTGCTTACCCTCGTCGCACTGTTGTGCGCGAATTGGACTCAATTAATAGAACATTATTTATTACTTCCTGTTGCCCGTGACTCCTTCTGCGGCGAAGAATAGGGGTAAACAATCATGCCGCTTTTAAATAACAACACTGCTGCAAAAACCTGCGCTGGCTGTAAAACAGCGATTAAAGCTAGACTGTTTCTTTGTTGCTCGGATTCGAGTTGCAAGAAAATCTACGACTTGGATTGTGTTGGATTAAGCGAAAAACAACTCAAGCAAATGGATATAAACAAACGAGCTCAGTGGAAGTGCCCGGAATGTCAGACCAAGGTACCCAAAGTTGGCAACATAAACACGCCAGTGAGGGCTAGTCAGTCTTCGCCTCCAGCCGGATCGGGGCAGCGGCAGGCACCGCAGGGCCAGAATAACCGGCTTCAAGATGAATCTGATTTCGGCGATGCACATACCTATGACTTCGATGGGTTGAAAAGTGATCTGAAGGCAACCTTTCAGGCTATGATTAACGGGTGTGTGGAGAAGCTTCATTCGAAGATCGATTCACTCTCGCTCACTTTCTCTGATTTGAGTGCGCGTATGGATGTCGTGGAGGAGCGGGTCTCAGCCGTAGAGTTAGCCCTCAGTCAAGAGTCTCACGACAAGCCGAGTGAATTGCTGGACACCATTGAACAGCTCAAGGTACAATTAAACCATTGCGACCAAGAATTTTTGCTTAATGATGTCGAAGTATTGGGAATACCAGAAAGCAGTGGAGAAGACCCCGTTAACCTGGTGACACTCATTGGTGACAAGCTTGGGGTTGCAGTCCAGCAACAGGATATTGTCTATGTGAGGGGAGTGGGCGTGCGGCGCGTCAGCGGCGACTGCGAGCGGCCGCGTGTGCTGGTGCTGCGCGTGGAGCGGCGACAGATGCGCGAGCGTTTGCTGAAGGCGGCGCGTGATCGGCGCGGCGCTAACACCAAGGGCTTACAACTACCTGGCGCAGATAACGAACAAAGTTGCCACTTTTATATTAATGAGCGGCTCACAAAATTCAACCGGAAACTACTCTCCTTGGCCCGGCGGGAATCTAGACACCTAGAGTGGCGTCACCCGTGGACACGTGACGGCGTCGTTAACGTTCAGTGTAGCCAAAAAGACCCCCCGCGCCGCATTCGTACGGAGGAAGACTTACGCCAGGTCTTTGTTTCGGAGCCTGCTGGGAGTGTTTAGTGTATTTTATTTCGTATAGTATTAATTAAAACTACATACTCAATTGCTACTTATAACTTTTACATTTACTTATATGTTTACTGTTCTAGATTAAGTACTATAGATTGTTCGCATGTTTTTCATAAACCAGACTAATGTTGGGACATTCTATGTGCTTTTGTTGTGGACGGTTTATTGCGCAACCTGTCGTCTATATTTTCTTATTTATAAATATTACTGTAATAGCATGCTTACTGAAACCTGTATTTATTTTAAAATATTTTTTTGTATGGTTTTTACATTTTGTTTTATTATTTTATTCTTGTCTTTTATAATACACACAGGGTGGCTTGCGGTGGATCTGACGGAGTTGTGCCTCAGTTATTGTCACTTTAAACCTCATAGCAAATGATTACAATTGAATCGGAAAATTAATAAACAGATAATATTATGTGTGACTTCACCCATGAAATTTTTCAATCACACTCTTTACATTATTTTATTGGGTGATTTCAATATTAATAATATTTTAAATGAACGGGAAGTAAAAATCATATTAACTCGCACTTTTTAAATATATACCCGGCAACAATAACGTATATAACGTATAACGTAATGAGCCATCTGAAATATTTAGACGCAAACTGAGAAACCTTTTGTTGGATAAACCATACTCTGTTAGTGAGTTTGCTTGCAGACATTGAATTATAGTTTTTGACATGTATACTTATTTTATAGTATGGTTTGACTTTGTATTTTACTTTTAATATTTTATTCGACATGTATTTCAATAGGTTGATCCCTGTTTGTGACATTATTATTCTTATTAATGTTTTATTTGAAAGAAAGAAAGAAAGAAAGAAAGAAAATACATTTATTTACAACATCACAAGACACATCATCAATATTTTACAAAACATAAGGCAACACTAAAGCTAAAGATAGAATGTGGCATCTGTGTGTGTGTGTGTGTGTGTATTTATTTATTTTTATTTTAACTATGACGATCCTGAGAGGAGAAAAAATTTAATTGTAATTGTTTTATTGTTATTTATTATTTTATTCAAATTTAACATTTTGTGACATCCATTTGATTCATTGATTTAATTTAATTTGTGTGCTTTTGACGACTTCAATATAAATTCGCGTGACTTGACTTCGTACAATTTATGATGTAATCTTATATTGAAGGAATAAATAATCTAATCTAATCTAATCTATGTGTCATGAGTTTCACCTTAAATTTGTCAATTGAAACAATGGTTGCCAAGATTATTTGTATGACCGCTAAATAATTAAATTATTATATTTACCTTTCTTATTAATACGAGTAGGTACTATAATTATATTTTATTATATTATATTTATATTTATTTCATTTATATGACTTAAGTCGCGCAGTATGCTGTCCCGCACACCTCGCTGGCTCCGCAGAAAACCAGCGCCGTTGACAACGCTAGTCGTGCCAACGGCATTGCTGAGTGGAGACCATTTCGGCTTCACATCTTTATTTGTTTGTTTTTGTATTCTTTCTCATTTTGTAAATTATTTTTGTTGTGATGTGTTGTCTGAATAAACGTTTTTCTATTCTATTTTTCTATTCATGCAGTTCCTCCACCTCCACACTGTACGAACACACACAAATCACACAAACCCATCCATCACCACCACCAAGCTACACTGACGCGTTTCGAACTCAACCAGAGCTCATCTTCAGAGTTACCACAACCGTATGCTATGCTACCAAATGTTAAACTCAGGTTGTGGTAACTCTGAAGATGAGCTCTGGTTGAGTTCGAAACGCGTCAGTGTAGCTTGGTGGTGGTGATGGTTGGGTTTGTGTGATTTGTGTGTGTTCGTACAGTGTGGAGGTGGAGGAACTGCATGAACACACATTTCTTGCATAAACGTAACTATTGTAAGGTCGCGGGTGAGCAAAGTAATTGTTTTAGTTCAGTTAATTAAACCCAGACAAAGCGCACTCTAAGTCACTGGAGATAGAGATTTGAAATTTGGCAAGCATATTCTTTGGGGTACCTACACAGAGGTGGAATAAGGGCATTTCTATTTTTCGTTGTACCGAAAATTAAGAAATTGTTAACAGGGAGTTAAAATTAGTCCGTTTGGTTACGCACTCTTCAGGACTTTACAATAAAAAAAAAACGTAACAAATCGGACAAGTTTAACAATGTTTAACAAGAAATGAAGAATTATCCGATTTGTTATGTTTTATTTTATTGTAAAGAGTAGTAAAGACTTGAAAAAGTGCGTAACTAAACGGATAAATTTTAACTCCCTGTTAACAATTTCTTAATTTTCGGTACAACGAAAAATAGACATGCCCATAAAAAGGGATTATCCGAAATACCTATGAGATCCGAGTCGGCCAATATTTTATTCTTCTATGGGAGCGAAGCTGTTAGTTTTTACTATAGGTACCTACTAGCTGTTAGATGAATTTTCCTTGTGTTTTCACCCCTGGAATTAGATGAGATTTGACTTGCAAGATTTAAAGACAGCTTTTGTATTAACATACGAATATTTCAAATTATTTTATGTTTGTAAAAAGGCGTGACTAAATCCATAGAGTATTAAGAATCATTTTAAAACAGCTCGAATATTTCCTATTTTGTTTAAAAACTAGGTATACTTTATTACTCACCTCAAAAAATAATAATTACTTCACTTGTTTTTGTCGATTCCATATCCATGTTTTCTGTTTCAGTTTAAATACCTATGTAGTTATTATCCTGTTTAAACAGTTATCCTTTCAGCATGTTTACCTAGAAGCACTTCGATGGGTATGTATTACAATACCGAAGTACGAAAGACTGAATGTATTAAAACATCGAATGGGTCAAAAGACCGACACGATTTTTTTCTGAAACCGTAAACTTCTCAGAATTTATTAAAACGGCATCATACAGAACCCATTAGGTTAGGTTAGGTTTGAACGACCGCTTTAGCCTAGTTGGTAGTGACCCTGCCTATGAAGCAAGAGGTCCTGGGTTCAAATCCCGGTAAGGGCATTTATTTGTGTGATGAGCACGAATATTTGTTCCTGAGTTATGGATATTTTCTATGTATTTAAGTATTTATTTATCTATATAAGTATGTCTATCGTCGTCTAGTACCCATAGTACAAGCTTTGCTTAGTTTGGGACTAGGTCGATTTGTGTGAGATTGTCCCCTAATATTATTTTTTTATTTAATTTTTATAGGTTTGTTTTATAACAATCTTCAAAAGTTCAGAAAAAAATCGTGTCGGTCTTTTGACCCATTCGATGTTTTAATACATTCGGTCTTTCGTACTTCGGTATTGTAATACATACCCACTTCGATTCAGGATAGAACAAAAATATTAAGACGATAGATTTTTGGATGTTGCCGTTGCCGGATTTTTGTTTTATTCAATGAAAGAAATGAAGAAGCTTTACTGCGCGGACGAAGTCGCGGGCACCAGCTAGTATTTCCTATTTTCTTTAAAAACTAGGCATATTTTATTACTCACCTCTAAAAATAATAATTACTTCACTTGTTTTTGTCGATTCCATATCCATGTTTTCTGTTTCAGTTTAAATACCTATGTAATTATTATCCTGTTTAAACATTTTTATCCCTTCAGCAAGTTTACCTAGAAGCACCTCGATTCAGGATAGAACAAAAATATTAAACGGTATAGTCGACCAAAAAACTTCTTATCACGTTTTCCATATCGTAAAATGAACTAACTTTTGCAGGACACAGAATTATACACAATATCCGCCCGAATCAATGCCACCATCTTAATTATTGGGGATGATAAAAGATCAGCCTACTAGAGTACCTCATCATAGTCATTTCAGCCGTACGACGTCCACTGCTGGACATAGGTCTCTAATACGCAATCATTACGGTTGGAAGCGGTTTGCATCCACCGTGAACCTGCGTCCTTTACCTAATCATCCATCCATCTCGTTGGTGTACATCCCTGCGATTGCCAGAGCGTGGTCTCCTCTCGAGAACTTTTGGGCCCTAGCGTCCACCTGTTCTGCATGTTACCAAGTGATACATAGCCTACCCGTTGTCATTTCGACGAGCTAATACCAATGTATTAGCTCGTAAAACCCAATGTTATATCGGTGACCCTTGTTCTTCTTCGAATCTTCTCATTCCAGGATAAAAATGACTACTTGAATGATGAATTCGGTAATACTGTGATAGTAGACGTTATTATAATTTCGGCTTAATTAGACTAAGACATTTGAATATTTTGGCTTTATGATACTTCGACAAATTTATTTCTTGAAAGTAGACATTTTTATACATTGTCATTTTTCCTTTTTAGTCGCCTAAACCAATAGGATACCAAGAATGTGTGTAATTTGAAGCACATTTCCGCGCTCAGACGACTACTTCAAACTTGTTCGATTCACAGCCTCGCAATGTAATGCAACTTTATGTAATTTTTAGGGTTCCGTACCTCAAAAGGAAAAAACGGAACCCTTATAGGATCACTTTGTTGTCCGTCCGTCCGTCCGTTCTAAGTTTAATTTGCTGTCACGAATAAATCTTTCTTTCTTTACTATAAAAGCTCATGGTTAATATCACATGTCACTCATTAATTTTGATAAACTCAAAACTCAGAGATGCGATTCTCTGCTTAGATTATTTATGCACTAGATAGAGTGTCAGTAGCAAACATTGCGATACAAAACGTCCAAAAATCTATTACGATCGCGTTATGTCATTCAAACTGAAGGGAGGCAAATGACATATAAGCCAACAGTTGGCTTATATTTTTCGGGACGTTTTCATGACGGCGAAGTTCTATCTAGTGTATAAATAATCTAAGATTCTCTGCTTGAGAGGCTATATGTCATACCACTAGGCTACCTTGAGATTATTCAATACATAATTTAAACAATCGTGCCTTTCGACGCATAAGACTACAAACGCGAAATACCAACTCTACGCAAAAAACCACTTTAACAAAATATCAACTACGCATAACGCTATACTATGAATATAAGCAAAATACCAATCACGCCAAATACCACATACGCGAAATAACATGTACATATAAAGAATACGCATATATACTTTTATAATAATAGTGTATAATAATAACGCATAAAAAGTGCATTGTGTTACTGGAGCAACCTGTACATGACCGGGGCGCGCGAAGCAGAATACCGGTTGTTTTTTTTTTGCTTGTTTTGCTTATCTCGTGCTTGTTATTTGGGTAGTGTTTATATTTGTTAAGAGGGTAAATCTAAATCTAGTGTGTAGCATAAGTGAGTTAAATATGTTAACTGTTTTTTGTTTTAGTTTATTGTTTTTTTTTTTTTTAAATATTTGTGGAAATTGTATGAGGCGGAACGAAGCATCGAGACAAAGCTGATTCAGGTTTAACGATGCTACTTAATTGTAAAATATTATTGTTTTAAATTTGGAAAATAAAAAAAAAAACAACTACCATATTACTTCGTTCCTGATTCGTCATATTCTTATTTGATCATATTCCTAACTCGTCGAATTCCTGATTCGTCATCCGCTCCGCCTTAAGTAAATTATTGTCACGCGGCGGACACGACGTACAAATACGCGTTCTTGAATCTACATACGCACGACGACGTCTGTACACGCGTACGCCTACATACATCGCGCGCGCACTCTTCTGGTTTCTGGCTATCTGCGCCTTGAGGGGTGGGGTAATTCGAATCGGTGCGGGGCGGACCGTTTCCATTCTGTACGTCAAGCATAAATTAACATTAACTACTGTCCTTATGCTTATTAATCCTGTAAACACGTGTTCACGATATCATTTTACTGTACCTACAATGACGAGTTAGAAATAAGACGAATCAGGAATATGACAAGTTAGGAATATGACCAATTAGGAATATGACGGATCAGGTACAAATCTTTTACAAGTCCCAGTTGGTGTTTTGAGTTTGTATTTTGCGTAATTGATAAAGTCGCAAAACACCACACGACGTCAGGTTGGTGTTTTGCGTTTGTGGCTACGTACGTCATCATCATCATCATCCCAGCCTATTTACGTCCCACTGCAGGGCACAGGCCTCCTCTCAGAATGAGAAGGCTTGGGCTGTAGTTCTCACGCGGGCCAAGTGCGGATTGGGAACTTCACACACACCATTAAATTTCTTCGCAGGTCTATGCAGGTTTCCTCACGATGTTTTCCTTCACCTTAAAGCTCATGGTAAATTTCAAATGTAATTTCGCACAGTATAAATTCCGAAACACTTGAGGTGCGAGCCGGGATTTGAACCCACGACCCGCTGCTTGAGAGGCCACTAGGCCACCACGGCTTTTACTTAGTTGGTATTTACTACTTAGCGTAATCATTTTTAAAAATCCGCAAATAACCAAAAAAACCTTGGGTTGGTATTTCGAGTTTGTGGTCTTGTGCGTCGAAGGGTGCACACCCGCAATATAGATCCGCTTTACACAGAGTCCCATGAGATGGCCATCGAAGCAGAGGCAGAAAGAGAAGGTAGGATAACTTGGACGCATATCAAATAGAGAGCGGTAGACGCTTTTTCTCGACAAGAACGTGTGGCGGAGAAAAGGCGAGGATTTAAAGCTCCAAACGCACAGACAGCTGCAGCGGAGGCGTGGCGGTGACGGTTGTAATATTCTAACTTGAGAACGGTTGTGCGTTACCGTACCGCGAACTCGTTCATACAAGTTAGAATATTACAACCGTCACCGCCACCGCACCGCCAGGCCTTCGCTTCCCTCCGGACGACTTCGACATTTTCCTAAAATTGTCTCTTTCCTAACTCGTCTCTTTTTAGGGTTCCGTAGTCAACTAGGAACCCTTATAGTTTCGCCATGTCTGTCTGTCTGTCTGGCCGTCCGCGGCTAAGCTCAGAGACTGTTAGTACTAAAAAGCTGTAATTTGGCATGAATATACATCAAAGTGGGGGTGATTTTTTTTTCTCGACTAACCCTATAGTGTGGGATATCGTTGGATAGGTCTTTTAAAACCATTGGGGAGTTGCTAACATGATTTTTGTTTTCAGTGATCTGTTTGCGAAATATTCAACTTTAAAGTGAAAATTTTCATTAAAATCGACCGTCCCCCCCCCCCCCCTCTAAAATCTAAACTGTTGCGAGGAAAAATTTGAAAAAATCAGAATTTTAGTAAATATATTAAATTTACAAGGAAAATTATAACGGCTAAGATTGCTTGGGAATTATTTGGGCCAATCAACTTTTTTTTTGTTTTCTTCTATTTACTCCTTTACAAGTAACTCTGTAATCTCTGGTTAGTGAAACCATGATTTTGTAGTAACTAGATAACTGTTTATCATAGTGCGTATGTGAAAACCAAAAAAATAAGTATTTTTATGAAAAAATCCGGTGACCCAGGGGACATACCACTATTTCCATACTAATTTCGGGGACATCATTGTCCCCTGGGTCACCAACGAAATAGAAGCTAAACAAAATAAAATCAATATGGCAATTATACCATTATTGACTACATAAATCTAGCGTTTTGAAAAGTATACTTTAAATAAGGAAAAATAATTAGTTTTTTAATTATTTCGGTTTTCATAGAAAGTTGCAGAAAATCGTTGACAAAAAAAAGTTGATTGACCCATTTGTAGTTTAAGAGTAAATTGTAGCCTAACGTATAAAACATACCGTCACTACTTTTAAAAAGCTCGTATCTCAAATCAGCATGTAAACAAAACTGAACCTTGATACGCGCGTAATGAAGTTCACTTAGCCAGATTATCGATTGTGAAATATTACTTGATTTTTTCGCAATGGCTACGGAACCCTATCTTGGGCGTGTCCGACACGCTCTTGGCCGGTTTTTTACTTTCTGTGCATTTGGAGTTTAACCAGGGGGGTTTCACTCCGCAGTTTAGGTATGTTCGGCCGGCGCGCCTCCCGGGGAGGCGTATGGCAGTAGGTTGTCACTCGGCCTTCAGTTCGTACGCTAGCCGCGTCGCGCGTAATTAAGCATCTTTTTCTCTGTAATTTTTGCAACAAACAATGACTTCTAAACGATCTTATAAATAACTTTCTTACTTACTAAAGGTAGTTTACTGAATTAATACACACTGTTATCTTTCTTCATTTATATACCTACCAAATATCGACGAGTGGGAACCCTGTGCCCTTGGTTTCGGATCAGCGGTGCCCAACGTAATATGAACGCTCGTATCACACGATAAGTTTCAATTTCAAGTGCAAGCAGTAAGAGTAGGCAAGTTTTTATACCTAAAGTTGTATTTTTTTGGAGAGTGATCCTTCTGTACGTTAGTATAGTATAAATCTTCCCAGGTGAATTTTTCGCTTCGAGCCATTACATTAAATTTGAACCTTAATACTATGCCAATACCGTTTGTTTTGAAAGATAAGGGCTCGAAGCGAAAAGTTCACCTGAGAAGATTTAACTATACTATTACCTTATTCTGTGGTTTAACTGCGAAGCACATTCCGTGGAATAGTAGGTACCCTTAAATTTTAATAGGTTAAATAAAAAAATACGAATTTTATGAGCTATTTAATAGGAAAAGTATTACAGTATTAAAATTTACACTACGTCAAGAAGTATGTTTATTCTATCCGAGCCCACACTGTTCTGCACAACGCATAGGTAAGATCCGGCATGTGCTTTCGACAAGTTTGATAAATATAAGTCTTTAGATAGCAGCGACTCGCCTCTGAAAATAATTAGTATCAATAAATGATCGATCAAAAATTGCTATCTGTGCATAATAAAATGTTTTATAAGCATTTATTCACACACAAAATATAAAGTCGCCTTAAATCTACTACCTATGTATAGTCGGGGTAAGAAAAGGTTCGTCACTTTTCGACTCTATGCCAATGAGTTAAGGTCGAAAAGTGACGAACCTTTTCTTACCCCGACTATACCCACATCTTGAACTAAATATTATGAAATATTATATTATTACTAGCTGACCCGGCAAACGTTGTTTTGCCATATAAACCTGGGGTATAAAAAATAGCCTACGACCCATTCTCAGACCTACCGAATGTAGAGAAAAAAGTTTCATAAGAATCGGTCAAGCCGTTTAGGAGTTCGATAACAAACACCATGACACGAGATTTTCATATATTAGATTTCCTCATTTGAATTTTGTTCGAGATAGTTGCCAGCTTTTCGGACTCCTGTAACTTCGACTAACCTCTTTGCTATTTTCTTATATAGATAGCTTCATAGCGCTAGGATTCAACGGACCAAATGTGCGGGAACTACCCTACAAACATAAACTAGGGGTTTTCTTTATAAAAAGTGAAATATTTTCATCATCATCATTATGATTCGAAAAGATTTTTTTTTAAATCTTACACTTCTCAAGATTTATTAAAACGGCTTCGTATAGAACCCATCAGGTAGGATAAGTTAGATTAGTTTTATAACAATCTTAAAAAGTTAACAGTTTTAGAAAAAAACCTTTTCGATGTTATAAATGTTATTACGAACCTAAATAGTTCGACGGGCGTGTCCGCAGGGTTGAAAGGGGTGAATCGCCACACGATGGTGACCGCTGGGCTAGCGTGGACAGTACACGGTAGAACCACTGTGTCTCCCACACGGGCTGTCATCCGTTCCGGAACCGGAGTGATGTACGGGCGCACTAGTATAAGGAAAATAAAAAGTACTTATTACTTTTAAACATGTTCTCTCTATCTTACTGTATCATGTATCGATCTAGGGGAGACCGAGGACAGTTCTGACAGAGGAGAGTAGTGACAACGTCGATTTTTTAGAACTTATTAACCGCTACCGAGCTCGCAGGCTCGCAATAGCGTGCGTTTTTTAGTTCAAATCTCGAGCTATCAAACACGCGCTGTTGCGCGCTTGCTAGCAGTAAATAAGTTCCCAAAAATCGACAATGTCACAACTCTCTTCTGTCACAACAACTCTCCTCGGTCCCCCCTACATAGTAAATCCAGAGATGATTCCCATCCATGCCAAAAAAATTACTTCATTAAGATGGTAGTTATTTATTAGAATATCTGTGCTATTAAGAAACGTACCCAAAACAACAAGGTCAACAATTCTCTCTGCTGTTCCGGCTTCATTTTCAGCCATGCACCTGTATGTGCCACTGTCATTGGACAGTGCGTGAAAGCTGAAAAAAATAAAACAAAACTGTTAAACAAATGTGTCAGAAAAAACGCGAAGCATGCTCTCGAAATATCACAACTTGTTTTTGCAGAGGATGCATCATCCCAGCCTATGTGCATCCCACTGCAAGGCACAAGCATCTTCTCAGAATGAGAGACCCTTTGTACAAAAGCCATCCAAGAGAAATAGTCAGTTTACCTACGCGACCATTTCTAGAAAGACTTTTTGAAATTATTTTTATCCTTAAGATTCCAACTCACATTAGAGTGTTCGTCAAGTCTGTAACATGCCTGCTGCTTAAAGGAACATACATATCATCATCTTTCTTCTCCCATTTCACAGTAGCTATAGGATCGGCATCTACTGCACATTTTAGTTCTACTTTATCTTCTTCAAAAACTTTATGCGAAATTGTTCCAGCATTATCGATCCTAGGGGCATCTGGAAAAAAAAAGTTTTGATAAAATCGACTTGCAACCTACATACAATACTTTTTCATCATCACTTTTTATGTCAATTTTAGTTCTTGCTGAAATATCGAAATGTACTTTCAGAGTACTTATTGTTTTAAACTTTCGTAATTTTCACTCATAGCTATTATTACAACCTGGAACTTCAACGCGACCATTTATTATTAAAACTATCCCATAATTTCGACAGGTTTCGGCGGATTGTAAGAATAACTACAGTAAGTACTCAAATTACCTACAAAGTCATACGTAACATTTAATAAATAAGAAAAGACTTACAGCGAACTTTTATAAATATTTCACGAGAATCTTGACCTTGGTCATTGACAGCTTGACATTTATAAATGCCTTTATGAACAGATTCTACTTGGTTTATTTTAATTTTTTCTCCATCCACAACGACACCATCAGGTATATCATCGAAATCAAAACCGTCTACCGTCTTGTACGACCAATTTACCAATGGATTAGGTTTACCTTTGATGACTCTGAAACCCAATTTATTAACTTTTAAAAACCTGAGAGTAAATAATAAATATATTTACCTAAGTATTTTTAGCCACATCAATTCCTTCAGCAATTTTACTAATTTAAACTATTAAACTTCATTTTATTTTAACAACACATTTTAAATTTTTACCTGCATGTAATTTCAACAAAATTATCTCCAAGATTGTAAACAATTTCTGTGCTATCTGTTTCAATTTCCGGCGATTCTGTAAATAAGACACAATTGAATATACTATTTCTTATTGAACAACGATTTTCAAATTTAGTTTTAATAACTTACCCAATCCAGAGATGCTGACTGTAACCGTAAACGTTTCTGTTTTTATATCATTGACAACTACACACTTATATTCACCAGTAAAGCGTGTTGACATGTTGTTTATAACCAATGCATTATTTTCTAATTTGTAGTCAAACTTGCTTTTCAACTTTTCTTCGTATGATTCGCTATCTTCATCATCATCATCAATATCATCATCTAAATCATTGTTACTTTCAGTACCTCCGAGTCGACTGTTGTTGTGATACCAGTTAATTTGTGCTTCTGGGTAAGCATTTACTTCACAATATAGTTTACCTTTGGATCCATACTCAAAGGTGGCGTCTGAAATATTACAATGTTCATGATATGATCACTTCTTTCTTTTTAAATGCATGTCAACAGACTCGACAGAAACACCTCTCCTCTTATGTTAGATTATTAGCCATCAGCCAATGACGTTCGATAAATTGACAAGAAAATCATTGATGTAGTATGCAATGCAATTGCACAGGCCCATACAATTTTCTTTCTTTTTGAAATGATCCAAAAGAGAATCACATTTTTTGGGTAGACAAGAAGGTAGGTAGCCTAAACAGATCCTTACAGGGATTATGAAGCAACAATGTCCAGCAAATACGTGATTAATTCGCATAGAACAAACGAATTTTAGAACGTATGAGGCGGGCTCCGAGAACCAAAAGAGGTGCGTGGTCGAATCCGATAAATTGAAATAATTGACTGTTGAAATATGAACACTATGTAAAATATCTACGTTCAAAATTGCTACAATACGAGTATATTATATCATAGTGAAAATATTGGGATCACTCACGTCTTAAAACGAGTTTAACTCGGCATGTTTCGGGTCTCCGTTGCCCTTCTTCTTTTCTTTCTTTTTTTTCTTCTTTTTCTTCTTTTTCTTCTTTTTTTTTCTTATATTATATCAACTTATCGGATTTGACCACGCAACCCTCGAATTTAGTTTTTAGGCATGTGTCCGATACCACACCATTGTCTAAACCTGTTTACCATTATCGAAATGGCGTATTAGTGGCGGTTGGTGAATAGAAGATTCTATTGTGGTTTAAACCTTATTACTAGTACCTTGTGGAATTTGAATCATTTCAAAGACGTAAGGGCGGTAGACGAATAATTCTATGTTTTTGGAGTCGTTTCCTTTCGCAGTGCTAGCTCGGCATGACACAGTTTTATTGGCCGTCATGTCCTTGATATAAATGTAGCTGATATGCGTCGAAGGGTACTCTAAAATATCAGTCTGAAAAAGTTTATAAAAGATGATTTAAAATTATACCAGAATATTTCAACAGATGTTAACCCTTAGGTATCCTATTATTTCGCCTCATTCGTATTTCGTTTTTAAAATTTTTTATTTTGTCTCATTCTGTATTCATCACTCGTCTTGTTCGCAATATCCGTCATTATCTTATTTGGTCAAATTCTATAACTTGTCTCTCTCTTAATAAGTTTTATTTGTTTTTCGTCACGGTCTTCCTTGGACTCATTCGTCGTTCTTCCCTTTCGTTTTTTGTCTCATTTACTTACGAACATTTATTTACCAGCACCGAACGTATCGAAATAATTTTGGCGAATAAGTAAATGAGACAAAAAACGAAACGACGAAAACGACGAAAGAACGACGAATGAGTCCAAGGAAGACCGTGACGAAAAACGAATACTTATTCATTATAACTAGCGATGGTCACTCTTACAACATTCTTTTATCTAAGTACTATTACCGAGTTTATCGCGCTAATCTATTATGGGTGGGCGATTTCGGGCGTGGGGGAGGCACGATGGCTCAAGATAGGTTGGTTGGACTGCGCGTGTTTTTGGGTTTCTTCATCTTATTAGTAAAACAAATACATATTTTAAAAATGTAGCAACACTACGCCCTAGAAAACGCCCTTGTTTTATTAACATTCAAAAAGTCATAACCTGCCGTGCAGTAGGTATTAGCGTCGTACTACGAATTTATTTTATTTTTTAGAGACGACTTTGGATTTCTTTTCTATCGAGCGAACTATAAGTAATCGTGTTTCGATAAACACTTGTCATTAGAGTGAATCCTCAAATATCTTACACATGAACTTCAAGACTATAGCTTTACTTGTAATGATACAGCACGAGATTAAATGAATGCAATAAATGCGCCAAAAACACGGTAGCCCCTTAAGTACTTTGCTCACCCGTGACCTAAAGTAACGCCTGATTCTATAAATTATTTGTTCTACTTAGTTTATAGTCATTGTCTCAATAAATTAATCATACAAAAATTTGATGACACTTGGCTGTGTCATGTTTATGCACTCACACCATCGTCACTACAATACAATGCGCATGAGCAAGTGGCATCATAGTGTGACTATCATTGCATACGTCACAAACGCAGCTAAGTACAACAAATTAGTATAAATTATAACTGAGCTATATTACAATGCTGAGGATGTATTTATGCTAAGTATGGACTGGTGTCTGGTGTATATTTGAGACATAATTATCAGTCGCGTTTTTAAATAATACTAGCTTTTGCCCGCCACTTCTTCCGCGCAGAATTAAAATCTATGGTTAATCTTCTTCATCCTTTTTATTCAATAAAGCGAAACATAATGGGTTATACGCAGCGTAAGAAACAAAAGTTGTCTCCCTGTGGACATAAAATTAGCGACCCCGAGCTTTGATCAATTATAACTGTAGATCCACAGTCGCGCGCCCGAAAATGTCCGAGCCAAATGAGCGCCACTTTGATAAAAGTGGCCTTCTTTTTCTCAGTACGTTGCGTGAAATTGTCAAGTTTAGCTGTCAAGTGTCAACCGAAATTCGACTGTAATGAACTAAAGGCTAGGTTCAAATTTCTGTGTAGGTGATGTTTTTAATTATTATGCAAACAAATAAAAAAGTTCGGACATTCTTTGAAGGGGATTTTGTTCGGCAATGTGTATCTTCAGTTATAATTGATCAAAGACCCCGAGTCAGCAAACTTAAGCTTTTTTGACGTGACAATGTCTAATAAATCGATGAACGCCGGCTGCACGCACGCAAAAGGATGACGCAATGTCCTGTACATGTCCGTGAACGCCAGGATGTACAAGAGAGCAGCGCGCGCCAGGATGTACAATCTTAGTACTAGCTGAGTGCGGGGTGCGGGGGGGGGGGGGGTGAAGGGGGGGGAGGGGGTCCGGGGGTATTAAAGGGGGATGATTCATTGATTTTGCCGTAGGATGCACCGTTTTCAAGATATTTGACAAAATACCGGTTCTCGTCCGATCACCGAGGTTTAGCAACGTCGGGCGCGGTCAGTGGTTGGATGGGTGACCGCCTGGTTTAATTTTTGTTTTTTGAATGTTTCGTTATATCACGTTAAACTATCGTCCGTAAACCGACTTTACAGACAACCGGTTTTTAAATGGGCCGAATGTTGGCCAGGCGGGAGTCCCAACCGCCGATGTAGACTTGATTAGAAAATATTGGCTATTGACCCTTGACTTTTGCCATGTCCACAGGAGAGACGAAAAAATGCGTATGACTCTTATATAAATACGTCATCATCATCTAATTTAGTGATGATTTCAACTGGCGGATGCCCCTTCAGACCCACCATACCCCTAGCCATACCCCTGGGGGTAGGGTGGGACAGAACCATACCACCGTAGTGCTGTAGTTTAGTGCTTTCAGGTTTTGTTTTTCCGAATATTACGTAGGTACCCGGTGTTAATAGGGTGGATCAACTATTTCTTGTTGTTAGTGTTATTCTGTCACGTCAGCGAGGGGACAAAAGTAGTGCAGTTTGATTAGAAGAAATGTTGTGTCACATTAACTAACATGCTTATTAGATGACCAATTGTAAAAGGGGTGTAAAACTACCACAAAAATGCATGTTTGGCAAATTTTAACCAGATAAACTTACGGTTTAAAGAGTTACTCAGGAGACCGTCACTATAGCAACGAGTGACAAAGAAATGTTGATCGACCCAATAGCATCCTATATGACGAAGTCCAGAAATTAGGCAGGTTAGGTTAGTTAGGTAGTTTTTCTGCCCGAAGGGCAAACCGCCTAGAAATAGGAGCCCCGCAAAGCGGGGCTCCGTCGAATTAGTTTAAATGAAATATTTGTATCTGTTACCTATTTTTATTTTCAAATTTCCATCATATTCCAGCACTACTACGGTGGTATGGTTCTGTCCCACCCTACCCCCAGGGGTATGGCTAGGGGTATGGTGGGTCTGAAGGGTGGCGATGTGATGCAACTTACGTAATTTTTCTTAAGGCCAAACAGTTCAGGGTTAAAAAATTAAATCGGTAACCCTGGGTTAAGAATGAGAGTTTCATATATTTTGACACTTGTTAACCCAGGGTTAGCAGTTAACTCGGAATTAAGTAGCTAACCCAGGTCCGCGCAAGCCGGCCTTACTAGTGTAAGTCTGGGCTTAGGTTGTCGATTTAGGCAAGAAAAACAATTACCTAAGGCCTCCACAGACCGTAGCGCGGGGCGTGCGCGCGAAGGCGGCGACGGAGCGTGCCCAGCGCGTTGCATAACACTGAATCATATATGCTGTGCATGTATGATTCAGTGTGATAGAGCGCGCTGGGCACGCTCCGTCGGCGCCCCGCGCTTCGGTTTGTGGTGGCCTTTACCTCAGCTGGCATCGGTTGCCCACTCTCGTCCTGCCACCAGATGGTCGGCCTGGGGTTCCCGGTAACTTTACAGGCTACTGATGCCGTTTGTTTGTAGTTGGTTAAAGGTGATTCTGGAGGTATTATCTCGACGACCGCAGCTTCCTCCAGGGAACTTGTATCTGTTATAAAAAAACTGGTCAAGTGCAATTCAGACAATGGTCCGTACAATGTTTTAAAATTAATTGAGTAAAAAACAAGATAGATAGCAGTGGCGAAGGGTACTAACAACCCGATTTCCCCCGGGTTGACTAAACATTCGAAGTTTTTTTTATATAAGAGTGGGAAAACGAGCAGATGGGTCACCTAATGGAGAGCGATCAGCGTCACCCATGGACACCCGCAACACGAGGGGAATCACTGGTGCGTTGCCGACCCTTTTAGGAATCGGTAGGCTCGTTTTTTAAAGACCCCCTAAGATATAACGCTCCGGGAGACCGGGAATGTTACCGCAGTTAGCTGATTCCAGATCTTCTTCCCGCCGTAAGTTCCATCGTCACCATCTCGATGAATGGCAGTCTACCACTGTACGTTTTCATCGGCACTTCCTGCCACGTACGGTGAAACTGTGGAACCAGCTTCCGGCAGCAGTGTTTCCAGACAACTATGACATCGGGGCTTTCAAGTAAAGGGTTAACTTACTTTAAAGGCCGACAACAGATTAGCGACTCTCTTTGGTGGTGATCATTTTCCATCAGATGACCAGCTAGCTCGTTTGCCTCCCTCTCACAATAAAAAAAAATAAAATTAAATGGACCGATGATCTGGTAAAGGGGTGGTTTTTTGGGGAGGCCCTTGTCCAGCAGTGGTGGCTGATATGGTGATGGAACTTTGACTGTATGTAGAAGTAAACAGTTTTTTGTAGAAATGTCATACCTACGATTTGAGTTTGAATTACTTGTCCCGTGATACGGAAGTCTTCAATTGCATTTGTTTCCCGACCAGAAACCTGTGGAACACAAATGTTTTAGGTTATGTATCAAGTCATACAATTTTGTTTACATTATTTGCCATTAGCCTTTACTTTCGGTGAATTACTATCTAATATCCATAGTACAAAGTATATAAACACCAACAAAGTATACTTAGTACAACCTGTCCTGATTCTTACTAATTCTGTAAGCACGTAATCGCAATTTCATATTGACTGTAGGTACAATGACGAGATTGGAAAATTATCATAATCAAAATCAAAATCAAAACGTTTATTCTGCAAGTAGGCCGCAAAGGGCTCTTTTACATGTCAATTTTTTTAAACTACCAGCGCTTTCGTAAGTATCAATTTGGAAAGGGTAGCATTTGGAATATGACCAATTCGGAAGATGACCTAATATTGTCAATTAAAATGCATTAATAAAGACTTCCAGGCAATCCAGAATTATATTACCGTCATTTGGAATGATTTTTGAGCCTCGAAATACGCCGTCGTTGTGTAAATACCGGAGTTTAGTCTCATGTCGACTAAATTCAATCTTTGCTGTTGGCCGGCGTTTATGTCGTGCAATATCAAGGTTTTTAATACAAAATTGTAAGTCCTTGGCACCACTATAAGGATGTAGTTATTTCTATCTGTAAATAAAATAAAGAGAATGTAGAACTTATTGTACCTACTCAAATACGAATTACTTAGTTTAGCTGATCATTCAATTTTTTTTAAACAAAAGCTGCTACTACTATTGTTGAATCTGCTAATGTCAACGTTGAGAAAGACACTATCGGTTGAGAGTAAACTAGATCAGTTCCCCAAACTTGTTTGTTCCGCGTAGCAAAATTTCGATACGCATTTTTTCCCAAATCGACAGTTTTAGATTTAAATGCAAAAAATGGATTGTTGAACAACAGAAAACAGCATGTTGCTGGACAAACCTTCTGAAGACCAAATTATTGTAAATTTGAGTTATTTTTCCCTCATCCTTCAATGGTGGATTGTTCAACGGGAGCATAAATCGAGCCATTTTACCCGAGACGTTCATTATTATAAAGCTCTTAATTATTTCATGCATTGTGATTTCTACAATAATGTACTGGATTTGTCTAGTTTTAATAATTTTTTAAAACGTCAGTTAAAAGGAAAAAAACTATTTTATGAAAGTGAAGCTGAATTTTCTGAATTTTTGGACTTATAGCTTTAGTTTAAGTATATGTATCTGTTTGGGTTGTGTGACATTGTTTTGTTTGACAGCCACACTACCACTTTCCTCGTATTAGGTGAGGACTGAAAACCAGCAACTTTGCTGAGTCCTCACCTTTTCACAAAATTGTATTTGTCTTTTTTCATTGTTTTTTGTTTTATTTTAAGTTTGTGAGTAAACATTCTTTTATTTTATTTTTTTATTTTATAAATATTTTTTTCGGTTTTTAGTGAAGCTTATTTTCACAATCGCGTTTTTTCCCAACTTTAATCGCCACAGAAACAGGTAGGTTCAGGTTATGTGGCCCGAAGGGCCAAAAGCACTCAGAAGAAAGCTCCGTCGAAACTGTTTCTGTGTTAATTCAAATTGGGAAGAAACTCTATTGTGTAAATTTATAAGCTTCAGTAAAAAACCATAGTGAGAAAAAAAGCATTTGGGAAAAAATGCGACTGGGAATTATGCTACGCAGAACAAACAAGTTTGGGGAACTGATCTAGTTACTTAGTTAGTTGGCCGTTGTTGGGTAATCGCCAATCATTCAGGATTTTAATATTGGTATATTGGACGTATGGTCACCCGAACCTTGCGCTTACCGCACGAAATCGTGGTATTGGCTTAGTAATAGGTTTTAATTCACCAAATACTTCTCGATCGAGTTTATGTAAAAATTTCAATTCTATGGAAACATGGACGCGCGCGCGCGGAGGCGCTGTCCTGTTTCCATAGTACCTAATTGATTTTTTTACGTAAACGCGATAAAGTAGTATTTGGTGAAGTAAAACTTATACTAAGCATACTGAACCTTGCGCTTACCGCACGAAATCGTATCGCAGCAATTCGCATCGATAATTCCTGCGACGCGGCGTCGCATCGCATCGTATTGCGGTTTTGTGTGGGGGCCCTAAATGCGAAAGTGTGTCTGTCTGTCAAATAAATTTTAGTATACAGATATTTAAGTCCTGGGGAAGGTCGTAGGATAGGTTTTTATTCCGAAAAATTAAATAGGTAAATAAAAGGTTCCAGTTTACCCGTTAATCTAGTTTTACAGCTACTATTCTTATATTAGAAATAAATACTTGCCTGGTAGTGGTCTCGAACTCGTCGCTTTGATGGTTATGGTATATCTTGGTGAGAAACCGATTATGAATGGGAATTCAGTCCGCTTGTACAGTTTTACTTTGGTTTCCCCCTCTTGACAGCCTACATAGCTGTAGTACGTTCCTGCGTGAGGCTCAATTATTCTGTATACCTACAAGAAAAAATGTGACATATAGTGTAAATCGCCAATAACTAGCCGCTTTATACTGAAAATGAACTCTGTTCCCCTACAAACTGAATTCAATTTAGTATGACATGGCTAGAGAGATAGAGTAAATAAAGATTTATTATAGTTATTGAAGGGTGGCCAGTTATTTTTCCTTATACTAAAAATGAATTCTATTATGGGTGAATAGAGTTCGTTTTTAGTATGAGGTCGCCAGTTATTGGCGATTTACCTTAGTACCTACGAATTTTTGTGCTTGAGTGTTTTTTTTTGTACATAAAATTAACCTAACCTAACCTGATGAAAAGTGCGGATCTCTTAATAATACTTATAACAGTGTTTCATAGGAAATTACGTTATATATTTTCAGTGGTTCTTATTCTACTAGATATATGGAAATATGTAACACTAATAACAGATTTTATTAATTTAAAGTAAGAAAGAAAATACATTTATTTACATACACAAGACACATCAAATAGACAACACGAAGTAGTGAAAAATACGGATAACTAACGTTTAATCGAGTTTCGCCTCGTTTCGGGTTAATCCGTAGCCCTTCTTCCCGGACTACCTACATGCTACGGGCGGCTGCTGCCAAACGGGCGCACAGCTGCCGCTGCGTGGTAGCGTGGCGTGCGTTTGCTCCAGGTAGAAGGGCTACACTAGTAGTGGGAACACTATGTCGTGTGTCGGTCCGTTTTTTAATCGGGCGTTCCAGTGGCAAAACATTTTATATGAAGCTATTCACACTCGTCCGACAGCGATTTTGTGTCGGATCCGACAAAAAATATCGTGTGCTTTGTCAGCCCTCGTCCGGAAATCGTGTACAGAAGCCTCGAAATGACTGTGCGGTCGTGGCCGACAGCCGACTAGTGTGAACAGAGGCGGATTAAAATCGGAATCCGACACACGACATAGTGGGAACGAGCTCGAGAACCCGAAACATATCCGGCTAAACTCTACTAAAGACACGAGATATCCGTATTTTTCACTACGACTGAGTCTCACGGTAGTTTCACGTTTAAAGAGGCAACACGAAGGATAATGATAGCGTGTGTTATTGCAGTTGCAAAGCGGACACTGGCTCAGCATACTGTTGAGGAGTTTATAGCACCCCTGAGCTGATTTTCAGCCAGCACCACCGCACTGTTTACATAAAATTGAACTATAAGTCAACCTAAACTAAACTAAAATAATCAAGCTTGTATTAGGTATGGGTACTAGACAACGGATAAAATATACTTAAATACATATGTATTAAACATCCTGGACTCCAGCATAAACATACGTATTTTTCACACAAATATCTGCCCCGACCGGAAATCGAATCAAGGACCTAAAGCTTTTAGTCAGGTTCTAAACCACTAAATCATTTACCAGAGACTGCGTGGTGTCAATGAGTTTCTCGGTGCGAGGACTTTGCCCGCCTTCGTCGCGCAGGCGCAGCGTCGGTCCTTGTCCGTTCACCACGACGACCACGTCCCGCGTGAAACCGTCGATCGTGAACTAAGGAATAACAGAACATTGAAATGGAGTTGATATTACCCTACAAATAGTCCGTGTTTTTTTTTATTTCCGTTAACTTTAAGGGAAGATTACGAGTATCCAAGTCAAATAGAGTTATTTTCTCGAAGAATCTTTCTATAGGTAATTAAATTTAATGGCTGAACCCTTTGATCAATTATAACTGAAGATACACATTGCCGAACAAAATCCCCTTCAAAGAATGTCCGAACTATTTATTTGTTTGCGTAACAAATAAAGTCATCACCTACACAGAAATTTGAACCTAGTCCTTACTTCATTACAGTCGAATTTCGGTAGCGGCAAAACTCCACAACGCTTGACACTTGACAGCTAAACTTGACAATTTCACGCACGTTTGCGCAACGTACTGAGAAAAAAGAAGGCCACTTTTATCAAAGTGGCGCTCATTTGGCTCGGACGCGACTGTGGATCTACAGTTATAATTGATCAAAGGCTGAACCAGTGTAAAAGGTCCTTCATTAAGTCCTATTATTAGGTTCTCTTTTATCTTTATTATTTATCTTATCTTTTAAATTTCGTCAATAAAGAGTTCTCCATTCATATAGCTATTCGCTACAAAGATTAACTAGGTAATCTTCTTGAGGCGAGTTCGTTGGACATTACATACTTTTTCTTTTATTATGTGTCACATCAATGTCATAATCGTAAACATTAATAATCGTGTTTACTTATGTCTATAGAAAATGTCGCGATTTTTTTTTCGATTTTAATAAAAATCAACATATACCAGGTAGTTTCTGTTAATGTACCGAGCAACGTGTCGAATTTAACGGAAATCAAAAAAAAACACGGTGTACCTATATGTTATTTCACCATCATCATCATCATCATCAGAGGTATTTACATCTATAGGTGAACCACTATACGCTCGACCTGCCCTAGAACCTTTTTGCAATAATTGCCCCACGGCTTCTTTGATGAAAACAATGATGGCTTACAGAGACAAGGTTGTACTGTTGGTCGAGCTTACGGCGGTTTACCTATATCACAGATGATTCAAGCATTTTGTCAAGAGCGGAACTAGCGTCTAGCAGATGGACTATTTGATTTAGTAGTGGGAGAAAAAGGCAAAAATACTGTGTGCATAAGAATAAATAATAACAGAGTAGAAGGGAAACTCTCGCTCCGGCCGGACTCAAGGTCACTATATTAGAGTACCCGCTAAGAGACAACTCAGTCAGGGTGTCACGGCCGGCGTCGCCGCACGCGCGTTTGGCTGTTTACTGTTTGCACGTTCGTTTTATTGCAAACAAATAACAATGGCGTCAAGTTATTGTGGTGTATTAAGCCACTTGCCACTGTTCGTATTTTAGCCGTGTAATGCTAATCGGGTGAAACCGCTTATACTCGTATATGCTGATTTGCATTACACGGCTAAACAATTAAAACCCTTGACTGTACCTAATGATTTATAATTCTCATATTTTGTAAAACTAGAATAAAATAATGATTTCAAAGTAAATAAAAACTTATATTTTAGCGATATTATCTTTAGACGTAAGTAATATTTAACAGTAAGCAACCCTAGCAACACGCCTGGACGACAGAGGGGTGTAACGACGTGAGGGGGAAGTAGGTATATAAATGGCGGCGTTTTGGACGCGGTCAAAAGAGATTCCCTTCTACTCTGTTATTATTTTATTCTTATGCTGTGTGGTTTGAATTATGGTCTCTCAAGCAGGCGGCCGTGGATTCGAACCCGGGTTCGTACTTCTGAGTTTATCAAAATTTATGCGCGAAATCACTTTAGAAAGGCTATAGTCGGGTTTCCATAGTAAGTCGGCCCTTGCATCAAATGGGCTCGGGTTTTTTTTTCTGATTACCTCTTGTAATGAAGAATATTTCAGCCGAGTATGAACATCCTACTTGTAATAGTTTTTGACTTATGATTTTTTCAAGTTTTTTTTTAATGTTTGGTTTTTCAAGATGTATTCAAGCGATTTGCTTCAAATTTTGAAATGATGTTCATCAGATAGATTTGTATCGCCACTCAAAAAACTAAAACTAGTTATCGTATAAAAAAAAAGGAAGAAAGACCAAATTAAAAAAAAAAACATTTTTTTATGTGGTTGTGAAGTAGTGACACCTGTAGATTTTTTTCTCAAAATAGACCATACATTGGCCTACTACTTGCCTAAATATCAAATTTTTCCAGGCGGTACTTCCTACAAAAAATCAGCAAAATGTGTGGCCAAGTTCTGTATTCAATCGGGGTTTTTCAGTGTAGTATACAAACTCTTCGATTATGTTTGAGTTTTCTTATCAGTTTGTTGTATTTTAGAGTAAAATGCTAACATAATCGAAGAGTTTGTATACTACACTGAAAAACACCGATTGAATACAGAACTTGGCCACACATTTTGCTGATTTTTTGTAGGAAGTACAGTCACCGGCACCAATATATGATGAAACAAGGCACTCAAAAACATCTGATACGCTCTAACGGCCATACGAATAGAGTTGCGTCACATATTTTTGAGTGCCTTGTTTCATCATATATTGGTGCCGGTTAGGCAAGTAGTAGGCCAATGTATGGTTTATTTTAAGAAAAAATCTAGAGGTGTCACTACTTCAAAACCACATAAAAAAATGTTTTTTTTTTTAATTTGGTCTTTTTTTATTTTTTTTATCTATAACTAGTATTAGTTTTTTGAGTGGCGATTCAAATCTATCTAAAGAACATCATTTCAAAATTTTAAGCAAATCACTTGAATACATCCTGAAAAACTAAACATTTTAACATTTAACGACCGCTTTAGCCTAGTTGGTAGTGACCCTGCCTACGAAGCAAGAGGTCCTGGGTTCAAATCCCGTTAAGGCCATTTATTTGTGTGATGAGCACGAATATTTGTTCCTGAGTTATGGATGTTCTCTATGTATTTAAGTATTTATTTATTTATATAAGTATGTTTATCGTCGTCTAGTACCCATAGTACAAGCTTTGCTTAGTTTGGGACTAGGTCGATTTGTGTAAGATTGTCCCCTAATATTTTTTTTTTATTATAAAAAAAAACTTGAAAAAATCATCAGTCAAAAACTATTACAAGTAGGATGTTCATACTCGGCTGAAATATTCTTCATTACAAGAGGTACTCAGAAAAAAAAACCCGAGCCCATATGATGTAAGGGCCGACTTACTATGGAAACCCGACTATAGCCTTTACTAGCTTTACGGTGAAGAAAAAACATCGTGAGGAAGCTTGCACATATCTGCAAAGAAATTCAATGTTTTTTTTATAATTATGATAGGGGGAAAACGAGCAGGCGAGTCGCCTGATGGAAAGCAACCGCCGCCCATGGACACCCACAACCTTTGATCAATTATAACTGAAGATACACATTGCCGAACAAAATCCCCTTCAAAGAATGTCCGAACTTTTTTATTTGTTTGCATAACAATTAAAATCATCACCTACACTGAAATTTGAACCTAGTCTTTACTTCATTACAGTCGAAATTCGGTTGACACTTGACAGCTTAATTTGACAATTTCACGCAACGTACTGAGAAAAAAGAAGGCCACTTTTATCAAAGTGGCGCTCATTTGGCTCGGACATTTTCGGGCGCGCGACTGTGGATCTACAGTTATAATTGATCAAAGCCCACAACACAAGTTGAGTTACGGATGCGTTGCTGGCCCTTTGAGAAAAGAGTAGGCTCGTTTTTTGTGTAAAGTTTTCAATACGCACTAGGCTCAAGCCCTCTCATTCTGAGAGGAGGTCTGTGCTGTGGGACGTATAATATAGGCTGGGATGATGATAAAGCTGTATGTTTTTTCTGCAGACAGTAGAATGCACCTAATATAGTTATATACTCACGGGAAGCTGCCTGTCTCCAGTGAACGGTTCCCAAGGAGGTAAGTCATTGTAGTCATCTTTAGTTATTTCCCTCATAAAGTCAAAAGCCTGTGTAACAATAAAAAACACATCGACATCTTTTTAATAAATAAAAACTAAAACCTCCTTAAAAAAACATCCAAAAAACTATGAAATAATAATTGAACCGAACCGACCACAATAAGCATGAAAATATCTTTCTTCTAATCTGTTTGAAGTCGGTGCCTCAGCTCGAGTCAGCAGGAGTGGACCTAGTAATCTAACTTACCTACATACCTACTATCTATAGGGCTTCTACACTCCTGCTGGCTCGTGCTGAGGCACCGACTTAAAACAGATTAGAAGAAAGATATTTTCATGCTTATTGTGGTCGGTTCGGTTCAATTATTATTTCATAGTTTTTTGGATGTTTTTTGAAGGAGGTTTTAGTTTTTATTTAAAATTTTTTATTTTTTGCTTTTTAGTTGTTTCTGTATAAAATAGATGCGTAGGATAAAATCATCAGTTTGACTTCGAAATAAGTTTATGTTGAAAATTCTATTTTTAAAACTCGACAGGGTTATGTCGTTTTATTACAGAGTTCCATGATACTTTCTGAATGCAAATGCTCGACTTGTCACCGAAAATACTAAAATCGCTATACGTTTCTCTTGAATTTTTGAGGAGTTTCTTTAATTCCTCATGGATCCCATCATCAGAACTGGATTTTGGTAACAACGGGACCAACCTTGAAGCATGTGCTTCAAACAACGAAAAAATTTTCCAAATCGGTTCATAAATGACGGAGTTATGAGGTAACACACGTTAAAAAAAAAAAAAAAAAAAAAGAACATACAACCGAATTGAGAACCTCCTCCTTTTTTGAAGTCGGTTAAAAACCGGCTTACCGCCTGCTATTCACGATGATTTTTAATCGGTGATCAAGAGTTGAAAAATATTGATCTCTAGCCAAAATGGAATTTAATAGACGAGGTCTTAACGCAACGAAATCTCTGTTTAATTGATAAAATAACTTTATTGTTAAAACTTTCTTCATCCACCGAATGCATGGTCATCCTACATTTGTAGAAGTTGAGTAGTTTCGTTAAGGGAATTTGACAGATCTCGCGTCAAAATTTGCTAAGGAAACTGACTTGTCAAAGAGGTTATAAGCTCCATAGACTAAATCATGTGTAGGGTGACAACGATTTTAATGAAAAAGTCAGTTTTCAAATAATAATTATTAAAAAAAATAGATGTTACCTACAGAACAGGCCTTGCCTAGTTTAGGAGCCAGTGTGATTTTTGTAATAGTATGAACATTTGGGAACATAACTTAAATTTGAATACTAGATGAAAAAAAAACCGCCTGTATAATTCCCATTTCCATGGGAATTCCGGGAAAATATATATCCTATGCCACTCGCGAAATTGAGACGACTGACACCTCACAATTTAAAATCCATTGAGCCGTTTCGGCTGCAGAGCGTGCCAAAGAATGATACATAAATACATCCTACTCCAAATCCTTTTCTGTACACGCTATTTGTCTGTGAAATCGGTTGCCGAGTGACATAAGGCGATCACAGTCGGTTGCCACCTTGCGGAATCGCTTAAGGGCGTATTGGCTTGACAGTTCCTCTTAAAGGGAGGTTGTGTGTTCTCCTTTTCATGTATATATGTGTAGATTTTTATGTAGTCTATTTTAGTTGATATAATATTATTAGTTCACTGTACCTACTCATTATAATATATTTAGTGTATATTTACGTGTATTATTTACATGTACATATGTGTATTATTTAATGTAATATTTGTTTGAGCTAATTTTGGATTCCTTTTACTCTTCATTGCATGCCAACTATTATTTATTGTGTCCTGTCAATAGTTCTAAGGTTAACTGGAAGAGATCCCTTTAAGGGACAAGTTCGCCTTTGTACATCTGTTTCTCTTGTTAACTGTTAGTTTTATGATTTTTTTATGTACAATAAAGGGTTTGACATATGTAGGTACATACATACATAACAAATTTTAAGTCATCCTGATGAATATAGCTTGAAAAGATACTTACTTGTCTCAAATACTCTCTCTGTATCTGTTGTCTCTTACTTTCAATGAGAAAGACGTTGCCTGAACACACTTTGGCGACGTCGTAGTACAAGCCGATCCGTCCGAACTGATTCGGCGACGTGCAGTTCCCACTCATGAATATGATGACCTGAACAAAGTGTACAGCCAAATGAATTAGCTTGGGTTTCCAAAGTATAGGGCGCGGCCGGCCGTAGAGTGTCCTCTGGGAGGGTGGCGTGATCGTAAAAAGAAATTGCGATACAACACAAAAGAACGCTAGTGACTCCATATGAGTGCTGGTTCCTCTCTCTTACGCTCTGGCAACGACTTCGCGCGACCACTACCGCGGCGAGCGTTTTATAAGTTCATTTTGCCCGCGACTCCGTCCGAGTGGAATTAGTAATTTGGCCAGCTTATTTTTTTTATCCAATTTGCTTTTTCATGAATTATGGCTCTCCTTAGTTTCTCGGTATAAAAAAAATTACTTCTGATTTTTTCAAATCTCTGTTTTGGCCATTTCCTTGCGACATAATATACTACCTGCATAGATTTACGTACCCGACTCTTGGTGCTGCGGCACAATTCTTGAACATCTCTAATTTTGGCTTCGTCCTTGGCACACGCATCAGTGAAAAGAAAGACGTTGGATTGCTGATGGCTCTCCTGTAGAGCCATTTGCAGCCCGGACAGTGAATTTTCAGGTATGTCGTCTCCACCGGATACCCTTAGAGCGTGTATGGATTCTATTAGCTTGTTCGGTTTGGTGAAAATTTGAGCAGGGCCAACATCTGGAACATAGGCGGGCGTAGATATTAGAGAGAAGCTTTGTGTATGAAAAACTCTACCAGTGTAGCACTACCTAAAACTTTTAACAACTACCTACAAACTTGAATATTATTGCCAATAATCAGGTATTTAATAGAAAGTTGAAGGCTTATTGAAAGGGTACTTTTACAGCATTGAAGATATTTTTGTGAGAGATAGTTGCATGAGAAATGACTTGAATTAAATGTATTACCTAATTATTGTTGTTTTTTATAATGTTGTAGAAATAAAAGTCGCTTAATTACTTTGAATTCATGGCAGCATTAACCAAAATGTCATTGAGTCATGTCTCATGTTCATGTGCTGTTGTTTTTGGTGTTTTATAAAGAACTAGCTTTTGCCCGCGACTCCGTCTGCGAATCTCCGTTTCCGGGATAAAAACTATCCTATGTCCTTTCACGGGTCTCAAACTATCTCTATACCAAATTTCACCTTAATCGGTACAGCGGTTTAAGCGTGAAGAGGTAACAGACAGACAGACAGACACACTTTCGCATTTATAATATTAGTATGGATACTTGTATTGTATTGTTACCCCTATAATTAAGTAGAGACAAAATTGTTAAATAATAAGTAAAAATATAGACAGACAGCGGAGTCTCAGGAATAGGGTCCTATTGCCACCCTATGGGTACAAAACCCTAAAAAAGAACAGAAGATGTCTAAAAATACGAAGAGATGCGTTTGGGGGAGGATTATTATCAGACATCTTTTGTCGTGCGATGATGAACACAGATTAAGTTACTGACGGCAGTCACAACCTAAATGTGATGCTACGAGTAACTTTAATTGCCTTAAGTGGCAGTGGGCAAGGCACATTGCTCGTAGAACCGGCGGCCGATGGGGCAGTAACGTACAGAGTGGCACCACGTACCGGAAGACACGACGTGGGAAGACTACCAACAAGATCCAAGCAAAGCAACGGTCTGGTGGATACGGGCAGCGCAACCCGATCGATGTAGAACTTTTTGGGGGAGACATTTGTCCAGCAGTGGAGGTCTTTTGGCGTATACGATGATAATGACCAAATCCAATCTGAGGAGAGAAGTAAGATTCAATTAAGAAAAGACTCACCTGGATCATTAAAAGGAACCAAAACGTAATTCTCTATGGATGACGAAATTCCAATCTCTTGTATAATTTGCCCAAAATGATACTTAATTGTTTCAATCTCTTCCCTCATTGAAACTGTGGTATCTACTACTAGAGTGAGAGACCTTTTTGCCGAGACACACAGCAAAATCGGAAGAAAAAAAGCTAAATATTTAAGCGCCATGTTGGGCATGTACTTATACGTGGACGATGCAGTTATAAATGGATACTTGCTCTGGAGTGTCTACTGTACGTATGCATGATTCATTTTTAAGGTCAAGCTAATGCTTAATAGTTAATATAACCAAGGGCAGTTTTTTTTAAGAAAACACCAAGCTTTTTCCCGCAAATTTGACTACGTAGAATTCGATAGCTTTCCTGAGGGAATTCTACAATTTATTGAATCATTAGGCGTTACTTTGCTTTTGCTTTGATTTCTTCCTTGTCACAACATAAATGTTTTCATGTTCTAAAATTTTTAAATTTCTACGATTACCTCGTAAGTCCTGACTTTTAGCAACAGACTTACTCGTAGTGATTTTGGAAATCTTTTCTTTCGGGCATGTTTGCGCAAGCTCACAATGACGACTTTTACGCCATAATGCGTAAACGAATCGCCTCGTTACTCTGCAGAGTACGGGCCAGCTCCGACCCCATTCTGACTGAGCACTATAGCTGTCAGATACGACTCCACGATCATGCGGCAATTTGAAAGTGTGATGAGATGACTGCCGTCAGATGAATCGGTCATCGATTTAATGAACAAAAGACAAAGGAATTAGATGCCACAAAAACCTAAGCGCCTAATTGTACGATAGAAAAAACGAGCAGAAGATAAAATGGTCAAGATCCAAAAATACTCAGTGTTTTCGAGAATCCCTTTGTCAAATTGTACAATACTAACAATACTAACAATACACAATAGATAATAAGTTATTTGTATGATTTTACTAACAAAATGGAAAATGGAAAATTGTCTGAGTAAATAAATAAATTATTATTATTTTTAAAGTTCTTGTTTAATTAAAAAAATTGTATTGCTCATTTGGCTGTTATTCTCTCAATTGATTTGGACTTTATTAGGTATACTGGTACTTAGGAGGTTAACTCCAGTGATTTACCCTTATCACACCTTATTGAAAGTTTCAATAAATAAACATTTTACTGCAGAAAGAAGTGAAGAATATATTTCAGAAGGCGCTACATTTTACAGCAGATGAGAGCAATAACAAAAGTACATAAAACTAACCCTACATTTAATACACCCTTACAAAAACTATAATATAAAATACACACGACTTTTAAAAAAACTGACTATAATACGCATACACAAAGGTCCGCATAAACTTTACAGTAGATAGAGACACCGGTAAGAGTTTTATTAATCAATTTACTTTCCAGAGGTAACGTTTGTTAAGAGAGAAGTAGGTAGATAGAGGTAACAGTATTAGCATAGTGAACGGTTGCGATACTCTGAAGATGAGCGTCAGTGTAGTTTGGTGGTGGTGACAGTACTGATAGTTGGGTTTATGTGATTTGTGTGCTCGTACAGTGTGGAGGTGGAGGAACTGCATGAACACGCATTTAAGTAATGCATAAACGTAGCTATCATAAAGGTCGCGGGTGAGCAAAGTAATTGGTTCAGTTCATTTTATTAATCAATTATTTTGACTGTTATCATGTTTTTAACTAGTAACCTTTGCATTGATGAAAACAATGAGGTAATCTCGAGAATTTCTTTGGCATCATCACCTAGCCTTAATAATGCTTCCTGTAAATGCAACAAACTAACAAATTTATTACGCTCATACAGATAACATTTGACCCATTTATATTAGCAAATATAGAGAGATCGTTATTCTCCATGCATTTGACGTTTTTGATACAATTGATAGGTACTATTTAACTAAACTCGTGTCGTAATCAGAACAAAGTTTACGACCGCTTTAGCCTAGTTGGTAGTGACCCTGCCTACGAAGCAAGAGGTCCTGGGTTCGAATCCCGGTAAGGGCATTTATTTGTGTGATGAGCACGAATAGTTGTTCCTATGTTATGGATGTTTTCTATGTATTTAAGTATTTATTTATCTATATAAGTATGTTTTCGTCTTCTAGTACCCATTGTACAAGCTTTGCTTAGTTTGGGCCTAGGTCGATTTGTGTAAGATTGTCCCCTAATATTTATTTATTTATTTAAAGTTGCAATTGAAGGCTTTGTTCTTCCGTTCTGTTTACTGGATAGTTACTTGAGTAGTTACAGGGGAGCGAAGAAAGAAAATACCAGCCAAGTGCGAGTCAGACTCGCGCACGAAGGGTTCCGTACCATACTCTATAAAAACGGCAAAAAAATCACGTTTTTTGTATGGGAGTCCCCCTTAAATATTTGTTTTATTTTAATTTAATAATTTATTTTTAAAGAAAATATATACCTACCTAAAGATTCTGTGAATATTTCAAGCGTCTACCTATTGCAGTTATCAATATCGAACAAAAACGAGCAAAAAAATCACGTTTGTTGTATGGGAGCCCCCTTAAATATCTATTTTATTCTGTTTAGTATTTGTTGTTATAGCGGCAACCGAAATACATCATCTGTGAAAATTTCAACTGTCTAGCTATCACGGTTCTTGAGTTACAGCCTGGTGACAGACGGACCGACGGACGGACAGCGAAGTCTCAGTATTAGAGTCCCGTTTTTACCCTTTGGGTACGGAACCCTAAAAAGAATCAGAAAGAAAGAAAGAGTCAGAAGCATTTTAAACATGGGTCATATGCACCGTAAGAAACAAAAGTTGTCTCTTCTGTGGTCATAAAATTAGTGAATCCGAGTCAGCAAACTTAAGATTTATTTGAATGGGTCGAATGTTGACCAGGCATCCCACACGCCGATGTAGAATATAAGGAGTTTATTGTTAAGGAATAATAAAACTAAATACTAATTACAAATTAAATTTTAAATTAACAGTATAATTAAAAATAAAGCAAAACTAACTAAACTAAAAACTAAATAAAATTCATAAATGATACCACAGGGGAACGAAGAGCTGGCAGCTTCCTCGCTCAACGTATCAGCATTGCTGTACAGCGAGGTAATGCTACCAGTATCTTTGGGTCCATGCCGCGGGGGGAACCATTTATGAATTTTATGTAGAATTGACTAAGAAATATTGGTTGTGGATCCTATCTTTTGCCAAGTCCACAAGAGAGCGTACAAAAAATGTATATGACCCAAATTTAAATAATAATATGCCGATCTACGAATGTATATTAGAAAAGTAAGATAGGTAGTAATTGATACGGTAGGGTTTACCTACTAAATTTGAATCTATTAAATAAAGGTATCTCCTCCATTTTTAAGTCGATTAAATAAAGTACGCGGTAAGTCCTCAGATTCCATGGAGCGATGATCTTTGCAAGGCTGGTAAGAGCTGGATGAGAGTGGCCGAGGATCGTGCTCAGTGGCGTGCCTTGGGAGAGGCCTATGTCCAGCAGTGGATGAGCATAGGGTGATGATGATGATGAAAAAAGTTCGAATTCTTACCTATATAAGTAGAAGGTGGTATTGTTTTGCTGCGGAAGGGATCTTAGACGCATAACGGCGCCTACCATCCCGCGGTGTAAGAGCTCAATGCCGGATGTATGTTTTCGTCAAAGCATTGTGCGGCGAGGTTTTTTCTCCCTTGACGTCAATAAATCATGTGGGCCTGACGGTATTCCTGCTATTGTGCTGCGGACGTGCGCTCCCGTATTGAAACCGGTTCTGACGCGCCTTTTTCGTCTCTCTTACTCCACAGGCATAGTCCCGTCTTCGTGGAAGTCTGCTCTAGTGCACCCTGTCCCTAAAAAGGAGATAGATCGGACCCTTCTATTGTGATCACCTCTTTGCTTTCCAAAGTGATGGAGCAAGTCATCAACCAGCAGCTCCTGGGCTACCTGGAGGATCGCCAGCTGATTAGTGACCGCCAATATGGCTTTCGTCAGGGTCGCTCGGCTGGCGACCTTCTAGTGTACCTAACGCATCGCTGGGCAGAGGCGATAGAAGGCAAGGGTGAAGCTCTGGTGGCAAGCCTAGATTTCGCAAAGGCCTTCGACAGAGTCTGGCATGGAGCGCTTCTATCGAAATTGCCATCTTACGGGCTGCCCGGTGGGTTGAGCTCATGGATTGCCAGTTTTCTTAAAGATCGGAGTATTAGGGTCGCTATCGACGGAATATACTCCGACTCAATGTATGTGAATGTATGTGTGGCCTTCATTGCTATGCGGATGACAGTACTTGCGATGCACGGTACTCTGGTAGAGCTAACCTTCCTCGGGCAGAATTGGAAGAGAGACGATCTAAACTTGTGTATGATCTAGAAAATACACTAAAATGAGTTATGAGTTGTTTGAAAGTACGAGTCCATCTATTGCACTTTTGGCCGAGACTAAACATTGTGCTTTTCACGACTAATGCGAGGAAATCATCATCATTATAGTCATCCATCCCGTCCATCCCGTCCATCCCGTCCATCCATCCATCCCGTCCATCCCGTCCATCCGTCCATCTTTCCATTCCGTCCATCCCGCCCATCCCGTCCATCCCGTCCATTCCGTCCATCCGTCCATCCCGTCCATCCAGTCCATCCCGTCCATCCCGTCCATCCGTCCATTCCGTCCATCCCGTCCATCCCGTCCATCCGTCCATCCCGTCCATCCCGTCCATTCCGTCCATCCGTCCATCCCGTCCATTCCGTTCATTCCGTCCATTCCGTCTATCCCGTCCATCCCGTCCATCCCGTCCATCCCATCCATCCCGTCCATCCGTCCATCTTTCCATCCCGTCCATTCCGTCCATCCCGTCCATTCAGTCCATCCGTCCATCCGTCCATTCCGTCCATCCCGTCCATCCCGTCCATCCGTCCATCCCGTCCATCCCGTCCATTCCGTCCATCCGTCCATCCCGTCCATTCCGTTCATTCCGTCCATTCCGTCTATCCCGTCCATCCCGTCCATCCCATCCATCCCGTCCATCCGTCCATCTTTCCATCCCGTCCATTCCGTCCATCCCGTCCATTCAGTCCATCCGTCCATCCGTCCATCCCGTCCATTCCGTCCATCCGTCCATCCCGTCCATTCCGTCCATCCCGTCCATCCCGTCCATCCTTCCATCTTTCCATCCGTCCATCCCATCCATCCCGTCCATTCCGTCCATCCCGTCCATCCCGTCCATCCCGTCCATTCCGTCCATCCGTCCATCCCGTCCATCTCGTCCATCCATCCATCCATTTTCGAGCAGTGTCGTGAAAAATTTTTAATTTATAGCTACTAATGAATCCAGACCAGTATTCGGTGGCAACCACGTCTAAGTCGCATTTACATGAAACAAAACGTATAGATAGTTATTTAAATCATGATTAAATGGAAAATCACTTTTTAATTATGTGTAAATAAACATCTCTCTCTCTCTCTCTCTAAATCATGATTAAATGGAAAATCACTTTTTAATTAAAATCATTGTCGGGCTCACATGGCTTGTCTATGAGCTTAAAACCTCTTTGACAAGTTTGTTTCTTAAACGAACTTTGACGTGAGATCTGTCAATTTCCCCGCCAGAGCGCCAAAGCGATGGCACTTGACAACTATAAATTAAAGTTTTTATAAACCCCCAACGCAATTAAGTCTAAGATCCCTTCCGCAGCATACAAAAGAGCTGATAACTTTGAAACGACTGAACCAATTTTTATGAAACATGTCTAAGAACCATCGCCAAGAAACCTGCTTTGAAATAAAAAAAAATGCATCCAAATCGGTTCACTCCTTTAAGAGTTATGATGCAACAGACAGACACGCAGACAGACTGACAGACACACACACACACACATAGCGGTCAAACTTATAACACCCCTCTTTTTTGTCGGAGGTTAAAAACTACCTACTACAAATGTAGGATGACTATGCAGTCGGTGGATGGAGAAAGTTTTAACAATAGCGTTTTTTTTAACTGAGCAGTGACTTAGTTGCTTAAAACCACATCTATTAAAATCCATTTTTGCTAGGGATTCATATTTTTTAACTCCTGATCACCGATTGAAAATCATCGTGTATCTATTATGAATATTCATCTGTTCCCACATCTCATAACTTCTAAATCTAAGTGTAGGGTAAATGAGGATTTACGACTATACTCTGTCTATTTAACTGAGTTAGTACTAGAAAACAGAGAATGCACGTAATTGGTCAGCGATAAGGACGATGCACCGGCACATACGTCCCACTGCAGGGCACATATTTAAATATTAGTATCTACTACTTTAAATTACATAATTAAGATTAATAGATGAATAAACATGACATGTAATTATTTGAGGTACCTACCACGAGAAAAATCAAAAAATCACGGGAAATATTACGAATATTCCAACAAACGGCATGTATGTATGTAAGCCGAGCCCGCCATCGACGTGCGATTTTTGACACCCACTGACATTTTCTTGTCCCTTTCATTTGCATACAAAAGTGCAACAGAGATAATTCGCCTTGCTAACTCTGTTAAATAGGCAGGGTATAGGCACGTGTGCGTTTTGTAGTGGTAGAGCCATGTTGTGGCTAGCCGCTGCATCACGAATGGGCCAGCTCGTCCGTTGCAGTATCACTCTCTCACAGAACACCGGCGTGAAGCAGCAGTATTCCTGCTGCGTTTCGTATGGTCAGTGAGGGCGCCGGGACCCAGTACCTCTCCCCCTCCCCCTCACATATTCTCTCCCCTTTTTTAAAGGCCAGCAACCGATCATGACTCTCTTTGAGTTATTGATATTTATGGGCTGTAGTGATCATTTTCTCCTCATAACAAAAAACTCTCATAATAAAAAAAAATCCATCGTAGACCTCGGATCATCTTTGCTGTCCAGAGGCGTGATTGTTCTAGATTGATTGATTTCGAACACAAGCCCTAATTGTATCATGATCATCCCAGCCTACATACGTCCCACTGCAGGGCACAGGCCAGAAGGACGGGCAGCAGCGTCCTTAATAATTGTAGTATCCCACTGCGGTCGCCAACCCCCTGCCAAGCGTGGCGACTACGGCAAATACCCCCCTATGGCTGAGTCCAAAAGAGAACGGCCCCTAGTCTCCGGCAGCCCCGCTGTTGCAGGCTACGGTAAACCTCATGGTAAAAAACAAATGTAATTATTATTAGCCTATAATTGTGTCCCACTGCTGGGCAAAGGCCTCTCCTCTTGACTTCCACATCTCCCTAGCGATCTCGAGCGCCATATTTGGCCACTCCCTCAGTTCCGTGTCCAGGTCATCTCGCCATCTCCGCCTCGGCCTGCCTTGCCGTTGGTGCCCATCAATGTACCTAATTTACAAAAAATACTAATTATAATTTTACAAATGACATGTCATTGGAAATGTTTTAATAATAAAAAAGAAGAAAAAAGAAAGATATTTTACGTATTCTATTATTAATCAAAGCTAGCTTTGCGAGCTGTGTATTGGCTTATTAATGTTTGGGAAAATTTTATCACCAAGTTTTTGTTCTTACGTAAAATATTAGTTCCATTGCAAATAATACAGTAAACCACACTTGTTGACGAATTACCGGGAATCCCGGCTCATTAAAATAAATATATAGAACTGTTTTTTCAACAAATTGGTTATGTGAAGCATCTCTCTGACACTCTCACATTATCAACTAGTTATTCAAGTTAGAAAAGGAAAGGATAACTTATCACGACGCAATGCAATTACTGGAGTAACATGAGCTTCTGTTTATCTAAGGTCAGATGATATCGTTAGCATGTTAAAATGTAGTTCGAGTCCGAGAATTCATTCAAGACATTACGTTGGGAGACGGCATGTGACCAATACAAAATGAAGTGTCAAATATTTTTTCATGTGTTATTTTGCTTAGGGATAAACGAAATAAAAGGGAAAAGTGGTGTAAAAAGTAGCTTAACTTTTGTTATCGACGATACAGGTTCTATGGAAGATGATATTGACGAAGTAAAACAGGGCGCGAATGCGATATTCGATACCGTTATGAATTCCAAATCATCTCAAATCGAAGACTTTGTTTTGGTAACGTTTAACGATCCGGGTGAGTTTAATTTTATCATATTATTTTATTTATAATATTTTATTTAATCAATTTAAAAATAGCCTACGACCCATTCTCAGACCTACATACATAAAAAAAGTTTCATAAAAATCGGTCAAGCCGTTTCGGAGGAGTTCGATAACAACACCGTGACACGAGATTTTTATATATTAGAAGATAATCGACCAAGAAATTTCTTCACCACCCTAAGATTCAATGTCATTTGTATGGCTTTAAACATCTAAGGTTATTTTCACTTCCAGGTCAATGTGATAATCAGCTTTATCGTTTTTATTTTGACTGTAGGAACTGTCTTATTTTAAATCCTCTTCAGCCCGACTGATATGCTCGGTCAGGTCAGTTGCGTAAACAGTGTTGTTATTATTTTCTTGTTGCATTAAATTAAACTTCTAAATTATTGTAACATCAATTGTGACATGCATACCTACCTAAGTTTTACAAATAAATATTTTTGATATTTGAAAAAAAAAAAAAACATTCCGGAACGTATAGTTTAGTTGAATGATTAACGAGAGCATAACCACCAAAAGCTGCGCATTTTTTATATTTAAAATCATCAATCTACTACTGAACGCTATTTTAGAGACATAATTTCGTTTATATCGTGAAATGTTTTCAGTAAAGCTTTGAACGAAAATGATGGGTCGCAAATATTGAGAAAGTATAGTTAGGTACATCAAAGTTTTCCACAAAAGTGACCAATTTATCTTCCCGTTTAGGCTTAAGTGAGTTAATTTTACTATTAGAATAAGAATAATATGTTGAAAATCGCTTTTGTATACAATACTCCAATTCCGATGTAGCATTCTGCTAAAGCTTTTTATATAATTCAAAAGAAGATTTTTGGGTCATGCACATGTCATGGCAAAAGTTAAGATTCTACAGCCAATATTTTTTAGTCAAGTCTACATTGGCGTGTGGGACGCCTGGTCAGCATTCAGCCCATTTAAATAAATCTTAAGTTTGCTGACTCGGAGTTTGCTAATTATGTGTCCATAGGAGAGATAATATTTGTACCTATCTACAGCCATTATCCGTCCACTGCTGGACGTAGGCCTCCATTATACAGGGTTATTTGTAATTCACTAGCATCCTTTTAACCCTAAACTCCTACCACTTAAACAAATGTTTTTTGTTTTACGGCTTTTGTCATAACTTAATATTTTTGGTGTAATAACGTTTTGAAAATGTGATTCTGCCTTTATTTTTACGATACTCTGTGTATTTGTATGGGAAAAAAAGTGCTTCATTTTAAAAAGTCGTAAAACAAAAAACATTTGTTTGAGTGATAGGAATTCAGGGTTAAGAGGATGTCAGTGAATTAAAAATAACCCTGTATTGCGCCAAAACTCGTGATCCTAGGCTTCCCTCATCCAGCCCTGCCAGCTGTCCTCCTAAGATCATCAGTCCAATGTATCGCAGGGCGTCCTACACGCTTTCCCAAACGTGGTCTCCATACTAGGACACGTCTGCTCCAACAATTTTACCATCGGAAATGTATTATATTGACTAAATATTAATTTTTAGATGTGTCACTACGCACCATAACTAAGGACAGAGATGATTTTAAAAGGGCCTTAAGCCGCATTAGTGTAAATGGTGGGGGCGATTGTCCAGAAATGGCAATGGGAGGAATAAAACTTGCCCTCGAAAAAAGTCGCGATGCCTCGTTACTATACGTCTTCACGGATGCTTCAGCAAAAGATCATGCTAAATTTGCAGAAGTTGAAGCGCTCAGCCAGAAAAAACAGAGTCAGGTATGATAGTATTCATCATCATCATAATCGCAGTTGTAACACACGATGTTTTTTAATCGATGATAAGGAACCAGTTTTTCTAGATCAGTATTCGATGGCGATCACTGTTATGTCGCAGTTACCTGAAACAAAACGGTTATTTTTTAAAATGACTATTTGGAAAATCACTTTTCGATTAAAATAATTGTCGCCCTACACATGGTTTATTCTATGAGTCTAAAAACATTTTTGTCAAGACAGTTTCTTAAACAAACACAGACGTGCGACCTGTCAAATTCCCCGTCAAAGCGATGACAGTGGAACTTGACGAAACTAATTAACTTCAACAAATTTAAGATGACCATGTATTCAGTGGATGGAAGAAGATTTAACAGTATTTTTTAACTAAACAGAGACTTAATTGCTTCAGACCTCATCTATTAAATTCAATTTTGGATAGGGATTCATATTTTTCAACTCCTGATCACCGATTAAAAATCACCGAGGGCCGAAGTTCCGCGGCAGTGCGGATTGGAAACTTCACACACACTTTAGAATTTCTTCTCAGGTGTGTCCAGGTTTCCTCACGATGTTTTCCTTCATCGTAAAGCTCATGGTAAATTTCAAATGTAATTTCGCACATAAATTCCGAAGAACTCAAGAGGTGCTACTGGGGCTCGAACCCACGTGCCTCTGCTTTAGAGGCCATAGGTCAAACCACATAGGCCATCATGGTTTATTTTTATTGCATGAAACACTTGATATTGACAGATAACGAGAGCAACAGAAATACAAATGCGAAATTATCCCCAAAGTTGGAATTTACTCTTTTTTTTTAGGTCGTGTTTGTGCTCACTGGAGAATGCGGAACTCGGAGGGACACTGATTACTTGGTGTACCATAAACTGGCTAAAGCTACTTCGGGGCAGGTATTCCATTTGCAGAAGTCAGAAGTTGGCAAGGTAAGCATAATCCTACTTATAATATAATCTAAACTGTCCCGGCGAACTTCGAATAACCTGAACAGTCAATTCACAACATTTCGAAACTTAAATACAACCAAAAGCTCTGTACTCAAAAAATATAGTCGGAATGAGTGCCAAACTGTACAATAAATTGCCGTTGGAGCTGAAAAGATTGCCACCTTTACCCTTAAAACAAAAACTTTTTAATAGGGAGGTTGACGCAATTATAAAATAATTTGAGGACACGACTCCAGTAAAAAACGCTTTATATTAGCCCTAAAAACCAGATTAATTTTAAATTAACTGCAAAATCAGATTTTTGTTGCTTTAAAACAAATAAATAGTTAGTTGATTGAGTTGGCGAACAAGCGACGCCATAAGTTGCTATTGCCATTCAAACTCTATGGGAGAATTGTGTTTTGACGGCCCATAATAAGTACGTCAGTTGATTGGTGGTGTTAACATTCCTATATTGATTAGTGGAAAAGTGTTTTTACAGTATGGCTGTTTTTACAGTGTGCGTGTCGTAGCCGAATCATCGAAGTAATCTTAGCAATAATATAATTATCATCGTCATACTAGTTATTCATGAACATTTCGTGGAAAGAGCTTCGATAACTAATTTTTAACCGTTGTTTTTTGTTACACATTATTATCAAGAGACGTGAGGATGTTTTGTTAAGAGTTATACCTATAGTTACTTTTTAATTATATTTTTAACTTATTGTTTTTAGATACTGAAGTACGTTACGAAGACGATAGAGAGCCGCAAGAACGTGATAGCGACCAAGGCTTATCCCGCTGGCTATGGGAATTCCTTTGACGTAAGTAATTAAAAATATTTACATTCAAGAAATCGTAGGTAATCTAATCAGTGCATTTATGTCATCACCTCGGCTTAGTTCTACGTCTACGTCTTACTCTGGCTGGACACAGGCCACCTCTCAGAATGCGACCGCTTGAGCTGTAGTATTTGTTTATTTAATAAACAGAATAAACTAAAATTTTACAAAACTAAAAATTAGACGCTGGGCTAAATTATTGCTGTAGTTCTCACGCTGGCCCTCGCCGATTTATAACTTCACAGACACCATTGAATTGCTCCGCAAGTAAGTATGCTCGGGATTCCTCACGACGTTTTCCTTCTCCACAATGGTCTTGGTAAATTTAAAATGTTATATCGCACATAAATTCCGAAAAGCTCGAGAGGTGTGGAATCCGGGCTCAAACCCTAGTCCCTAGACCCTCTGATTGACAGACCATAGGTCAAGCTACACAGTATTTTTTAGTCTTTACTGCTAATACCCTGTAGAATGTCGTTGACTGTTACTACATATTAGTACCTACATCGAGTGTGTTATTTTAATTCTACCACCTATTGTACAGTTGTTTCATCATCACCTTATCACCTAACTAAAAGATGCCCATTGCTAGACAAAGCCCTCCCAAAGAGTTCCACTACGATTGGTCCTTCGTTGCCCGCATCCAAGTCGATTCTACGACTTCTATCAGATCATTGATCTATCTTGTTGGTACTGGTTAGAGCAATTTACCAAAATCGTAATTTCCTTGTAGCAAAATTTCCATTCGCAGATTTTTCTAAATGCTTTTTTTCTCACCATAGTTTTTTACTGAAGCTTATTTTCAGAATCGCGTTTTTTCCCAACTTTAATCGACACAGAAACATAGGTAGGTTTAGGTTATGTTAAGTTTTCATCGGCCCGAAGGGCCAAAACACACAGAGGAAGGAGCTCGCTGTCAATTCAAACTGGGAAAAAACGCTACTGTGAAAATAAGCTTCAGTAAAAAACTATGGTGGTGGTTTTTATTTTTGATTAGTAATCTTTGTAATTTCTTTTTGTTGTTCTTTGCTATAGTTTTAAGTTATGGACATTGTTTTTATTGAATATTAAATTATTTGTACTTTAGTGGTTATAACTCAAGTTTGCAAGTCTATTTTGTACATAATGGTTTTGTTAATAATAGTTTTATTTAGTAATTAACGACCGCTTTAGCCTAGTTGGTAGTGACCCTGCCTACGAAGCAAGAGGTCCTGGGTTCAAAACCCGGTAAGGGCATTTATTTGTGTGATGAGCACGAATATTTGTTCCTGAGTTATGGATGTTTTCTATGTATTTAAGTATTTATTTATTTATATAAGTATGTTTATCGTCGTCTAGTACCCATAGTACAAGCTTTGCTTAGTTTGGGACTAGGTCGATTTGTGTAAGATTGTCCCCCAATATATATATTTTTTTTTATATTTAATTAATTTTTATTTAATCAGTAATTTCGTTCAAACTGGTGAGAAAAGAAGCATTTAGGAAAATCTGCAAACGGAAATTTTGCTACAAGGAAATTACGATTTTGGGGAAATGATGTATCCAGTCTTTACGAGCAATGCCCCTTGCCCACTGCCTACGTCTGGCAACTCTATGAGCTAACTATATCAGTAGTTTTCCAATTTCATGTCAGTGGTTTTCCAACGGATCTCCTCATTTTTGATTCGACAGTGGTTTTTATCCCGGAACAAATAAAAATAAAAAACTTATTTAATATTGCAGGTAGAGGTGGATGCTCACACTAAGGAACTGGTTATAGCCGTATCAGGACTAAGACCTTCAGTGGAAGTCACTGATTCCGCTGGTACTAGGGTGCCCACAGAAGATATAACTAGATTATCTGAAATAGCGGTAAGCCTTGTACTAACTATTATTATAATGAGTACCTTTTCAGTCACGCAGCTTGATTATTTTCGTGATTATGACGTATTACTTTTTAACATCGAAAAGACTTCTTTGAATATGTACCTATACTAAATATTCTGTCAACTTCAATGAGGTATTCTTGGATAATTTTTTTAAGTGTTTTGTTTCGTATCATTTAAGAAAACCCCCAAAAAATCCTCATTTATAAAATGAAAAGTAACACTTTTTATTGATAACGACTGATTACGAATTTTTATATCTAGGTGGTAAAAGTCATAAACGTCAAGCCTGGCGTATACAAAGTTGAAGTTGGCAGCGCAACGGATACAGCTGTGACGGTATCAGGAACAACTAGTGTCCACTTTGAACATGGCTTCTCAGTATTGAAGCCGACTTCTATTGACGATACCGCCTCTAGACCAGTCCCAGGTAAATAATCTACATCATCATCTTATCGTTGAGGTCAAAAGTTCTCGAACGGAGACCACGGACTGGCAAGCGCAGCGTGGGAAGTCTACCAATGAGATGGAGGGATGGTTTGGCAAAGACCTCAGGTTCTCGGTAGATGCAAGCCATACCCGCATGATTGAGTATAAATAAGGGAGGCGTATGTCCAGCAGTGGACGTCCTATTGCTGAAATGATCATGATGATGATGATCCACTAAGCGAGTATTTTTCCACATCGCTCGATTTGTGCTACCCGCAGGCAGTAGCTATACTAGTTCGCGCATGCATCTTACGGCAGACCAACTACTTCAAAAGTTCAGTTCTGTTACGAAAATCGACTAATATGTCCGTCAGCTAAAAATCCCAATGACCTCACCTCGCACGGTGTAGTGTTGTCACAGAATTATAATTGGTTTAAGTAACACACGCGATACGGATGTTGAAAAGCTTCGATAAAGTTCCAAATTGAAGTCTTCACACAAGGAAATTTTACGTATGATTTAGATTCATAATTATAGTCCAACAAGCTCGTGCGCGGCTCTCCGCAGAACCCTGTCGCAGTCAGCATTTGCCGCACTTATTAAAAACAATCTCGTTAAGGACAGCAGAGGCTCCCCGCGACAAGGTTCCGCCAAGCGCCACGAACGAGCTTGTCAAGGTATAGCTGGTTTTTTTACAGGAGTGAAGTCTTACCTCTCTATAAAGTTAAACACTGAAGGCGGTAATGTGGAGCTTAAAAGCATCCAGATATTGGACATGGATGATCACATAGTTCTGGACGAGCCTTTAAAGCTGGTGGACAAGGAAGAAGAATTCTATATTACAAAGCCTATAGATGCACCCAATCACATGTTTAAAATTGCGGTACTTCGAAACACTTACTAAACAAAAACAACCGGAAAACGTAATTACTAAAATAAGAAACACTGGTCACATTCGTATTAAATTTTTTTGTAGTCGGAAGTATGCCCGACATTAATAAGTGTGATTAAAGATGAGGGTGGTTTTCGCCGTCGGCGGCCGCGCCGTTCTTTCCCTGCCCTGGCTTTCCATTCGAACCAACCTTAAAAAAAAAAACAATGAACCGTGATTCTTATTTTAATATTCACGAAATAATGTTATGTACATTGTCAATAACATATCGTAAGACTGAAACAGATGAACGAAATAAGATGCATTTTTCCAGATTTTAATTCTAGCAATTCTAAGCTTAGAAACATTGATACCTAAGTATCACAGGTTTGATAATTTCATCATCTATAATGTAATGACTATATTTTTGTAGATCAAAGGATATGATACGGAGAGCAAAACATTTTTGACGAGGATCAGTTTAACGCCAATTAAACCGCAGGATCCAACAGTAACAGGTAAATAAATAAAGCAAAAAATCATTTGTAATTTTACCAGTACTAATTGTAACTAATAATCGTAACTAATTGTTTGTTTTCACTTCTCATGCTCTTAAAATGTTACTTTAGTCTCTGCATATCGGGACTAAAGCTCGTTTTTGATCTCAAGGGATTAAAGTAAAATTTTTTTAATTGACTATGGCAACCCCTAAACTGCCAATCACGGTTAGTGTGAATGGAGGATTATCGCCATTTTCAGTGACAGGGTATAGACAATTTTAAAGCTTTCCACAGACCGAAGCGCGCTGCGGACGCTCCGTAGCGCCCTGCGTTTCGGTCTGTGGAAGCCTTTAGGGCGTGGAAATAACCTCAAAATGACAACTGTATAAAAAATATTTAAAAAATAATAATTTCGTGAAACACGATGAATAATTACGTATATTAATTTATTTAATTATAAAATATTAAAGATTAAATCATTTTATTCTGCATGTAAAGAAAGATTTCCTTTAGCTTAGGTGTTTTTTAATTTGATTTTTTTTAAAAGCGCTGTCTGCAAAGCAGTTCCCTGCTCTGTCGATAAAATAGCAATCCGCACTGTCGGCAAAGCAGTGCTGGAGTGTACGGTAGATAGAGCAGTTACGTTTGAATGTTAATATGGCGTGACTTCAAAATAATGCGATGTCAGTTGCATTTAAAAGTAAATAGAAAGTATAATTAGATTAGATTCAAGTGTTTCACTTAACAATATATTTTGTGTGTGAACTTAGTTAGATCAATTAGGTTAATTTATTTGCCGATTTTAATGAATGAACAATTATCATTCTTAGATGCATATATAGTCCAATTAAATTAGTTTTAACATTGTCTTTAAGTTAGAATCTGTTGGCTAATTATGCAAGCATTTAAAGCGTCACTTTACAAAAAAATATAAAAGAAAAGAAAAGACAGCGGAATTTTTTTTTGCTATTTGAATTTTGAACAGATGTCCATTGCTCGTTGAGCATACGTTGTAAAAAAGTAATTTTGTACGTCGTTTTTTTCCTCGCATTCAAAGTGAAAAGTAAAGTGTTTAACGCGAGACTAAACTACCATAATGACAACTCGAATTATAGCCTCCCTCGCTATCGCTCGGGTGGCTAAATATCTCGTGTCATTATGGTTTGTTTTAGTCCCTTGTTGAACAATCTACTATTATTACGCTTTTATTCTTAAAGCAAGTACTCAACCGACCATGATGAATTTTGGTAGGGAGATAACTTGAGACCCTGAAAAGAACGTAGGAAAGTTTTATCCCTGAAAGTTAAACCTGAAAATGAAAGTTAAAGATGATAAATCCTTTGGATTCCTTGTCCATGCGAAGGGACGTAGTTTCTCTTTGTATGTTCTATAGACCCTACTAAGGTGAGTGCTCTGAATTATTGTTTAATTTGCTGGCTGCTGCCAAATTACACCTTCGCACCTCCCGTCGAAAGTCTAATTTCCATCGTCACTATCTTGATGAATGGCGGTCGACCACTGTACGTTTTCTTCGGTAATTCCTGCCACGTAAAGTGAAACTGTGGAATAAACTTCCGATAGCAGTTTTTTCAGACAATTATGACTTCGGGGCTTTCAAGAAAAGGGTTTATGCTTTCTTTAAAGGCCGGGAACAGGTCAGTTACTCTAAAAACGCAGACGAAGTCGCGGAAAACAGTTAGATTATAGTTATGTAACAAAGGATTCAAATGAAATTTGATACTTAGATAGCTGTGTCTTTGAAAAGTTTTACTGCAGCTAAAACTTTCTGTACTTATTTTTTCTTTATGCAATAGCAGTGATGGTTTTCACCCGACTGTCGAAAGAGGGTTATGTTTTTCGAGCGTATTTATTTATGTATGTATGTATCATTCTTTGGTACGCCCTGCAGCCTAAACGGCTCAATAGATTTTGAAGTGTGAGGTGTTATTAGATTCGTCTCAGTTCCGCGAGTGACATAGGATATATATTTTCTCAGAATTCCCATGGGAACGGGAATCATACAGGCGGGTTTTATTCATCTAGTACTGAAATTATAGTTATTGAATGTTTGTTTTAGCATCAACACCTGAAACGGCCCCCGTAGTGACCATAGACGGAGGAGATGAAATCAATGCCGAATATGACGAGCCATTGCAATTAAAGTGCAAAGTTAGCGGTTATCCTAAACCACATATTGTTTGGGAATACGATGACCCTACTGAGAAGACCACTCAAACGGTAGATATATAAAATTAAACGTGTCTATAACAAGTGATTTAAAAGGGATCTGGAATATTTTAGCGGATAGTTGGATTAGGATAGGTGTATAGGATTTTTAACAAATTTTTTGATTCAAGTCTTACTTACGCCGTTGAAGCTGTACATTTTGAACATCGATCATTATGGAAAAAATTGTCAAGAAATTCTGAAGAATATTTCATGTTCAGACAAACCTGCCCAACCATTACCTGGAATAATCCAGATTAATTTGATGACGTAGAGTGTCTATTTTGAGTGAGAAATACAACTTGCAAATGTGTTGCTACCTTACCGATTACTATTTTTACACAATTAAGAGTATAAGGCTCTAATTGATAGAACACTGGCGAGCAATCGGCCTGAAGTGCGCCTACTAGTTAAGCGTAATGTATTTCCATTATGAGATATCAGAAAAGAAGAACTGGACGCAATATACTGTTTTAAACTTTCGCGATTTTCACCCATAATTACTAAACTAAACGGGACTTATCACGCAATAAATATTTATTGCGTGATAAGTCGTAGTAATTATAACTGGATCCAAATCGTGAACGAACTAAATGTTTACTCATCTGTATTAGATTACTCTTTGAACAAAGCGTCCGCTGATATTCTGAAGTTTATGGAATGTACCGAATATACCCGTACTTTTACAGCCAAAAATGGTTTATATTTGAAGATCCCATCAGAGCTCATACAGGGTGACATCGGAGACGTGATCCAAAATTATATTTTCTGGATCCACTCATGATTACGATCAACTTTTATTAAGGGTGTTATATCGAAATCGGTAGAAAAAAATTGAGCCTCCCATACTAAAAGCAATCAACTGGATTCGCAATTTGTACGTTTTCGAAGTTGTACCCTGTGAATCCAATACACTGTATCTTCAGTACACTGTCTATGGGAGTTACAGTGTATTGGATTCACAGGGTACAGTTGGTCCCATATTAAAAGTTTATCGTAATCATGAGTGGATCCAGAAAATATAATTTTGGATCGTCTCCGATGTCACCCTGTATAGTAATAAAACAACCCTCCTTCGACAGTGGGGTGAAAACGCAGAAGATGATAATGATGATGATGTTATTCACGCTGATTTTGGCTTTGGCGACTGCTTCTGTATTTTTACTACTTATAATGAATCTTGATGTTCTAATTTAAGCCAATTTTGGCTGTGAAAGTAAGGTCATACCTACATAACTCATAAACTTCAGAATGTCAGCGGACGCTTTGCTCAAAGATTGATGTAATTCAGATGGGTAAACTTTTAGCTCGTTCACGATTTGCATACTCTAACAGCCATCTTGTTAGAATATGCAAACGCTAAGACTAGAAAAACACAGCAATCGAAAATTTTGGCGTTAGTAATGAAAATAATCCAATCCAATGGAAGAAATTTACGATTTGATTTTCTGTTTTAGGATTCAACAATTGAACTGCCATCCAATTTTATCAGTGTCCTAGAAATAAGCAAAGTTAATAAAAATGCTACGTATACTTGCAAAGCCATCAATAAAATGGGCATCGATACTAAAAGTATATCTGTCAAAACGAAAAAGAAGACTTACTTCAACGTCCTGGAATTACCTAAAGGTAATGATAGAATGCAATTTTTATTAAATTATGATTTTTATGGCGCGATTGTAATATCTATCAGTACACATACTTAATGACCTAAGTACAAGGACCGCACGTAATAACCATAAAGCATAAAGCATTTGTTTAATATGTAACGTTTAACCTCAAAACGATTTTATAAATTTTATGTTAAATTTTATGCCTATTTCAGATGTTACCATCGAATATGGCAAAGAAGGTCAAATACGTTGTAAAGTAGATGCTTTGCCTCCCGCATCTATATCGTGGTATAAGCATTACAAACCTCTGACTTCTGATGGGAATATAGAATTTTCGGCTGATAATTCTATACTTTATATCCGTTCCATGGCACCTTACATGGCGGACAGTTATGTTTGTGAAGCTAGAAACGGTATAGAAAGAAAAGTAGCCGTGTTTAAAGTGTCCATTAGTGGTGTTGGTAAGTACCTTGCTGTAAGACATAACTGAATATTTATAAGAAGAAAATTAAATCAATAAAAAAATGTCCCACTGCTGGGCAAAGGGCTTGATTTCCACAATTCCCGATCTGACGAAATGTGAGGCCAGTCTTTTGCGTACACGTCCACATCGTCCCTCCTTCTCCTCTTGGTCTGCCTCGTCGTCGCTGGCACTCGCCAAGTGACTGTGTGAGTACACCTCTGTGGATGCATGCGACAGACCGTATCCAGCCCAGTCCTATTTAAGATTAGCAGCCATTATTATTTTTGTTGTTATTTAAAACCTTTAAGGTTCACAAAAACTATAAGGCTTTAGTAGTGGTAGAGCCATGTTGTAGCTAGCCGCTGCATCACGAATGGGCCGGCTCGTCTGGGGCAGTACCACCCTCTCACAGAACACCGGCGTGAAGCAGCAGTAATCCTGCTTGCGTTTCGTACGGTCAGTGAGAGTGTCGGGGGCCCAATACCTCACCCCTTCCCTCTCCCCCTTCCCCTATTCCCTCTCCTTTAGGGCCGACAACGCACTGGCATCGTGTAAAGCGCTGCGGGTGTCTATGGACAGTGGTGTTCATTTAACATCAGGTGACCCACTAGTTCGTTTATCTGGCCTATCTAACATAAAAAAAAAAAAAGGCGAACAACTCATATACATTCACTGTCAACTTTTATCATCTAGTAACTGTATAATCTTTCTGTGTAATTAATTGATTTAGGCGTTTCTTTGTGGAGTTCCATATCAATGAAATACAATAGCACCGCAGCTATATCTGTGCGGCACATAACATTATGTAAACATGCAAAATCCGACCTCTTCTTTTACATGAAACAATACCTACCTACCTACATAACACCTATGCCCCCATTTCAACGGCTTATTTGATTTAATTTTTGTAATTATTCGATTATTATTTTGTTTTAATTGTAAACTGTGCTGTGACATGTCCTTTGAATTATATGCATTTTTATTTTTATTTTAAATTGTGACATTTTAATTATAATTTTACTAACAATAGATGATAAATTTTTATTTGTATGCTTTTTACTAACAAAATAGATGTACATAATGTCTGAAAAATGAATAAAATTATTAATTACTAGCTTTTGCCCGCGACTCCGTCCGCGTGGAATTAGTAATTTGGGCAGCTTATTTTTTTTATCCAATTTGCTTTTTCATCAATTATGGCTCTCCTTAGTTCCTCGATATAAAAAAAATTACCCCCCCCCCGCACCCCCCGCAACCCCCCTCACCGACCCCCCACCGAACCCCCCCCCCGCACACCCGCGTTCACATTCACCACCGTACCTACTGCCAAGTCACTACTTCTAAAAACTACCAACATATCAGTGAAAACCGCATCCTTCTAGGTTAAGCCATTTCTGAGATTAGCGCGCACAAACGCACAGACAAACAGACAATAATTCTAAAAATCACTGTTTTGGGTTCTATTGCGCTAATAAGTAGCCCTAGTGTCAGTTTTTCTCAAATATCTTCAATGTACAGACACCGACTTGTTACAGATTTATTATATATAGATTATTGTAATTACTTATTTGTACTATCAAATTATTAGTTTCCACTTTTAAGCCGTGGTAGACTAGTGGATTAACTTGCGTCTCTTAAACAGAGGATAGTGGGTTCGAATCCAGTCTCGATTTTTCCGAATTTATGTGCGAAATTACATTTGAAATTTACCATGACTTTTACGGTGAAGAAAAACATCGTGAGGAAACCTCCAGACACCTTAGAAGAAATTCAATGGTGTGTGTGAAGTTCCCAATGCACACTGGGCCCACGTGGAATCAACGGCCAAAGCCCTTCATTCTGAGAGGAGGCCTGTGCCCTGTAGTGGGACGTATATAGATTGACATGAAGTTACCACTTTTAATTAGTCTTAGCCTGAGAAGGCACCGACTATAAGCGTGTATCTTATTATACATAATCTTTTTTATTTCTCCAGAACCACCAAAGATAGACAAAACCATATACTTTGTTACTGCCATGAAAGATTCAAGTGTGGATATTCACTGCAAGTAAGTAATTATTAACTAACGTGCCACTAAACTACGATTTTTAATTTCGTGGAATTCTGACAATTCTCAGTGTTACCAGGCAAAAAATAATTCCCGTAAATTTAAACGAGATAAAACAAAAACTAAAAAATACAGAGCATAAATTACTTACTATAAATATTTAAATTTGACATAATGTAATAAATCATTAATTATTACGTAGTTAGAATAATTTTTGATCTAACTGTTTAGACGTAATAAATTATTTAACATTTTTATGAGTAAAAAACAAAATGTCACAGGTATCATTGCGATGATTCACATATATCGCAAACTTTCGGACCTAAATTATAATTAATAGTTATTAAGTCTCAATCGTCGTCTCAATATGTTTTTAATTTCCGATTTCATAGACAAGGTACATAATTAAATAAAAATAAAAAACTTTATGTATTGAATCAGGCGTTACTTTGCGGAGGTTAAGGTCGCGGGTGAGCAAAGCAATTCAGTTCATTAAAAAAAAACTGTCAAATGTCATGTCTTCTGTCACTAAAATATTAAAGCATTCGGCTTCTGACTTGAATGTTCGGATGTGCTCGCTCTCCTGTTTCCGTGTTATTTTTGTCGTTTTTGTTTGTTTTTATTGTTATTTCCTTGTTAAGTTTTGTTTTTTGTTACGTTTTTGTTTTGTTTTGTTTTTGAATAAACTTGTCTCTACCACAAATAATAAAGTACACATAAAAAGTTTTTGTTTTATTGACAAAAGTTTTATGTATATACAGCTCATTATTACTTAGTTCTATCAGACGACAATACAAGAACTGTCAAAACTCGGTTTATTAAATAAACGAATACTAATAACTTCCTATCGTATCTAAAAGCTACGACATGCGGTGAGCACCTTTGGTACCTTGTAGGACACAATATACAGGGGACGTATTTAGTTTTCAACAAGATTTTTTTTTCGTTTACTCCAATATATTTTATAATTAGTAATGTGCCTATTTTGTAGTTTCTGAGATAAGAAATATTTAAAATAAAAAATGTTTGTTATCTCTGAAACGTCAAAATCTGGCGTCTGTCAGAATTCCACGAAATTAAAAATCAAGGTTTAGCGTTCCATTAATACAGTCTTTTTTCATTTCAAATAGCATACCAATTCAAAAATTTACGCTTTACATTGCCATATATCACCTAGGGGAATAAAAAATAGCCTACGACCTATTTTCAGAGCTACAAAACATAGAGAAAAAATGTCACGAAAATCGGTCTAGACGTTTCGGAGGAGTTCGATAAAAAACACCGTGGCACGAGATTTTTATATCTTAGAAAGAAAAGACTAGATGTTATAAATTTGGATTAACTTAGGCGTTATTTTTTCCTTACAAATTAAAAATAATGGACGTGTTGTTTGTTTGGAGAATATAATAGAATTGTCATACGGGATCATAAAAAAGAAATGATAACAATATAATTAGTAGGTACGACTTGAACAGCTATTACGAGTACCTACAAATAATTTCGATTAGCGAGTGACTTATTATATATTAATTATGTACAAAACAATATACAGTGTTTCCCAATACTCAACGATGAACTCGTACCGGAAGACAAGTCAAGTTATACTAGTTCTGGTAAAAATAAGAATAATAAGAGATAGTGACATAACATTATCCTTTTTAGTATTAGATGGGTGAATCAACTTTTTTGTTTTGCTTGTTGGTTGTCCAAGGGACAAAATTTGTGTATGTAACCATAGCACCGGTTGGCAAGAAAAAGTTGTTACATATTTTCGAAAAAATGTTTATTATCGTATCGCTTAACTAAGCGACATGGATTGTTTTTTCTTTATTTTTTTCCAGACCTGAATCTTGGCTTCACGTCTGGTACCAGAATCGTTGAGTTTTTGGACATAATTGCTTTTCAATTACGATGAAATTAAATGTAAATGTTTCATATACCTGCCACTATCAGCCAGTTTTTAATGGAAAAGACAAGAAAATCATCTACATAAACCTTTTATTTTTTCAGTTTGACCAAGGGCAAACCAAAACCGACCTACACTTGGTTATACAATGACCAATACTCGTCTTCGTTTTCTGAGCTGATGGTCACTTCGGACACTATACATATTAATAAAGTGGCTGCAGACGATAAGGCAACTTACCGGTGTATGGTGGAAAACGTTGTTGGAAGAGACTACCACGATATTGACCTGATTGTGGAATGTAAGTCCTAACCTTGGTTTCTGCAAAAAAGTTAGGTCTAGATGCTGTAGATTTTGCCTGATAGTTAGGTACAATAGCTTTATAACTTTCTGGGCAAAATAATGCATTAACTCAATTGATAAAACCAGCCAAGTGCGAGTCGGACTCGCGCACGAAGGGTTCCGTACCATTATCTATAAAAACGGCACAAAAAATCACGTTTGTTGTATGAGAGCCCCTTTAAATATTTATTTTATTCTGTTTTTTAGTACTTGTTGTTATAGCGGCAACCAACTGTCTAACTGTCACGGTTCATGAGATACAGCCTGGTGACAGACGGACGGACGGACAGCGAAGTCTCAGTAATAGGATCCCGTTTTTACCATTTGAGTAGGGAATCCTAAAAAATGGACGATGTAGGATGTTCATACTTTGTTGAAATAATATCAATCACACTCAATGTATGGGAACCTTAAATTAAATAAAACTACATAATTAAAACAATTGAGTTAATGCATTATACCTATTGTCCAGCATTAGGGTGCATCCAGTATTCTGTATGTTCGTCAATAAGCGAAGCAAGCGAAGAGTCTCTGATTATAACGGGTGTTGGTACAGCACTGGCGTTTGATCGCTCATAGAACTGATGGCCGATGATGCCAAAAGGTTTTAAAATGGTGTCCACGGACCGGAAGACGCAGTGTAGGTGGGCCTCCAACAAGACGGTGCAAAGACCTGGTTAAGGTTGCGGCAAGGCGTTGGATGCAAATGGCGCAGGATTGGTTTGTTTGGCGAACTTTGGGGTAGGCCCGTGGTCAGGAGTGGACGTTTTTCGGATGAAATGATGACGATGATGTATACTACTAGATGGGCGCAGTGATGCGAAGTAGGTCGTGGCTTCCAACTCCAGACAACGCCATACTTTGCGATCATCGGTCAGTCAGCTCTTACCAGCCTTCGAGCTCGAGATCCGAAAGATCTCTCTGGACTTCGTCCCTCCAGCGGTACTTGGGACGACCAACCGGTCTATGTCCGTTCGGTCGTCCCAAGTAGGTACGCTCTCTTCACGGCTTGATCCTCTCCCAACTTTTCCACGTGTCCGAGACATTGAAGTCTGTATGATGATGTACGATGGGCTGCAAAAGTGCATGGACATCTCGGGGCGATAATTGCGTGAGCAGTGTTTGATCGTCTGATGTTATTAACATACCCGCGCGCGCGCGCGCGCTCACGCGATTATCACCTCGAGATGTCCATGCACTTTTGCAGCCCACCGTATAAGTGTAAATTTTCAGATCCACCGGTAATTACGAAGAGCACTAGCCCCAGCATTGTCAAGAATGACGGAGAAAAGGTGACGTTGGAGTGCCCGGTTGACGGATCTCCCGCACCTGATGTTGTTTGGACACTCGACGGCAACGAATTATGGGGCGCGATTTATAAGTTCTTCAGAGATGGGAGTATCCAGTATGTGAGATTTTTTAATATTGGTTACATTGACGATCAAAAATAAAGGATCGCATTGTATGGAAAGTGACTGGAGGCCGTATTGTCTAACGCTTCTTCCGCTTGCGTTCGCTTTCACTGTCTCTTTCTGTTATCCTTTTATAGCGTTTGACAGAAAGAAATAGTGATTTCGAAGGCAATCGTCAGAATTGTTAGACAATAAGCCGGCAGGTGTTTATGATTGTCTGTGTTGTTTATCACCATTTTATAATATTTATTCTTCTCTCTCTAGTTTAATAACTTGAGTTTTTTTTATATACAATATATTGCTGATGGAAAGCGAAGATGAGGCCTACGATGGAGCACGCTTGCCTAATAAATGCTCATTCACCGTAGACTTGAAAACGGCCAAATTGTAGTGTTCAGGGAACACAGTCGCAGGCAGGGGTTTTCCAAGCATTCCCTCTCTCTTTGTTCGTCTGTATTTTCAATTGGGTATAACTGTATACTTAGATATAGCTGGAAATATTCTGAGTTTTTTGGAATTAATGTTTGAAATGTACTATAAGCTTTACGATGGTGGAACACATCATGAGGATGCCTTGCATACACCTGCGAAGAAATTCAATGGCGTGTGTAAACTTTCCAATTCGCATTGAGCCCGCGTGGGTACTACAGCCCACCCGGCTTGAGAGGAGGCCTGTACCTTGAAATAGGACGCATAATTAGGCTGGGATGGAGACGATGAAATGATATTCAGCTTTTGCATTGTTTCACAGATTCACAGCCACCTTAAGTGATAGAGGAAACTACGAGTGTGAAGCCAGGAATGACCACGGAGTCGTCCGCATTAACACGAAAGTCGACGTTATTGGTAAGTAGTCAAACCAAGGGCTATTAAATCAAGAGTTATAGAAATAAAATCTACTGGAGCTAGTTTTGATGGAGAGGTCTCTGTAGGGATGCCCAATTTTTTTATTTGAATCGATCACTTGGATCGCAACGGATCTTAAATCATTGATTCGATCTACGATCTGGATTGCATAGTTTTGAATCGATCTAGCAAATTGAAATCGTATCCATAATTACATTGTAAATTCGAAACGTAAGGGGGTTTGTATGGCGGACGTAACAGAAAGCCAGAATTATATGTTTTTTATGCAGAGGGATTCTTTGTTGCAAGTGTACAAACACAACCTACTAGTCCTTTTCTTCTTTTAGTGTTCCCGGTCTCAATCAGATATCAGCTCAAACTTTCAATCTCCTGGGTTCCACTATTTTCGAGGAAGCTATTCCTGAAGCCTTTGAAGTCAGGCGGCACCTTCTTCTGACTGCTAAGGAATGGCTCAAGGAACTTCCGGCCCACGTTGCCTTGCTTTTGCTACGTGTCTGCTTTGCAGTTCCCAGGTTGACTTATTTCCTACGCACAGTTCCAACTTGGTTATGCACCACGGAAATTGATTCGTTTGACTTGGTGTTGAGGGAGACGGTTGAGAGTTTGTTGAATGTCTCCCTCGATTCGGACCAATGAGATCTTGCTTCTCTGCCTATTCAAAATGGTGGGTTGGGAGTGCGGCGCGCGCGGGACGTTAGCCTGCCGGCCTTCCTAGCATCGGCTGCTGGGGTCGTGGACCTTGTGACTAATATTTTTTCTCTAGATAGTTACAAGGCTACCATATCTTATGCTTCTGATGCATGGACGGCCTGGTTGGCCCTCAACTCGAATACCCCCGTACTCAGCGATCGTGGGACGATGCGGGGGTGAAGCGAGTTTTGGTCGTCTGTTGGAAAAAGCTGTGGATGTGGATAGGGCGAGACTTAATGCTGTGTCCAGACCGGAGTCTGGGGCGTGGCTTCACGCACTTCCTTCCCCGCATCGGGGAACACTCCTTGACGACTACACTTTGCGGGTGGCTGTGGCGCTCCGCCTGGGCTGCAATGTTTGTGAACCTCATTAATGCATCTGCGGCGCTATGGTAGAGAGCAACAGCCACCACGCTTTGAGTTTTTGCCGCTGTGCGGAGAGATTTCCGCGCCATCACGCCCTGAACGAAATAGTTCGCAGGGCTTTGGTTTCGGCTAACGTCCCTTTAGTGTTGGAGTCTCCAGGTCTTAGCCGGTCAGATGGTAAAAGGCCTGAAAAGGTTTAACCTTGGTGCCCGGGCAAAAGGGAAAATGTCTCATTTGGGATGCCACGTGCGTCAGTACTTTTGCCTCTTCGCACCTTGGTCGCACCTCGAGGCTGGGGGGAGCAGCTGCTGAAGTGGCAGCCCTTAAAAAGCGCTAGAAGAACTCAGCATTCGCTAATTATTTGTTCGTGCCTCTTGCGGTGGAGACAACTAATTGTTGGGGTTACGAGGCAACACTTTTTTAAAGCAGTGGGGCGCCGTCTTCGTGAGTGAGGTCCTGACCATCGCTCTGGGTCATTTCTGGTGCAAAGGTTGTCCATCGCGGTTCAGAGAGGCAATGCGGCTAGTGTGTTGGGCACATTTGCGCCTGGTGCGATCCGGGGCGATTTATTTGACCAACTTTATATTTTTATTTTTATTTTATTGTATTTTGTGTGTATTGACAACTTGTTTAATAATAAAAAACGCTACAAAAAAAACCTAACTACTATTTATCTCCATCAAAAATGTGTTTCGTTGGATATTGTTTGACCCACGTAACCGAAGTTGCGGAAAAAAGTATGGTACTCAAAATAAACAAGAGAATAAAATTATTATGCTTTAGGATTTAATTAATTAAAGAAGCCAACTATCAAAATCTAAACTTGGCAAAATCTAGACTTGGCATTGAAAAGGTGAATCGTTCTTGTCGAAACTTAAGGTTCTAAATGCACTAATACCTTTAACACGTAATATCATATTAAAATGTTGGCGAATAGTCGCCATAGGAGCATCACCGGTGGGACACGTACCTAATCTTCTCTCTGTGGCCATGAGCATCAAAAGCTCATTTCTCTGTGTATTGTTTTAGGGATTATTTTGGGGGCCAGAGTCAGCCTGTGAATGCTATTTTGTAGAGGATACGCACTGTATAGTTATTTTCAAAAACTTAACTATACTAGCATCACTGGTGAGATTATGGAGGTGCAGTAGAAACTTTGAAATGAGTATAAAGGTGTTGTAGAAACTGTCAATCGACTTCGACCAATCTATTCTACAATGCGATCTAAACGCTCAATTGGTATGGTAGCATCCTAATAAATATCTGTTTCCCTTCAGTTCCAGTGAACATCGATCCTCCAAAGTGGGGAACATTAAAAGTAATGGTGGGTAACCACGCGATTCTACCATGCCGGGCAGATGGGTTTCCCAAGCCGGTGCTATCGTGGATCTATTACAGCAGGGATCCCAAAGCAACACCCAAGACATTAACGTAAGTTCAAGAAACAAATGACTGACAGAACTGTAACAAAGTAACTGTAATTTTTGTAAGCATTTCTATTTCTATAGAAAATAGTTTTCAATATTATATTGTTGTGTTATCTGTCGCTCGACATTGTTACTGACAATAGTGACAATAGTCACAGTAGAGAAATAGGGACCAGAACTAATCTGCTTGACTTGTGTCTGTGTTAATCTATCCAAAACATGTTTCAAGTTAAGACAGGTAGTCGACTGATAAATTTGACTCATCAACGCCTGCTTTTCAAACTCATTGAAAGCTAAAATTTAGCATACAAGCTGCCATTAAGACGGACAAAGAATGAAATCAGATTTCGCCAAATTATTTACGTGATAGAGGCCTTTCAGGAAGCAAAACTGCGACAGGCCAACTGTTATTCAATGCGTCGGTGTATTTTCAGGCCAAGTGACAGCACTGGGTCATTGACATTGTCAAGAATTCAGCAGGACCAAGATGGATTCTACACATGTATAGCAAAGAACACGGGAAGCTCCAAGAACATTACTTATGAAGTTATAGTATTAGGTAAGATACTATTTTAACTAATAATTGCCGGGACTTAATCACGAACTAATAATTGCTTACCTCAACGTTTCGACTACATTACAGCTGCCGTGGCCAAAATTTGACGGAAGTGTAGGATGATACGTTTGTTTAGTCGTTTTTCGAACTAGCCGCACTTGACATACACGAACACTCAAGGATGTCGTTCTTTTTCAAACTCTACACGTGTATGTAATTCAGAAATGATAAGAAATTCAGAAGTCTGTTTTTTGAAACGATAAGTCAAAATAAGTAGTGGTCTCGTTACACACAACGTTGTATGGAGAAATTGAAGAAGTATTTCAATCACTTATCAGCATATACCTATTACTAGCTTTTGCCCGCGGCTTCGCTCGCGTGTACCATGAGAATTCCAAAGAATCAAGATATCAAGCAAGCATGCAAGCAAGATGTAAGCAAGCATGCATGCACGCTTGCTTGCTTGCGTGACAATGGGACCATCTGGGGAAATGCTGGAACAACATCCCGCCACCAATAAGAAATGTGAAATCGCTATATAAGTTTAAAAAGGACTTCCGTAATCATTTATTAGAATTACAGATTAATTCAACATAGCGCCTTTGTGTAACCACCATAAGATTATGATGTGTAGTTTCTTGTACCTGAGGATGGAGAGTGCCCTGTTGCTGGTTGGAGTTACCGTGTTGCGGTTTGAGTCACAATTTCGCCAGGCTACAATAATTTTGTGTGGGGTGCTGTGTGAGCAATTTGTTTTATGTAACTTATGTATGTTTGTGAAATTCTTTATTGTATATCTATGAATTTGTGTTAAATAAAGAGAGACATAATATTTATTTATATTTATAATCATATTGGGAGAGTTTGTGGGAGCATGTGTGCCGTGCGGCTCTGTATCGGATACTAACCAGGATCCACATAATATCAGCGTCGAGCCACCCTTAGTGACCCGACGAGTGCTGAGTGGACTCCTTTTTCGTATAAGTAGTTTATCTCTATTTTCAATTATTGTTTTCATTTTTTTTCTTTTTAACATGTACCGTTACTTATGCGAAATAAAGATTTCTTATTCTTATTCTTATTCTTATCTCAGAAGTATATTATATTCTTTCGAATAAAAAAAGAATTTTTAAATTCGGTCCACAATTGTCGGAGAAATCGGTGAACATACCTACATAAAAAAATACATAAAGTGGAATGCATAACCTCCTCCTTTTTTTGAAGTCGGTTAAAGAGCCCTTTGCGGCCTACTTACAAGTATAAACTTATGAATTTTGAAATTTTAGCTTACAACCAGTAAAACACAAAATCCCGTTTTTTCCCGTTCCCGCAAGAATTTCGGGAAATACTTTCTTAATACTCCCCTACACTCCCCAAGGAACCCACTTGCCAAATTTCAGCTTTCTACGACCAGTAAAACGAAAAATCCCGTTTTTTCCCGTTCCCGTGGTAATATTGCAAAGTTCTCTCTCAATGCTCCTCTACACTCCCTAAGCAACCTCATGCCGAATTTCAGCTTTCTATGACCAGTAAAACGAAAAATCCCGTTTTTCCCGTTCCCGTGAGAATTTTGGATAGTCCTCTCTTAATGCTCTTCTACACTTCCCAAGCAACCTAGACGCCGAATTTTAGCTTTCTACGACCGGTAAAACGAAAAATCCCGTTTTTTCTTTATCCCGTGGGAATTTCCGAAAATCCTTAAAACAGTGTTTTACTATTATAATTACCTACTTCTATGCCAAATTTGAAGAGTCTAGTAATTATAGTTCATAGGATTCCGTTGAACTAAATATATAAATCCTTTTTTTTCCTTATCCCGTGGGAATTTTGAAAAATCCTGAAATTAATATTTTAACTAATGTAATACCTACTTGTGTATCAAATTTGAAGAGTCTAGTTATTATAGTTACTGAGATAGGGTCACTCGGAATCGAATATATAAATCCCGTTTTTCTCGTTCCCGTGGGAATTTCGGAAAGTCCTCTCTCAATGCTCCTCTATACTCCCCAAGCAACCTACATGCCGAATTTCAGCTATCTACGACCAGTAAAACGAAAAATCCCGTTTTTCCCCTATTCCGTGGGAATTTTGAAAAATCCTGAAAGTAATGTTTTAACTTATGTAATACCTACTTGTGTATCAAATTTGAAGAGTCTAGTTATTATAGTTACTGAGATAGCGTCACTCGGAATCGAATATATAAATCCCGTTTTTTCCTGTTCCCGTGGGAATTCCCAAAAATCCTTCCTAGTGGATGCCTACATTGTATAAGGTATTTATGTGCAAAATTTCAAGTCTCTAGGTCCAGTGGTTTGGGCAAAACCTTAAAAACGACACCCATATTGATATTTAGACATTTCAACCCCATCCAAGGAGATGGTATTTTACGTATGCCACATTAGATTTTAAAATCGTTGTTGTTTTCATAACCAGCGACCTGATAAACCATAGAAACAACACCCATGTTGATTTTCAGACTTTGTTACCCCTTTCCCCCCTTTTAGGGGTTGAATTCTCAAAAAACCTGAAACACGTGTTTACTCATTTATCATTAGGAGTACTTCTGTGAAGTTTCGAATAAAATAGTAGAACTAATCTTGTTTCCCCATACAAACTTTGAACCCCCTTTTCACCCCCTTAGGGAGTGAATTTTGAAAAATCCTTTCTTAGTGCACCCCTAGACCTTATAAAGAACCTACATGCCAATTTTGGTATCTCTAGGCCTAGTGGTTTGGGCTGTGCGTTGATATGTCAGTCAGTCAGTCAGTCAGTCAGTTTCTTCTTTTATATATTAAGATGTCGTTGAGAAATGGCCAGAACAGAGATTTGAACAATGAAACAAGATTTATTTATACCCATACAGTAAATCCTCCATTATGCGTTCAAAAACCATAGATAATGACCAGCACTGCGACATTGGATTCTATAATGAACACGGCAGTATCGTAATGGTCATTACGATACAGATTTCTGTATCGTAATGAGATTTCATACATCATTACATTACAGTAGGTATCGGTGCAGGAGGAGCGCGGCGTTCACGTCGCGCAGGTCGTCGGGCGCGCACCGGGTGCAGGTCGTGGGGCAGACATACCTACCTAGTTCTCGTTAATGCAGGTCATTTCTCAATGGTTCTTGAACACATGATAGAGGATTTAATATATGGATGTAGATAAAATATTGTATGCAACTGTACGTAATTAGGCCTTAAAACACTCATGTGACCCTTTAAGAAACTCGGCACGCCTTGTTTCATGAAACCACTCTCGTGTTTAGCATAAAATACTATTGAAATGATGAAACTCGTTGACTTTGAAAGTTCGCTTCGTAAACTCACTGACGTGTTTCAGAGATTTTATCAAATCACTAAACAAATCTGGTGAAATAAAAAAACGAGTTGCCATTTTTGGCTGATTTTGTCATTTCATTAAACAAATTCAAATTAAAATGATGATTTTTTTGTAGGCAGATGATAAATGGATTCCCAATTTTAGCATCCTGCGTGATTTGGTTATAGCTCTTAGAGATTTGTTCAAATTTATCTTTTGGCCATTTCTCTGCGGCTAATACATCGATATATTCACGTAAGTTGACTTATGTTGTTGTTTGTAGCACCGCCCGTCATAAACTACACCACGAGGCAATTTAAGGCTGTATTAGATGATATGATGCTCCGGGTACCATGCCAAGCATCAGGGAATCCAAAACCTGCAATCACTTGGATAACGAACGGATTAAATATCGCTTCAGGTATGTTAATAGATTACACTGGAACACCTACTAGAGCCACAGATACATATTACATGGTTCTACGACTGTCTAATAAAAACTGTAATTATACAATATATCATATTTATTATACATTTTAAATTATTCCTTAGGATCAACTTCTCATTTAACAGTCAAATTTACGCATATTTAATAAACCAATACAATAAAATATCAGCTAAAAATATCAAATAACTATAATTTAATAAAATAAACTTCTCACTTATATAGTTTAACTAAAGTCAGCTAGGCAACCTTTGTGCCAATAATGTCGAATCTCCTCCTGATCTGACGTTTCGTTCTGTATAGTCTGCGGTAGACTAAAATATCAATTGTGAAACAAAAAACTAAATCTGTAGTTTTTTTAGTCTGATGTTGACTGCTGCATCTTCATAATCACACAGCTTCACTTCATATTCCCTACTCACAAACATTGGAAATTATTAATTAAGTTGTAAAACTTACAGGTAGCGAGTGGTACGATGTGGCAGAAGACGGCGGATTGATAATCAAAAATGTAGATACCGTCTCATCAGGGAGCTACGTGTGCCAAGCTAGAAATAAATTCGGAGCAGACAACGAGGCGTTTAATGTTATAGTTGACCGTACGTAATCCTGATGGTTTAAGTAAAGAAAATTAACAATCCTTCTTCTAATAAAAGAAGGATGAAGAAGTATGTATGTAAATGTTTGTAAATAATTTATTGTACATAAAACACAAAAATAATACAAAAAACATCAAAACAAAAAGAGTACAACGGCGAACTTAATATTATAACATATAAATTAATAAACAAAATAAACAACAATTAGTTACAACGACAAGAAGAAAGTTTGTGAAGATACTGGTTCTGGGATGTGTTAGTCAATCACACAATAACGACGGAGTGGATTTAGAAGAAACTTGGCGTGTAGATAGACAAATAGCTAGATTTAGACAAAAGTAACTTATTATTCCGGTATTGCGTTCCCCGAGGGTAATATTTTAACTTTAAATAAGAATAGAGGGCGCTATCTAAATACGTTGAAGTATGTAATAGATGGCGTTGTCCGAGCATAGTCTTTATAAATGTAATAATTTATACTTATCGAGGGTAGGAGAAAATCCCTATCCCGTCTTTTGAATGCATACCAACGATTTAGGATTCTATTTCTGATTTAAAACAGTTTGTTCATCATCATCACTGTCTAGGATGTCATTTGGGGTATTTCGTAACAATGGGATTAAGATAATATTATTCGGTTAAGTTTTTAAAATGGCGGGTTTTTTTCCCTCGATTATTTCAAGTGTAACAAAAATTGTATGATATACAATGTCTCTGACTGAACACTTATAATAGGAAATACTTTAAGAAATGTGGAACATTTCGTTATTTGTTCCGCTAACTGTCGTAACTAGCAGTGATACCTTGTCCCATATCCCGACTTTTTAAAATGGTGATATAGGTACATATAATTTTAACTGCCTAACTATTCGTATTCTTCAAATAAAACCGCAGGACTTATTGTCTAACGCACTCGCAATCACAATCGTTTTACCACTTTTTTCTAACACAAGGTGTAGAATAAGGGTAGAAAGAAATGGCGAATACGATTGCGAGCGCCCGCGCGTTAGATAATACGGCTTCGGGTTCTATGATTTAAGAAAGATATTGCTTCAACTTAGATTTTCATTTTCCAGCATATGCTGCGCCTGGGATCCTAATTAATACGATTACGTTGAAAGAAGGAGAACCAGCTGCTGTTCCTTGCAGTGTGCCGCATCAGAGAACTGATCGGTTACGGTGGTTTAAGGTAACTTAGGTTTAACTGTTTACGCTTTTAAAATCTAGCAGCAGATTTAATGTTATTTACTTCTTATTTGAGACTCTTTTGTATTTGTTCGCTACCGTGAGGGTGCCTTCCCATCAAAGGTGTGTCACAAGTGACGCCATCTAGTGTTCTATATTAATATTGTGCTGCTACGATTGCACGTCTAGTTCGATCGGATAAGTAGACCCCTTAAGAGTTTAGCTAATAAGCATTAGATGGCGCCACAGATGCGCCTTTACGATATTCAAAATGGCGATTGTCAAAATCCTCTTCCAATTATACTACGGACAATTAAACACGTCAAATTTCATTTTTCCTCCGTTTCAACACCCCAACCATAACTATAGGATCCGAGAATCCTCATTGGATCGAGCTCCAACAAGATGTGCTACGCTACGTTGCTATGGATGCGTTTGATATCCACCAATCATATTCATTGGCCCACATAGCTATGTTGTTAAGCTATGTTGTTTTTTATATGGAAAGATGCGTGCTCTGGATGCTTGCTTAGCATTAGTGGAAACAGTCGCATAGTTTTGTAGCGCAGCTTTGACATCCTCGCAGTACGCTGCATAGCACATATCTCGTGGAAAAGTACCTTAACCCTTTCAACGCCAACGACACATATAGGTGTCACAAAGTACATTGTCAAAGTGATCTTGACACAATGACATAAGGTTCAAAGCAGGTTTACGTTTTGTCGAGGCGTGGCGTTGAAAAGGTTAAAGCTTGTATAGTATGCTCCTTAGACAAATCACCGTAGTGGTATGGTTGTCATAGTAATGCAAAACGCCAATTACGTAAAGAGAGACCTAAGTTCTCCTACACGTATACATACAACTCAGCTGGGCAACTGTACTGTCACGCGTGTAGGAGAGTATTTAAAAGTAAATTCGGCCTAGCCAGCCATATCAGAGCCCATGATAGGCGTCTTAAGAGGCTGACAACACCTAATTTTGTTGAAATTGATGTCATTTAAACAGTTTTTTAAGAAAAACTGCTTGTTCTAGCACATCAAAAAAATTATATGTTAATATTCATCATATTTCAAAGACCGTGGACGGATTCGATTAAACCGCTAACGAGTCATATTTCACAAATAATCCACAGTTTTTTTTTAATTAAATATTTGCCCGATAAATTTCAATATACCCGGCTGCCCAGTAATAGCGGCATCTCGTTTACTCCGATACAAATAGACAGTGTGCGCCGACGTTGGTGTTGACAGCGTCTTAATTTATAGAATAGTGGGGTCGCCGTCATCGAAACCGATGAGGAGGACTATATATATATATATATAATGCAAAAGAAGACATGACCAGTGTTGTGTCACTCAATACAATAGAGTTGTTTCTCTCTGCTATCGTTGATGTGCACTGATTACTCTCTTTGGCGATTGTTATTCATAATTTTACTGTGGTGAGTACGCCTGGTAGGTGACTACAGAGGTTGACTTGCGTGAATCTCGAACCTGTTACGTAGTAACTATTATGTTATCTGCGGCATGGCTTCTGAGAACATTTCTTTTTTTATGGTGCGGAAAATGCTCCTTACGCACTCGTCTCTATTCGGGAAAACAGAGGGTATGTGGGGCTCTCCCACAAGGGGCCTACCCACTAAAAACCACACGGATTCCCTCGTTGCCATTGTAAACGCCACGGGAGCATAAAAGACGCCGCGACGCCCACTGGCCGCCCCGAGATGGGGCTCCTCTGTCGACACCATGCAATGCGGGCTAACCTAACCTAACCTAACCCTTCACCACGCGATGTTCTTTTCAGGATGGCAGAATGATAGCTAAAGGAGAATTACAATTCATAAACGTAACGTCACGGCATGCTGGCGTTTACACTTGTCGCGCCAGCTCCTTCACTGGCGCAAAGACGGGCACAACTAAAGTCGTTGTTGGATCCAAACCACGATTCGTTTACAATGATGAAAAAGAAAATATTATTGAATTTACTGATGGTGCCTTTACTGTTATGGACTGCAGCACACATGGAGAGCCAAAACCAGAGGTTATTATTATAGACAGATCATCTGACCTGATAGTAACTGACGATACGGTGTATTACATAGTACGCTTATTGCTTAGCCTTTTGAACGCCACACATCGTTTTTGTTACGAACTAAATAGATTTTTATTCGGATGCGGGTAGGTAAATTTTTGTATTACCTTATTGTCGTCTATAGCCGACACTGGCGTTCAAAAGGTTAGTAAATGTCTTCATTTCTTCAGTCTTCATTCACCTTTGATTTATAAATAATAAAAATTATTAAAAGGAATTCACTTTTACAATAATTTTGGGTTACCAAGCGGTCCTCCACATTAGGCAATGCCTGACACATGGTGACCGGATTCAGTTTACAATTTTAAATTACACATTTAAAGTAAGTACCCGTACCATTTAAATGAATCATTTAAATGATACTAACGTAAAAAAGGTTTATGACTCTTAAAATAACTGCCTGATAAATACAAATTTAATATTGACTTTTTATTACCACTGCTTTGCTTTGTTGCGTTTTTCTTTAATAATATTTTTTCAAACCAACTAAATCCTGCCAAATCAGCCAAGCTGGTCTCAAGTGATGATCTTATAATAAATGTACAGCTTGTCTAGTTTAAAATGACGCGCCCCACCACCGCACTTACGCACAGGATTTGAAACTCAATTCAAGCTACAATAGGCTATATTGTAGCTCAAATTGAGCTCCGAATCCCGTGCGCAAACGCGGTGGTGGGGCGCGTCATTTCAAACTAGACAAGCATACATAATTGATTTTTGACAACTTTTTATTAATTTTATTCATTTTCGTAGTTTTACTATGGAACTATTTTCCAAGTAAATTATTAGGTAGGTACCCCTTTTGAAGGATCCAGTAGATCCGGTGATAAAAAGGATGACGATCGCAAAGAGAATGTTTCACAAAAACTTATTCTTGTAATAGACGAAGTGTTGATAAAGTGACTATAGTTTTGTTACAATTTTGCAGGTAAGGTGGCTTCGTGATGGTGCAAATATGGAGTACGATGAATTAACGTATGTGCTTGAAATGAATAGTCCCAGTGTTAAGGGCCGATATACATGCATAGTTAGTAACGAATTCGGCAGTGCGCAGAAAGAATTTGTAATTCAAACTTTGGGTACGTAAACATCTCTTTAATTATTTGTAATTCAAACTTTGGGTACGTAAACATCTCTTTAATTATTTTTTGTCCGTTACGAGTGTTTTCAATAAAAAAATGATTGAATGTAATGAGAAGATAAAAAAACTAAGTTCCTTTCCGTCGATGCTTAATAAAGTACACTTTAAGAAAATTTATTCTAATACCTATTTTTCAGGATGTAAATTAGACATTAAGAATGATTTTAATGGCAATGCGCCTCTAATGCTTACACCCTACTTAGAGCTTCCCAAATTTGAGGTTACTGATGGACACGTTAACTTACCGAGAGAGGAAAATGTCGTACTTTATTGCCCTGCGGGCTTCAATATAGTGCCCAAAAGAGAAATTATGGTGTCATGTGAAAACAATAAAGAATTCAGCTATGAAGGTACTAAATATCTGTATTCGGATTTAAAATGCAGAAGTAAAGTAGAAACTATACCTAAAAGAACAAGACGTAGATGCAGTGCAGGAAACTCAGAACTAGTAGATATTGGATTTGAGATAAGGAAGAAATTCATACAAGTATACCAAGTGTGTTTAGACTTAACCGAAATGAAACCACTTTATTCGAAATTGAATCTGCAACCATCATTAGCCAACGTATTGCCTAATTACGGATTCAATAATGGATCACACAGGGATTTGAATACGATATTTGACTGTAATTATCAAAATAATGAAATTTCGGCGGTTTTGGGCCTTGAATTCCACATGAGCGACGGATGCTGCTTTGAAAAGAGACAGCTTGTTAATTCTAAAGATGTAGCTCCTGGGTTGTCTCAGATTGCGACGTACACTTCAGTGAATGTAGTTCCTCATTGGAGTACTTGCAACTCTCAGGTAAGAATAATCAACTTAAAAATGGTTGTACAAAATGAATCAGATTCATAATTTTTGCTTACCAGTGTGCGTTGAAAAGTGAAAATCTACTTGATTTTAAACATATAATGTGTCGATCTTACACGATATCATTAATTATTATTTATTTCATTGATTATTTATTACTTTTTATTTTTTAGACGAATACGTCTAAAGTTATCGTCACTGAAAAGACACACAGCAAATTAAAAGAGTTGGTTAGTTATGATGATGTAGACTGTGATTACCTTTACTGAACTTCTAATATTTTGAAACATCTACTAGCGTCACGATCACAGTAATATCCTTACCCTACAATTCGTTTAGTCTACTCGTGATTATGACGTAAAATGTTGGAAATCGAAATGTTAGAAGCTGATTAAAGCAAACATGGTCTATTATCTATAAAAAAATTATGTCTAAGCAAAACTATTAAAGCGTACCGAATAGAAATAGGTGAAATGTGTGTTAAAGTATATACTGAAATAAAAAAAATCTCCTACTCACTCAAAAAAAAAAAGAAATAGGAGAATAAAATATAGTATTTAATCTTTTTTTTTTCAGAACTGGGACGATGTTGAGCAGCGCATTAGAACGCTGGCAGTGACAGCCAACCACGAGTTGCAGGTGTGGACTGGAGTAGCTCAAAACTTGCAGCTGCCTGATACATATTCCACTTTGAGGAACATTACCATCCCTCTAAGGAGAAAAGAAAAACCAGTACCGAAGTATTTGTGGAAGGTGATACTATGAATTCGTTTTATTTTATTAACACAGACTCAGTAGTATTATATTATCTATTATACCTACCGATGCACGCAATGAAATAAATACGCAAGGACAATCATAAACAAATATCGACGCAAAATAACTTGTAATCTTGAAGGCTAACAAAGGGCATTCCTTTAAAGTATTTCGATCAATTTAATACTGATTAAAATATTTTTGTACCTAAGGTCATCTATGTTTTCATTTTTATCGTTATGATAAAAAGATAGCTCAATGGCAATTCAAAATTCAATCCAAGCGTCAGACATGCAGCAGATTATTTTTCCCCATTCTTCCATTATTTCTGTACTATCTAACAACGCTACTGCCTAAAAAATGCTTGCATTTGATGTTACTGTTATCACAAAAAAAAAATCATGCACTTCGTTGCGTCTGAGAACTCGCATCACATCATCATCATCATTTTTCTGATGTTCATCTTGTTCTGCTAATGGGAATCCAAAGTACTTGACACCAGTAACCAGATTGTCTTAAACGGATTTTGTTGAATTCCTCAGGTTGTTCAAGACCCCGCAACCAAGGCGTCCCTTGCGATTATCCAAGTGAACGTTCCTGACCTGAAGCTGAAGGAGGCATCGCATTACCGCCTCTGCATCGACGTGTGCGGCGATGTGGAATGGATGCAAAGCAGGTAAAAAATTCACATACCAAAGAACTGAAGAAAATCGGACACGTGTTTCGCTTCTCTCCGAAGCATCATCAACGCTTGTTGATCCTACGACGACGGTCGAACCATTTCAGTTTCGTCTTTAATGCCTGTCATTTCCCTCTTGATTTTATTTTTCTCTTAACTTTATTTTTCTCTCCAACAGCCGCTGGCGCAATGTCTACCGCGGTTATACTTATTGCTGCACGCTATCTGACTTCGAGAGTGCTTTTCGCTACTCCGGCATCTTCCCCCCGTACACCAAGTTACTCAAGAATGTAGATTTCGTCTCCGAGTACTATTTACATGCGTAGTTAATTAATATATTTGTTTTCCAGTAAAGATGTGCTATGCCACGTTGCTATACTAGTAGTGCAGTCAAGTACATGCAAATATGTTGTTTGTACAGTCGGCGTAAATATCGATACAGCCATCGCGTCAAATGTATGTATGTAAACATCAACCTTATGGTTAATGGCAAAGAGTTCTATAGATATTTTTGACGCCTTAGTAACGTACATATATTTATGACCCTAAAGCGCTGTTTCACTACCCATTGATTGATTTTAACTGACGGATAAATGTGATGCCGTCTCCGTCTATTCGAACAAATCAAACAGAGGTGGCATCACATTTATCTGTTAAATAAATTTGATCAATGGATGGTGAAACAGGGGGTAAATGTACTAAAATTGTATTGTTTTCTTTTACCAACCAATTCAAAAAGAAGTTGACATGTTTAATAATTGAAAAATGTTACTATGTTAATGTTAATGACACGAATTTATAATTTTATGCATCTTAATGACATTAATATTTAGTTTTATATATTATTGTGCCAGATATTGATAATATTATTGACATTCATTAAATAAAAAAAAAATAATAATTTATAGAATAAGTACTTGTTAAGAAGAACACTAATAAATAAGAATAATGACAGTTGAAACCTGAGTTTCTATGTTATCTAAAATCCTGAAATTGATTAAAATAGATTCTCGGGAGCTAGAAGACATTTTCCTTTTTTAAAAGAACGCTTTCCTATATAACAAAAGCTTCGGTATGCTGAGACCAAACAAGCGTAATTTTTTTGAGTTACCATTCGCGTAATTCGGTTTCATACAAATATGCCATGTTATTTTGTGTCATCGTGTGGAACAAACAAGACTTTTGTAATCTAAGAAATCCGAATGCAGCCTAAATTCATCATCCATCCCAGCCTATAGACGTACAACTGAAGGGCACAGGCCTTATCTCAGAATGAGAGGGCTTGGGCCGTAGTTCCCACGTGGGCCCAGTGCGGATAGGGAACTTCCTAAATTCATCATATCGACCAAAAGTCGCCCACTGCTTGACAAAGGCCTCCACCAAAGAGTTCCACAACCATCGGTCTACCCCACCCTCGATCGGTCTTTCATTTATTTATTTATTGATACACCAAGAGTGTTTACACGGAAATGACAGTGAATAGTTACAACGGTTCTTATTTTATATGTAACACTAATAACAGGTATATAACAACAGTCAACGTAAATGTTATTTAATTTAGACTATAATAGTTGACCTAAAATTGAACTATAAACTAAATTTTGAAATAAGAAATATTTTGCAATAAGAGATATGGCTAATTTTTGAAATAATTCAACAGTTTTAGTCTGAATGATGTGTATGAATCGTTGAAAATGTCAATGTCATGTGTTCCAATTTCATTATAAGTTCTCATTATACGGTTCAGAGGATATAATTTACCAAGATTGGTTGCTGTTGATGGGATATCTCGGGATAGTACGTGGTACCTTTATACTTAATTAAATTTTTCTCAAACATGCTATGTAATGTTTACGTTGTGTTCCTTAAAACGGGCTTCAAAATACACCGTTGCAGGCCTAGGCCGGCAATGCGATCGTCTATTGTTTCATGTCACACAGCACCATGATGTTTATAGGTCTATGGCATCATAGCATTTAGCCATTTAAAAAAAAACTATAAGCAATATTTGCGTTTTGGTTCATTATGACATTCTGCCACTACGCTTATTTAAGGTAAGGTATGATGGTAATGGTGATTGTAATGGTGATCTGCCTAGAGAAATATTTCACCATCAACATCATCATCACCATCATCATCATCATCATCAGCATTGACATCATCATCATCACCATCATCATCATCATCATCATCATCATCATCATCGTCATCATCATCATCATAATCACCATCATCATCATCATCATCATAATCACCATCATCATCATCATCATCATCATCATCATCACCATCATCATCATCGTTATCGTCATAATCATCATCACTATCATCATCATCATCATCATCATCATCATCATTCATTACCATCATCACCATCATCATCACCACCACCACCACCACCACCACCACCATCATCATCATCATCATCACCATCATCATCATCATCATCATCATCATCACCACCATCATCATCATCATCATCATCGTCATCATCACTATCACCATGTTTGAGAAAAGCACTATACAAGCCTCGGCCGGAACAGGGGTTGCTGGCCTCGTATCATGCCAGCCTCGTGTACCACTCGGCCGTCAACTTAGATACTCGGCCGGCAACCCCTTAGGTCCCGGACTTTGCAGTAATCTACTATTTTATTTCCGAGTGGTTCTTGCGACTTCTACCAGAGCGGCGGTCCATCTTGTTGAGGGCCTTAACGCCACGTCTTCCAGTTCGTACTTGCCACTTAAGAACTTTACTACCCATCGGCAGTCGGTTCTACGAGCCCTGTGCCCCGCTCACATATTCCACGATTCCTAAATTACACGACTTATTTTACGCGACTCGCAACACAATAATTACATTTTGCCCTAGCTTTCAAGGTTTAGACACAGTACAGAAAAAATGAGCAGTAGAACCACAGAATATATAATAGTACTAACGTACAGAATGGCCACGCTCCTCCCCGCACCGATTCGAGTTACCCCACCCCTCAAGGCGCAGATTGCTAGATACCGCCCGAATCCAGAAGAGTGCGCGCGCGATGTATGTAGGCGTACGCGTGTACAGACGTCGTCGTGCTTATGTAGATTCAAGAACGCGTATTTGTACGTCGTGTCCGCCGTGTGGTAGAACGTCTTCATGCAAACGGCCGGAACGCGAGTTATACCTACGCGCCACGAATTCTCAGCAAACCTCGGCAACCATCAGTCGCGAGTGCCCCGCGGCTACGTACGATCGGCGCGGGATTCACGCGCATTTATTACGTAATTGCCTAATTATGTCACCATGATATAAACAGTATTGTTCGGTGTACGGATGTTTAAATTCATCTATATCGAAATCGGAATTGTCATTTTTAGGGTTCCGTACCCAAAGGGTAAAAACGGAAACCCTATTACTGAGGCTCCGCTGTCCGTCCGTCTGTCCGTCTGTCCGTCTGTCACCAGGCTGTATCTCGGGATCCGTGATAGCTAGAGAGTTGAAATTTTCACAGATGATGTATTTCAGTTGCCGCTATAACAACAAATACTAAAAAATGGAATAAAATAAATATTTAAGGGGGCTCCCATACAACAAACATGATTTTTTTGCTCGTTTTTGCTCGATATTGATAACGGCAATAGGTAGACACTTGAAATATAAATAAATAAATAAATAAATAAATATTAGGGGACAATCTTACACAAATCGACCTAGTCCCAAACTAAGCAAAGCTTGTACTATGGGTACTAGACGACGATAAACATACTTATATAGATAAATAAATACTTCTAAACATCCATAACTCAGGAACAAATATTCGTGCTCATCACACAAATAAATGCCCTTACCGGGATTCGAACCCAGGACCTCTTGCTTCGTAGGCAGGGTCACTACCAACTAGGCTAAAGCGGTCGTTAAATAAAATATATAATATTCACAGAATATTTAATTATATATTAACTTTAAAAATAAATCATTGAATTAAAATAAAAAAATATTTAAGGGTGGCTCCCATACAACAAACGTGATTTTTATAGATAATTGTACGGAACCCTTCGTGCGCGAGTCCGACTCACACTTGGCCGTTTTTTTAGATTACCAACTCAGTCGGAATTTATACTCTTAAAATCAACAATAAAGCTCTGCTTTTCGCATAGCCCAGAAGAGGCGCAAATACTTCTCCGTAGCAATTTGTAGGTAGCAAATATACGTAGTGATGAAACTAAATAAAACCGTTTAAAAACATAATACGTTTTGTGGTTTATTAAAATAACGTAAAAATGTATTTTTTTAAACACCACTTAGTCCATTCCTTCCATAATTTCCTAAAGCTCCTAATCCTTTCCCTACTTTAAATTTCATGTGACATTATCAAAACATAACTGAAGAGTGACTGATAGTAGGCAGCCCTATAGCGAGTTTGTGTACCGAGCCGGCAAAGGTAATTATTATCAAGGACGCTGCTGGACGTTATACTGCTCCTTTTTTCTGTACTGTGGTATAGATGCTTCACACAGAATCACGACGTTCATCTAAGTACAAGTAACTATAAGAATATTAATTACAGCGTGTTCGAAGCCTAATAATTAGTAGAAAATCTTCACGATCCTAAACGCCATTGACATTATATCTGGCATTTAGATTGATTATAGTTACAATGCCTGCAATGTTATTGGATGCAGCTACAGGTTCGCTATTATAGATAGATAGATAGATAGATTTATTTATTTCATGATAAAAATTACAATATAAATTTGCATTGATGTCAAAATTACAAGAATTTATACCATGATCGTCAAAATAATGTAAAATGTAAAATAAAAATAATTAATTATAGTGCACAAAATACTTAGTATAAATTTCCAAATCCTGTTGCAATCAATACTACTCGAACCTACGAGTAGTATTGATTGCACGTCTGAATTTATTCACATCTTTATCCGCCTGTGTGCGATTTCTCAGTAAAATGTGGCATAAAAAACAGATTTCCAAAACGTCGTTTATTAAAATAGACTTACGGCCCGTTGTTTGATCAATAGTTAAACTAACTAATAGTCAAATTGCCTTTGAAATGCGTTAACTTTTGTTATCTTTGCCATTTAATTCTGCGACACATTGCTGGTATCATATGTCAATTACAGGTATGGTACTAGCAGTAGTCTTTCGCGAACTACCCTAACAAAAATGAATGCTTATTAGATATTTCCAATCTCACTATCCCACTTCTCATCCCAACCCATCCCATTCGATCATATTAGGTATATTATTAACTTGATAGTCTGGATGGATGGATTTGCGGATGTTTGTTACTCTTTCCGTTAAAACGGTTTGACGGATTTTGATGAAATTTAGCACACAGATATCTTATAGCCTGGTTTAACTTAAAAAGTTCCCGTGGGATAGCGATAAACGAATTCTTCGCAGACAGAGTCGCGGTAAACACCTAGTAGATAAAAAAATTCCATCTCTGGATGTATTCACTTGTATAATTTGTTGGAGTTCAAACACATTACAGTCGTATTGCAAAAAGAAGGCCAGTAAATCATCCTAAACAATATAATAACTATACCGACATTTGAATTTTGGAGCATCTGAACAATAGATATTACTTTAGCCAAGGGCAAACTAACACGTTGTTTCTCAAATCGAGTGATTATTGTATCGGAACATGATCTAAGGTCGATGGTAATGATAAGTTTGAATCCTTTAATGTTCGCGCTAAGGCATAGCGCGTACTGCGTTCAAACGCGAGAAATTTAAAAATCGCTGAAACCGCGAAACCGCGTGCAACCACGCACTGCGATGGGCTTTTTTGATTTAATTTTAGTACCACTAAACATAGCCAAACAGATTAGCTCGTTCAAATAACAATGGGCAGGCCATATAGCACACAGAACAGATGGCCGTTGGGGCCCAAAAGTTCTCGAGTGGAGACCACGGACTGGCAAGCTCAGCGTGGGACGTCCACCAACGAGATGGACGGACGATTTGGTGAAGGCCGCAGGTTCAGGGTGGATGCAAGTCGCTTCCAACCGTAATGATCGGGCGTCAATGAGGAAGACCTATGTCCAGCAGTGGACGTCCTACGGCAGAAATGATGATGATTATGGCGATCACAGAGGGTGGTGTCTACGGACCGGAAGACCCCAACAAGGTGGAGCGACGACCTGCCGGCTTATTGTCTGACGCTTCTGGCGCTTGCTTTCGCAATCACTATTTGTTTCTGTCAAACGGTATAAAATGATGACAGAAAGAGATGGTGAAAGTGAAGGCGAGCGTCAGAAGCGTTAGACAATACGGCCTCTGGTAAAGGTTGCGGGAACACGTCTGATGCGGATGGCGCAAAACCTTTCTGTTTGGTGAACCTTGGGCTCCCACAATGGGCCTACGTTCAGCGATGGACATCTTTCAGCTGAAATGATAATAAATTAGACGATGACCAGCATAGATTTTTGGCGAGTAGCGTGTTTTGTGGCGTTGGTTTATCTACACTCGCCCAGGTGAGGCTGAATAAAAACCGCATGCGGTAACTGACGTGCGTGCGCCACCGTATTACTACAAAAAAATCGCGCTTTTACTAATCGCAATCCAAACGGAGCAAGCTACCTCTTAAAAATCTGAACGGGTAAAGATACGGGCCTATGCCTATTTGGGTTATGTAATGTTTGTGGTATAATTTTTGCGGTTGTTAGGGTTCCGTAGCCAAATGGCAAAAAACGGAACCCTTATAGATTCGTCATGTCTGTCTGTCTGTCCGTCCGTATGTCACAGCCACTTTTTTCCGAAACTATTAGAACTATGCCACTATGCTCTGTGAACCGCATTAAGATTTTCACACAAAAATAAAAAATAAAACAGTTAATTTTGGGGGTTTCCCATACTTAGAACTGAAACTCAAAAATTATTTTTTCGTCAAACCCATACGTGTGGGGTATCTATGGATAGGTCTTCAAAAATGATATTGAGGTTTCTAATATAATTGTTTTCTAAACTGAATAGTTTGCGCGAGAGACACTTTCAAAGTGGTAAAATGTGTGCCCCCCTGTAACTTCTAAAATAAGAGAATGATAAAACTAAATAAAATATATGATTTACATTACCATGTAATCTTCCACCGAAAATTGGTTTGAACGAGATCTAGTAAGTAGTTTTTTTTAATACGTCATAAATCGTAAACCGCAATTTTTTATAGATAATGGTACGGAACCCTCCGTGCGCGAGTCCGACTTGCACTTGGCCGGTTTTTTATTGTGTCGGTTTCGCTTTGATTTACTGTGATTTTTTTTTCGATGTCATAACCTGATGGCCCCAAAGTATGATTTGGGACATTGTTTGGGACCACTTCGTGATAATAATATGCGCATTTTCATGTTTTAAATAGGTATTTCATTCTGGTTTTATATACTTTTTTCTCCATATTGTCACGAATAAATGTTTTCTTTCTTTTTTTTAAGTCACCAAGGAGTTCGCATGTAGGCATTGATAGCTTGTGTTACATTTTTTCCGGTTTTAGCCCTACCATTAAATCAAGATTGTTTGTTTGGAGTCGTTTTGTATTTTTCAACTCCATTTTTTTTACTTTAACGGTCATCCCGTGAAATCCATAAATTTCATACTAAATACAAGCTGAAAAATTGATGCACAGAAAAACCCAGAAAAAAACGCGCATGCGTTTCATCGCAGTGCGAGCTTAGCCTAAGTGTTTAGAATTTCAGTAACTAATCGTGACCTAAGGACCCTGGAGATGAGGAGAGTTGCAAGGTCCAGCGAATTTAGTAACATAGTGCCAAAAGTTATCATTATTTATTGACAAACTGCCCGCTCCGATTTCACACGGCTGTAACGAAGATTAGACAATGATACCAGATCTTTTCTTTTATACTCTTTCTTTGAAGGGCCGACAAAACATTCATCCTAGGTACTTATATTTTGGGTATCCATGGGTGACAATGCTTGCTTTTCATCAGTCACATGGCGCTTGCTAATTTTTTCCCCATCACATAAAACTACTTTCGCCTGTAATGATGAAATGATAAATCTAGGGCAGTGCAATACTTCTTCAAAGCAATGTCATAAAATCTATAGTGTTTTTTCAGCCGACTGTCGAAGGAGGGTTATGATGTTTTTTCGAGCGTATGTATGTATTATGTATGTATGTATGTATCATTCTTTGGCACGCCCTGCAGATTAAACGGCTTAATTGATTTTGAAGTGTGCAGTGCCGCGTGTGACATAGGGTATAATTATTTTCCCGGAATTCCCATGGGAACGGGAATTATACAGGAGGGTTTTTTTTTTTACCAAGGTTTACATAGTTACTGTCACAGAGATTATCTAGTACAGGATCCGACCGTCACCCATCTGTTTAACGGATGAAAATATTCTATATCAAAAGTATATTTATCGTGTGGATTGGCTAAAAAATACCTTCTATAAATCGCAAAATGACTTCCATAGATCACACAATGACGGTTTTCTGACAGGTGGTATCGCTAGATGTCGTTAGTATCGTGACGTCCATTTGACATTTCAGTCTGACTTGCGATAGGCTCGTTTAGATAAAACCAATCCCAAACGTGACACAAGTGTCAAATTATATAACAGACCTCACGATATTAGCATCAACTACTTAGCCTGTCACAAAAACCCTCATTGAAATATTGTGGACAGAGTGCATAAATAATTATGAATAAGATTTTTTTTCTTAATGAAAAAGGGTCACCGACAAAGCAAACAGATTATAGGTGAAAATTTTAAGAAGATGACTTGTTGTATGTAATAGTAACGTGTCCGTATAAACAAATTGACGTTCCAAATTAGAAAAATGACTTAAGTTCCATATCAATTACTACTCTACATACAACAGGTCATCTTCTTAAGCTTTTCACCTATATCTATACTCCATTTAATTTAGAATTATAAACCACAACAACATTATATTGCGGCTCGTGAACTGTAATCTCTTTACAATTTGTACTAGAGTAACAATACACGACACGCAAATAAAGTGACATTAAAACAATTTTATTTTGCGGCTCCCAGACTACTGTACTGTACTATTTGCTAGGTAAGAAATAGTTGACGAGCCGCAATATAATGATGTTGTGGTTTTCAATTCTAAATTAAATGAAGTATAGTTGAAATGGGCAGGCTGTATAGTACGCAGAACAGATGGCCGTTCGGGCTGAAAAGTTCTCAAATGGAGACCACGGACTTGGCAAGCGCAGCGTGGGACGTCCACCAACGAGAGGGACGGATGTTTGGTAAAGGCCACAGATTCATGGTGGATTCAAGACGCTTCGAACCGTAATTGGGTATAAATGAGGCTATGTCCAGCAGTGGACGTAATTCATCATCATTTCAGGCGAAAGACGTCCACTGCTGTACATAGGCCTCCCCAACGCTCGCCAAACAGATCGGTCCCGTGCCATCCGCATTCAACGCGATCCCGCAACCTTAACCAGGTCGTCGGTCCATCTTGTTGGAGGCTTACCTACACTGTGTCTTCCGGTCCGTAGACGCCACTCGAGAACCTTTTCGCTCCCTCGGCCATCAGTTCTACAAGCGGTGTGCTCTGCCCAATGCCACTTGAGTCTGGCGATTCTTCGAGCCATGTCGGAAAATGAAATGATGAAGACGTTGAGATTTTCTACGCAAATGTAAAATGTTTGACACATCTTCGCGTGCATTTAAACCTAAAGTGCAACAAAGTTATCTTTGCGCTGCGCTAACTCGAACCAAAATATTTGCAAAGCAAAGTGTCACCATCTAATGCCAGTGGCGCCTCTTCCACCGGAACAAGTAAACTTGTAGCACTGAGATGCCAAAATTACATGTCAATGACACAATTTCGACACTTTTCAAAGAAAATGTCGAATTCTTGCCGAATATTTGTGCAAATAACGGACGATGCCCGCAAATGTAAAGCGGATTGAGGTGTGAAAATATTTTGAGCTATTGCAATTTTAACTTTTGACCTTTGTTGTGCTGTCAAAATTGTACTATTCAAAGTAAACCCGCGTATTTTTTGTGCCTGATTGATAAGATTGAAATGCCGGAAACGCACAATTGTAGGTTTGACGTTAATTATACAGTCCTAAATTTAATGTCTTGACAGGGTTGTCAAATGGTTTAAGGGTTACATACAATACTAGCTTTTGCCCGCGACTTCGTACGCGAAGACAATAACGTTAGTTGTTTGGATGAAATTTGGCACACAGGTAGTTTAATAGGATAATGCCAGGAAAATGCGAAGTTCCCGCGGAATAGGAATAAGTGAATAAATAATTCAGGGTCGTGGGTTTGTGCCCGGGCTTGCACCTCTTAGTTTTCCTAATTCGTGTGCTAAACTACGTTTGAAGTTTACCATGAGCTGCACACACCTGTGAAGAATTTCAATGGTTTGTGTGAAGTTCCCAAATCGCACTGGGCCCGCGTGGGAACTACTGTCCAAGTCCTCTTGTTCTGGGAGGAGGCCTGTGCCTGATTGAAACAGGCTTATTTAATCCTAAGAAAGTGCAAAGCAGAGTTCCCACGGGGTAGAAATAACTGTTTTGACCTAATTTGAAAATCAGAGCCAGTGTAGCTTTTTATTGGTGATTTTTTTTAATCAGGCCCTAAGTTCAACTCACTTATTTCTATCCCGTGGGAATTTTGCATTGTCCCGTAGAAAAGTAGCCTATGTCTAACATGGGATACTGTAGCTTACTATTAGTGAAAGAATTTTTTAAATCTGCCCCTAATTTGGTTTGACTTTTCTTTTTTTTTTTTTTATTTTCCAAATTTAAAACAATAATATTTTACAATTAAGTAGCATCGTTAAACCTGAATCAGGTTACTTTTATCCCGCGGGATTTTTTCATTTTCCCAAAGAAGAGTAGTCTATATCAATCAGGATTAGTGTAGATTTCTATTGGTGAAAGAATTTTTAAAATCAGCCCTGAAGTTGAATTCAGTTTTTTCTATCCCGTAGGACTTTTACATTTTCCCGATGAAAAAGTAGCCTGTGTCAATCGGGAATAGTTAAATCATTATCATATGAAAGAATATTTAAAATTAGTCTCGAAAATGTATTTACTTATTTCTATCCTGCGGGAATTTTTTATTTTCCCGAAAAGAGTACCCGCTATGTCAATCAGAGATACTGTAGCTTACTATTGGTGCAAGAAAATTTTAAAATCAGCCCCAAAGTTGAATTCACTGATTTCTATCCCGCGGGAATTTTGCATTTTTCCGAAGAAAAGTAGTTTATACCAATCAAGGAAAGTGTAGATTTCTATTGGTGAAATAACTTTTAAAATCAGCCCTGAAGTTGAATTCAGTTTTTTCTATCCCGTGGGAATTTTAGATTTTCCCGATGAAAAAGTAGCATACGTAACTCGGAGATAGTCATATCATATATCATATGAAAGATTTTTTAAAATCAGTGCCGAAGTTGAATTTACTTATTTCTATCCCGCGGGAACTTTTTATTTTCCCGTAAAAAAAGTACCCTATGTCAATCAGAGATACTGTAACTCACTATTGGTGTAAGAAAATTTTAAAATCAACCCCAAAGTTGAATTCACTTATTTCTATCCCGCGGGAATTTTTAATTTTCCCAAAAAAGAGTAGTCTATACAAATCAAGGATAGTGTAGATTTCTATAGGTGAAAGAATTTTTAAAATCAGCCCCGAAATTGAGTTAATTTATTTCTATCCCGTGGGAATTTTGCATTTTCCCGGATAAAAAGTAATCTATGTCAATCAAAGATAGTGTAACTTTCTAATTCTGAAAGAATTTTTAAAATCGGCTCAATAGTTTCAGAGATTCCGCTACAAACAAATAAACAAAGAAAGTTGAGATATTTCCCTATCCCGTGGGAATTTCGAAAAATCCTTCCTTAGTGCACCTCTACAATACTCAAGGTACATGTTTGCCAAATTTCAAGCCTCTAGCCCCAGTGGTTTAGGCTGTGCGTTGTCTGTCAGTCAGTCAGTCAGTCAGTCAGTCAGTCAGTCAGTCAGTCAGTCAGTCAGTCAGTCAGTCAGTCAGTCAGTCAGTCATTCAGTCAGTCAGTCACGGTACTGTTTTATAGGTATAGATAGAAGAAGACAATACAAATATTCTTTATTGATCACCAAAAGCAGCACGGTTAATCTGGTACCTATACAGGGTTATTTGTAATTCACTAGCATCCTTTTAACCCTAAACTCCCACCACTTATACAAAATATGTTTTTTGTTCTACAGCTTTTGTCATAACTTAATATTTTTGGTGTAATAACATTTTGAAAATAAGAGATTTCCTCTTATTTTTACGATACTCTGTGTATTTGTATGGGAAAAAAAGTGCTTCATTTTAAAAAGTCGTAAAACAAAAAACATTTGTTTGAATGATAGGAATTCAGGGTTAAGAGGATGTCAGTGAATTAAAAATAACCCTGTATTTGAACAACGAACGCCAAACAAGTTTAGTGTTGGCTAGTAAATGTACAACCATGAAAAGCCGTGGTGGCTAGTGGTTTGACCCTTGGCCTGTGAAGCAGAGGATCATGAGTTCGGTTGCGTGCGCGCACCTGTAAATTATTCGGAATTGATTGTAATTTTACCATGAGTTCTTCGGTGAAGGAAATGACTGTGTACAATGACAACCGGCTATATCGGCGTTGCAACTCAATGAGGTTTACAGTTTTCATACCAGTTTTCATGAAAAAAATAAAGCTCTCTCAACTTGAGAAGTGTATAGTCGCGAAATGGAAAGGTTCGTTACTTTTCGATCTTAACTTGTTGACATAGAGTCGAAAAGTGATGAACCTTTTCATTCCGCGACCGTGATTTAAATCGAAAATTGTAATGCTGATGAATCGAGTGCTAATTCAAGAAACATAAGCTAGGAAGTTCAGAATCCCCACGATCCAGACGAAGTTGTTGTTTTCTAGTAAATGAACATCCGGCCCTTACGTAAAGGTACCGTATGGCTATGGCTGCATAGCCTGACCGTCTCTAACATCGGGCAAATGCCAAACCGTTGATTATACTCACATTTATATCATCTCGAGTCCATCCGGCTAGGGGGGTCACGGCCACCCTGATTGATTTAAAGTTTATCTCTAAAACAACGACGTTGATAAGGTTAATCCATTCAATGAGAAATTAAAAGTTTATTAGTTACTAGCCTTTAATATTCAATTCAGAATTCAAAATAGAACTCAAAAAAATATTTCCATAGGTATAAAAATATTCTGTATTGAGAGGTCTTTTACAGGAATTATTTAGCTCGTGCATAAAATACCTACCACGTTCCCAAAATACTTGATTTTTCAAAATACTTCGTTAGTACCTATTTACTACATTTCTAGCTTACCAGATTTTCGTTGCACCACATTACGAAATCGAAGGTTCAAGGAAGTAATTTTTTTTGTGGAATGTCTTATTTTGGACATTTGGTATAATGCAAATGTAATAAATAGACAATGTAGTATTTTTAAAAATCTTGTATTTTGGGAACGTAGTATTTTAGGCATGAGCGCATTATTTTACATTTGGATTGAGGTTCAATTTCGTAATTTCGCAATTTCCCCCTAGAAATTTCCAAAAGTTGTATCATTGGTCTTCACTATCGATGCTGTAAATACACCCGTGCCAAATTTCATGTCTCTAGAAATTTCCTTGACTGTACTTACATACAATCAGTGCAAGTCAACCAAAAAACTTGTGAAAAAGTTAAGCAAGTAAAACAATTTTTTTAAGTTCAAGTTGATTAGACGAGTGCCTCAGGAAGGGCACCGGCAATTAGACCTAAAGTTCAAGTTTGGATAAGGTAATTAACCGTGTAATGGGCACAAAAACCGTGCCGTAGAATTATTTGGTAACGTTATTGGAACAACGTGTTTGTGTTTTAGTTATTCTGCCGTTTAATGTTCGGCATTAAAGTATTTTAAAGAGGAATAATTTTATCTTGGGTTTTTCAAGGTTCCGTTGTCTTAATACAGAACCCTTAATAGTTGCGCCACGTACGTCTGTCTCTCCGGCTGTTCATCTGCGGCTTGGCCGGCTTGTAGTAGGTACTAACTAGATATAGCTGTTTAGGGGTTAAAATCGCTCGCGTCCGTAGGTTTACCCTCGAGGCCTTACACGTGACCCCTGGGTGGTACTAAACGAGCGATACAACTCCGGTGGTAGGCTTCGGTCGTGGCTGGTCACCACGCTATAGGTGGAAGCAGGCCACCAAGCGACTCTCGTCGTGTTCCGGCCTGTTGCCTATAGAAGCCATTCTGGGGGGAAGGTCTCAGCAGTTGTGCAGCGCGCGCGTACCAGTTACGGTGTTCCGTATTTGTCAGTTACGATTACCACTGCTTGGGGGCGCGCGCAGCACCGCGCTCATCTGCCTTCTTCCTGCTTATTCCCCTAAATTAAAGTCTAGGGTGAATGAGCATTTACTAGGCAAGAGTGCTCCATCGTAGGCCTCATCTTCGCTTTCCATCAGGCGTGATTGTAGTCAATCGCAAGCCTATGTTGTATAAAAAAGGTGTAATTTTCCCTATGACAAAGTGGTTAGATTAAAAACTTGAAATAAAAAGTTTAGCGTTACTACACAACGTTATAGGTACGTGGTGAAGAGTTATTTCTTCTGTATCCTACAGTGTGGGGTATCGTTGGATAGATCATCTGATATGACAACTGTTTTTCGATTTTGTGATCCGTTTGAGATATATTAAACTTTGAAATGCTAATTTTTGTAATTGCTTGCTTGTAATTTTTCTAACTCTAAAACTTGGCAGGCACATTGAGGTAGGCCCAGGTTGGCTTCTACGAAATTCGAAGTTCGTATGGTGCCACCCCTTTCACTGTTTTGTTGAATAACTATTAGCATGAACGGAACAGCACGATACAAAGTTCGAAAATCAAATTTCGTAGTATAAGGGCAGGTGGCGCTGACAGGATAAATTTAGACCTTATGGACAGGATTGACATTGAACACCGCTCAAAATCTGGACGAATAAGTAACACTTCTCCTAGGTATATCTTTAAACTGTGCAGTAATACTGTTGAATAATGATGATGTTAGCCAGCTAGAGTAGTTGGTTGTGCTATACAAAAAGTAATATTTTAAATAAGTTGTGCCCAACTGCCTAAAATTAATTTTCAAAGTCGAAAATTTCCTTAAGTGTTCATTCACTGGTACACTTACCCTAGCTAATTGTCAGAGATCTTTCAGAGATCGGAATTTTCACGGCAAAATATAAGACTGTCGCAATCAAGCTAGTGTAGAACCAATTTTTTATCGATATCGATAGTTGGGCAATAGAAGAAAAAAACAAATTTAATACCGAATTTTAGGTCAGGTTTTATTATATAGAGACAGATGCAATTTCTTCATTGAAGTCCGCGTCAGTACACACAGCAGCACATGACATTTTATTTGGTTTGTGATAGTGAATAGGAGTAGATAATCATTAATTTCTCAACATTCTCTGGGAGTAGCCTGTTTCTTTTGCCACCTGACCTAAAATTCTGTATTAAATATGTTTTTTAATTTAGTGGACCGTGTTTTTCTTTCTAGCTTGATTGCGACAGATTTATATTTTTCCGTGAAAATTCCGATCTCTGCTAATTATTATAAATAATACTTAATACATTTTGTTAGAGATATTATTTATTTCTCTCATTTACTAGTTGTGTGATGTGGACACGCCAAAACGTCGACAATTAGTGTCAACAACAAATGACTATCGCAACTCAGTTGTCAATAATCGGTAATTACAAAAGTTACGAAAGCGCCAGAAAGATTCAGACTTGAGACAAAGGTCTCATTCCGTGTGACCTAGAGGTCGTAGACTTATGGGGAGAGCGGTGGAGTACACTCGGCGGCAAAAAAGCCTTGAACCATTTAAGATATTGTAAAATTTCTTTTGATTTTTGGGTAAGATGGAAGTAATCTGTTAACGGGAAAAGATTGTCTTTGTAACTTACATACTATTTACTCGTTTTTATTGAGAGCTTAAAAATAAATTATTAAAATAAAACAAATATTTAACGGGAACTCCCATACAATAAACGTGATTTTTTTGCAGTTTTTATAGATAATGGTACGGAACCCTTCGTGCGCAAGTCCGACTCGCACTTGACCGGTTTTTTATGGGTACGGCCGTTGATATTTTAAGTTTCTCCTATTGGTGACTGTATCAAGGTGTTGAAATGATGAGATGATGAGGCATTGTTCGATAAGACATATTGACTGGTAATGTCTACCAAGCTTAAAGGATAAATGAATGTTTAGGCTACTGCGGACCTACTTAAAACTATAAGTTCCTAACTTTAATCTTCTTCTAATATAATGTATAAAAATTGGGTGTGTAATGATCGTCATAAAGGTATTGTCCGAATTTATCATTTGTCAGAAATTATCATTTTGTATAACTCTTATTACTCTGAATCCATTAATTGTATAGAATTGTTATAAAACAAACCTAACCTATAGAGTCCTACAGGATAACCATTTCAAAATTTCTGAATAATTAATGGTTTCTGAGAAAAAAGAGTTATGCGAAATGATAATTTCTGACAAATGAAGAATTATGCTAAAAGTTTGTATAACTATTGAACGGCTCCCATAAAAATCTCGTGACACGGTGTTTGTTGTCGAACTCCTCCAAAATGGCTTGACCGATTTTTATGAAACTTTTTTCTCTGTAAGTATTCGGTAGGTCTGAGAATAGATCGTAGGCTATTTTTTTATACTCCTATTCTACGCAGACGGAGTCGCGGGCAACAGCTAGTACACATATAAAATTATGTTTCTTATTCTGTTTATGACCTATCCGCATCAAATAAGTGTAATGTTTATATAGAAACACGTCTCCAACACGAAGTTGCCTATGATTATTAGCAAAATAGATGTTCTGTACCGCATATGTCCGTATATCTGCACTAAAATCTGTACGTAACAATGAGTCGTGATGCCACATAGTCTGGGACCACGACATAATAATGAGCTCGCAATCCTCACACTGAGATGACCTTATGTGACCTCTTGACCCGATACTGGTACGACATGATTTGGGCGGATTTTTGATCTCACACTGTTACTTAATGCGGTGCAGATTGTTTGACGCTTTTAGGTCTAAGAGGGAGTCCATAATTTAGCCCATGTAGGCTGTATACGAACTACGTATAATAAACTATGGGCAACTGAACAGCCTTATCATAGTCAGAATGAATGAAATAAATAATATATGTACTGACTTTAAGTGTATTGTAGCTTTCACTGTTTCAGACTTTTTAACATACATACCTACTTATTGTGAGTCCCTTGCTAAATGCTCCTTTCATCCACTCAAAGGTTGACTGATAGAGATCCCTTGAAGGGACAAGTTCGCCTTTGTATAATATATCTCAATGGTTGTCAATAGTGTTTTGCTTTTCTTATTTTTTTGTACAATAACGAGTACATACATTAATACAATTACTAAATAACACCAATTCAACACTCAAGTAATTAACGCATTCACTGCCACCGGCGCATATATGCGCTTTCGGGACTTCG
>OX387361.1:7962500-8125000 GCA_947563465.1 Archips xylosteana | reverse complement strand
CATCTACTCAATTGGAATTGATCACTACCGCCTATAAATATCAACAACTCAAACTCAACTTAAATATAATCGTGATTCATCGTCATTGAATTGTGGATGTAGCATTCGTCTGGATCATTTCTCCTGAATCACACATTACGACTCTCTTATCTGATTCAACTACGTTTTGAAAACTTGACAGAATTGATGTTAATGTAAAAGCCAGGGCATTGAAGTGTAAATGTTATCAACTCTGAACATGTTGTCGTAAGCCGGGAACAAGTTGCCGAGTTATGACTAGTTGTAGCCAAAGTGTCGGAACTTAGTTGCTGCCACAGAACTTTTATTGGAAAGCGAGTCCATTTTGGCAACTAGTGGTTGAATGACAGAATAAAAGACGCCGCTGTCGTACATGTTGTATACAAAATTTTAGTCTTTTACCTTATTGTTACTAAGTTTTAAGAACAGTATAATGCGTTGATCACGCGTACCGAGCAAACGGGCGAGACAGTAAAATGTTTCTCGGCCGAGACAGTGATGTAAGCGAGTAGCTGTTCACACGTGTTTAGCACAGTCAGTTCAGTTCTCATGTGGCCGAGTGGCGAGACAGTGAACGTTCAAACCTGCTGAGTGAGCGAGCGAGACAATGCCTAATACGTGCTCGGCCTAGTAGATAGAACGGGGGCCGAGCTACTGTCTCGCCGCTTCGTTCGGTCGAGCGCTCGGCCCAGCACTCTGCCACACGGCGGACACGACGCACAAAACACGCGTTCCTGAATCCACACAAGCACGACGACGTCTGTACACGCGTCAATGTGTGCGTAAGATGCACAGGGCTGACTATCGCAAAAAGAGATAGAAAGAGATAGCTGCGGAAAGTGAATGCCGCGCCGTTCGTTGAGCGCGAGCAACGTTGTAATGTAAAATAAAATGAGTAGATAATCTAATTATCGTAGTACTTATAATTAAACTTATCGTTTGTCTAAATTAAGTGTCTAAAAATAAGTGAATGAGTGTATACCTAATTCATTTTGTAAAGACAATTAGAGAATGTAATTGTAGATATTGATAGGAAATAATTACGTGGGTAACACTGAAAGTTTCGGGAATACAAAAAATGGACCAGCGTAAAGAGTTAAATGTATGTTTACTGTTTTTTAAAGTATTCTCCAAGCATATTTATACATTTTTTCAATCGCTTAGACCAATTATTGAAACAGTTATTCCACTCCAAAGGTGTAGTCCCCGAAATGGCACTTATGAAGGTGTCCACTGCTGCTTCGAGTGACAGGAATCGTTGAACGCGTAAGCTATCTTTAATTTTAGGGTATGTATAGAAATCACTAAGACTCAAGTCGCGGCTGTATGGTGGATGGGTCATTAATTCGTCGTTATAATAGTCCAAATACTCATTTGTTTGACGAGCAGTGTAGTCGCTGGCGTTGTCGTGATGAGAATGATGCATCGGTTGTAGTTTTCTATTTTGAGTATGTCAACGATTTCAGGCAGACTAATTGTAGTATATCAGTCTGCATTAACCGTTCTGTGATCCTCAAGTGCAATAATCACAACTTGCCCTGATTTCGAGACAAAAGTGGCGACCATCTTTTTCGCCGTGCTTCGGGAGCGAACAATCTTGGTCGGTCGCAGTTCGTTTTTGAACACCCAAACTCGTGATTGGTTTTTATTTTCAAGTTCGTAAGCATGTATCCACGTTTCTTCACCCAACACGATTTTATATACTGCGTTGGAAGTTCCTGTGTTAAACCTTTCTAAATTTATTCGGCACCAATTGACCCAGGCCCCCTTTTGTTCATCAGAAAGTTGGTGTGGGACCCAACGGGAAAATAGCTTTCTCACGACCTGTTCTGTTTGCAAGATAGTTTAGATTTGACTCATTGCAATCCCTAAACATGACTGAATTTTACGATATGTGACATGACGATATTTGTTGATCAGGTCCCGCACTGCACCGACGTTTTCTTGAGGAACCCCAGATTTGGGCCGCCCTTCACGAAAATCATCACTGAGTTTCACACGATTGCGATAAAATTCGGAAAACCAGCGATACACAGTCGTCTTTCATGCAACTCCCTCCCCAAATGCATAAGTCGTCCGATCAAGGCATTATTTTTGAGATAAACCACTCTTAAAATCATAAAAATTCATAGCTCTTAAAATTTCTCGCGTTATTTCAATTTTGGCGGCAACGACTCCGTTTTAAAAAATAATTACTAAAAAGTCTCTACTTTTTTTATCAAACTGCCTGCTGTAATGAGTTGACAAGACCCCTATGGTTATAAAAAGGTTAAATTTGAAACACTATTGTACCATTAAATAATCGATTCCCGAAACTTTCAGTGCAGCCTAGTAACAAAATAATTTTACTAATACCTACCTACTAATATAAGACGTCTATTTATACATTATAGGTAACAAACTTTTAAACCTACTTTCCATAGTTACTAATGTTACATGTTGCTAATTAAAGTTGGTTATCTACCTTCTTTCGTCCTTCGGAAATCGAAAAAAACTCCTTTCCTTGTCTTTGGTTGATGCCAAACACCCATACAATGCACAATATATTCCCATTTCGCAAAAGTTTAGTGCCATGCGGCCACGGACCAGTTGGTACGTGCGTGCGGCCGACATGCATCGCGTCGCGCACCCGACTGGTGAACAGCAGCGAAAAGCAATCGGCGCCTTGGGGGGAGGGGTAACTCGAATCGGTGCGGGGCGGAGCGTTTCCATTCTATACGTTAGTACTATTATAAATTCTGTGACTCTGCGCTATGTTTGTTTATACGCACTGAGTACTCGGCCGAGAGCACTGTCTCGCCCGTTTACTAGGTGCGTGTGAGCAAGGCATTATGTATGGCTTAAGAGAGAGGTGAGATCTATTATTTACCTAATTTTATCAAGATTTAATTGCAGAATGACCAAGATACATAGATACTTCGGTCAAAGTTATTTATGACTAGCCTTCCGTCCGCAGCTTCGCCCGCGATAAATTAATTTTCCCGTAGGAAAAGGTATTTTCCCGCGGTAAAAAGTACCTAGGCCTATGCCACTCAGTAATAATGTAGCTTTCTATCGGCAAAAGAATTTTTGAAAACGGTCCTTTAGTTTTTAAGTTTATTCGTTACATACTCTTTATAATATTAGTGTAGATACACTTTTGACATATTTGGACATAATTTTCTTTGGGATATAGACCGTAATTACTTAATGCATTTCGAGTGCGCAAAGTGAGTAGTGTGATTGAAACAAGTGATAAGTGAACGCGTCCAATAGAAGTGAGAGTGCACGCAGGAGACGCGTAAAAATGAGGGTAGACGGTCTACACAACATTAACTTCCACCCACAAATTCTTCTGCCTGCCCTTAGCATGATGCATGCAACTGTGTCGAAATATGATGTTAGTTGATAGTCTTCCGATATTGGCCATTTAATTGATTTGCACGTAGTGAAAAGGGATCAATGAGGAGATGTAGGAAGCTACTCCTCTATATTTCATACTAAATACAAACTGAAATATGGATGCACAGAAAAAAATCCAGAACAAAGACCAGCGCTGGGAATCGAACCCAGGTCCCGTGTGCCAGGGGCCGTGTGCCATTCCCCTACACCACCGCTGGTCAGAAGTCTAGACACAAATTTTTCCTACACATTCATATCTCAATTTGTTAGATCACCACTTGCGTGATACAGCGCCATCTATGTTATACCCTCATCGAGAGATTTCAACACTCCTTCGGAACTATCCGCTCACCCGGACAAGAGATGTCGCTACCTGTCCAAACTTCAACAAGTTTGATATGAAGTATCTTTTCCTCTTATTATTTTTTAGGTATTCTCACGTGTACCTACTACTAGTTTATAAGTAAACTGTTACTAACAAAATATGGAACCTGTTTTCTGAATTTAATGATGTTTATTTATTTTCATAGTAATTTTACTAGCTGTTGCCCGCGACTCCGTCTGCGAAGAATAGACCAGACCAGACCTATCAAACATGGACAATAAATTTCATAAAAATCGGTCAAGCCGTTTCGGAGGAGTTCGATAACAAACACCGTGACACGAGGTTTTGAACCGACTTCAAAAAAAGGAGGAGGTTCTATGTTCGACTGTGTGTATCTTTTTTTATATTGGATATTAGATTTAAGAATTGAAAATCATTATTAATGAATTTGTTGAGTTTGTAACGATCGGTGTAGTGTAATGGCAATACTAGAGGCATCCAAATACAAAGACCATTTAAACAGTTCCACGAATGCACTACCTTTCCTTATTTACTCTGTAATTATTTTGTAGCGAGCACAGAGATTAGATACGTTACATCGACATGTTTCACAACATATTTCAATTTCATAAGGCTTGAGACAGTTGACGTCTGACAATAATTAGATGGGGATCTTGTAGACGAGTTAAGAGACAGACAGACATGTTCGCGTTCGCTCCGTTTCTAATACGTTCCCAAATAGCCAGTGTGGCATAGCTCTAAGTACTAAAATTAATTAATTTCTGACTCTGTGCTAGAATGAACTATTTCCATAACCTTTTCAGTTTTAATACATTTAAATATCACGAGCGCGATCAATCAACCTGAATCGCTCCGAAGTAGTCCGAATAGCTCCGATTGACCGACCAACCAACCGCCAACCGAATCAAAAAAGAAACAGGACACAAAGTAGGTATTTTTCTTCTCATAGAAAGTAGTCAGTTCTAGAAATGGCGAAGCCAGGGTTGACGACCTTTAAAGACGGAAGAGCCCAAGTTACTATTTCCAAAGTTCCCAACTTTTAAAATTTAAAGAGTACTAACTTCTTTAATACAAGCTATTGCGTGTGACTTCGTCTGAGGAGAATTAGTTTGTTGCTAACGTAACTAAACTATGCAATTTTCCGGGGTAAAAAATATCCTACAGCGATAAAAAAAATCCTTTATTTCAGGCCAGCTGACCCATATAATTGTTAGTAATTACATTAACTAAGTATCTAAATTAATTAACTTTAATTAACTTAGATAAGGTTATAAACTATACGTGTACCAAATTTCATCCAAATATGATGGGATGGTGTAACAAACATCCAAACTATCACCTTTGTAATATGTATTAGTAGGGTAAATGGCTCAAAAAAATCCGCGCAAGAACTAAAGTCACCGACATAGCTCGATTGCCAGACTCAAGTGGCAATGGGCAGGGCACATCGCTCGTAGAACTGATAGCCAATGGGGCCAGAAGTTTCTGGAATGGCGTACACGGACCAGAAGATGCAGTGTAGGGAATACGTTGGATGCAGAAGGCACAGGACCGGTCTGTTTGGCAAACCTTGGACCTATGTTCAGCAGTGGACATCTTCGTCTGAAATGATGACGATGAAATGGCTCAAAGATAGACGCGGTTCTCACTCATGGATCGTTCACACGATTTTTAAGGGTCTACCGAGCTTTTCGCGCTAATCGATTTTGGGTGGGCGATTTCGGACATGGGGGAGGCATGATGGCTCAAGATAGGTTGGTTGGACTGCGCGTGTTTTTGTTTTTTTTATCTTATTACTAAAAGAAATACATATTTTAAAAATGTAGCAACACTACGCCCTAGAAAACATCTTGTTTTATTAACATTCAAAAAGTGCAGTATTAGCGTCGTACTATGAGTTTAATTTGTTTTTTAGAGACGACTTTGTTTTTTTTTTCTATCGAGCGAACTACAAGTAATCGAGTTTCGAAAAAAACTGGTCGCTAGAGTGAATCCTCAAATATCTTACACATGAATTCCAAGACTAGCTTTACTTGTAATGATACAGCATGAGATTAAATGAATGCAATAAATGCGCCAAAAACACGGTAGGCCTTTAAGAGTTTTTATAATATTTTCTGTACGGAACTAGAGAGCCGCTATTTGCAATCGAAATATGGACAGCATTGGCTATTGTCCCGTAAGTGTCGACCCTGATATACGTAGGCGCTTATCTGCTCTGCTCAGGCAGTTTATAAAAGGGACGACGACGTGTAAACTCAACCGTATCGATTTACACACGAGAGCCTGACATTTTACTACCAAGTGCAAAATTGGAACTTCGTGTCGTGCCGTCCTGCTCACGTTAATAGCATTGAAGAGAAGAGTGAGAGGGATGGTAGGATACGAACATGAAATTTTGTATTTAGAAATGGTCCCCTTGTATGAAAAAATGGTAATTTGAGAGCCATTCGTCTGCGCAAAAATAAATGAAAATTCACCTACCCCCTTCTACTTCTTCTTCTGTATCTCTAAAACTAGGTACTACGGAAAACCATCATCGCTTTTTTCACCCCGTTTAGGGGTTAATTTTCAAAAACAATTATGTTAAATAGTTAAATTACATCTTGCAATTTATCTCTCGCGATTTCGATTTGCTGCATAAAAAGTTCCCTTTACACCTCTTTAAGGGTTGATTTTCAAAAATGATCATCATCATCCCAGCCTATGTACGTCCCACTGCAGGCCACAGGGCCGTAGTTCCCACGCGGGCCCAGTGTGGATTGGGAACTTCACACATTCCATTGAATTTCTTCTCAGGTGTATGCAGGTTCCCTTACGATGTTTCCATCACCGTAAAGCTCAGGGTAAATTCCAAATGTAATTTCGCATATAAATTCCGAAACACTTGGAGGTGCGAAACTGGTGTCGAACCCATGACGCTCTGCTTGAGAGGCCAATCTCAAACCAGACGAAACAAAATGAAACGACGCATATAAGTTCTTTTAAAATCATAGTATACGTGCACTACAAGAAATTATACAGAAATCTAATGCTATTGGAAACAAGACTATTTTATATTCTTCTACGTGGGGAATCCACGGGCTTATGACAGTAGCGTATGATAGACTCTAAACTGAAAACTAACAGACAGACGTGCCGCGCCTTAAGTTCAAGGGATCACGCCACTGCCGTTTACTGCAATCTAAATTTACATAGAGCATTCACGCAAATGCATTTAGAATATTTGATCTTGTGACAGAGTTTCATTAAATCTCTATGCCATGGCAGTGGTGAGTAGTCCAGCCCGCGAAAGGATTTTTTATTTTATTTTATTTCATGTAGCTATCCCACGGGAACTATGCTTCTTTCCGGGATATTATCCTATGTCCTTTCCCGAGACTCAAACTATCTCTATACCAAATTTAGACACGACAGACAGACAGACAGACACACTTTGCATTTATAATATTAGTATGGATATGGATTTTTCTTTATTGGGACACAAACAGATAAGGTAAACGTACCAATGCTCGACACCTCAACGCCCAGTAGATGACCCCCATCTTTCAGCTCTCTTGCTATGATATAAGATTGAAGGTGCCCTGTATCGGGTCAGTGTCGAGCGCAGGGACGTTTACCTTACACATTAATATTACAAAGGTCAGAACAGTTTCCACTGACAGATAAAAACTATTTATTTATTCATTTATTAAGTCATGTATATATAAAATTAGGTGTTACAATAAATGTTTATGTCAGACCATGACACCCTGTAAGGGCACACAATAATAATAAATATAAGTAAATACGTTTAAAATTAGCTTAGAATGATACAAAATTATATTAAATTAAAAATATTATTATAATCATGCATTTAATAATATATTATTGATATAATTACCTATGTTAACGAGTTATTGAAATGTCATTTTAAAATAATGCTTATATTATATCTAATTTCAATTATTAATAACTTAAAATGTCAATGATCATAAAAATAATAATTTTACCCAATTTACTTTACTTAACAAATAATTAAGTTGCAGTTTGATCATTCAAGAACTCATCAACAGAGTAATAACATTTATTAATTAAGAATGTCTTGAAATTGTTTTTAAAAATATTGTATCGGGTCTCTTGTCTAATTGATTCTGGAATTTTATTCATAATTTGTATACATTTACACTGAGGACCATTTTTAAACATTTTTATATTTGTTCAGAAAGGAGAGATATCTTATTTAATGTAAAATTAAAGTTAAATAATAAACACAGGGATATTACAAACATGTAAAGGTTATAAAAGACTCGCGTAGATGGAGAGATGAACAGGAAATACACCAATTTAAACAGTCATTTCCGATGCATGACGAATACAAGGAGTCATTTGAAATTTATTATTAGCTTTCTATTTTATTAACTGTAGAAACGAATTTGCTCAGAGTATTTCATAGCATTGTGAGTATTAGTTGAGTACTTCTGACACGCTCTATTATTAACCGACTGAAACCTCGAAGTTTCCCCATCCTGATAACTTTCCGGCATTTGTTTTGAAAGGATGCAAGGAGTGGCTAATACCGCCGCTTCTTCACATTTTCAACTTAGCTCTTGATTCCGGCGAGTACCCTTCCCAGTGGAAGATTACAAGAGTGAGGCCTATTCCTAAATCTGCCAATACGGCTAAAGTTGAAGATCATCGGCCAATAGCTATTTTGTCTTCGATAGTCAAACTATTTGAGTCTATCATAAATAGAATTGTAGCGCCACAATTAAAGCCGTTACTTTGCGACGCTCTGCATGGTTTTAGGTCTGGGAGTTCTGTAGAGACTAACCTTTTAACTCTGATTGATTCCATCTCAGATCATTTGGATAACGAAATTCAAGTTGACGTTCTGTACTTCGACTTCAAAAAGGCATTTGATCGCGTAGATAACGATGTCCTTTTGAGCAAATTGTGTAGTGTTGGTTTTTCTCCAAAACTGCTCAGATTCTTTGCTAGCTATTTACGTGACAGGCAGTAGTATGTGCAGTGCGGTTGCTTTGTTTCAGAGCCGTACCATACTCGTTCTGGAGTCAGTCAGGGTTCGATATTGGGCCCGTTGCTTTTTGGAGTTATGGTCAATGATCTGGCCTTGGTTCCTGAGTGCGCTAGATGCTTGCTTTATGCCGATGACCTGAAGCTAATTTATGGCGTGCAGGATATTTCAGATTGTAGGTCACTGCAAAATGACATTGATAGAGTTTACCAATGGAGTATTAATAACAGACTTCATTTTAATGCTGCAAAATGTGTGCTCATACTTTCAGTAGGGCCCGTAATCCCTTACTTTATAATTATCTCCTCGATTCTGAATCAATAGCTCGGGTTGAGACTGTTCGGGATTTGGGAGTTTTTCTGGACGCGAACCTTAACTTTCATGAGCATATTAATGCCTTGGCTGTTGACTGTTACAGGAGGCTGAGGTTCGTCATTCGGAACACTAGAGACTTTGTGGATGCCAGGTTCATAACGCTCCTTTACACAGCTCTTGTCAGAAGCAAGCTCGAAGCAGCTTGTGTTGTATGGAATTGGATTAGCATCTTATATCTTGCTTCTGGAAAGAGTGCAAAAGGCATTCTTGCGTTATTTGTATAAGAGGATGTATGGGTATTATCCTTTTTTGTACCCAACCAAATTTTTGCTGGGCGTCTTAGGCTTCAATTCATTGGAGGTGAGGCGAGATTTCAGACTGTTAACTGTAGCTAGCGGTATTTTGCGTGGTGATTCTGATTGTCCCGAATTGGTGGCTCAGTTGCTGCGTCTGTATGTTCCCTCGCCTACTAAATTTCTCATTCGGCCACGCTGTCGCCATTTGTTGGCGGCGCCGGCAGCACGAACGGTGTCCCGCAGAAAATCTCCGCTAGTTCGAGCTTTGCACCAGATGAACTCACTCCTCGGAGCGACCCCAGGCTGTGATTTGTTTGCAAGCAGATGGTTACAACTGTGTGAGGAATGTATGAGATATTGCGAGAAGATGGATATTCGACCTTCTTCTATTCAATTTTAAACTCTATTGTTCTTATGTGTATCTATTCTTTGTAAAAATTGTATTTGAATTTCACAGTGCTTTGGTTGATCTGTTATGCTGTGAAATGTAATGAATTAAATAAATAAATAAATTATATCCGGCCCGCCGCTGGTCCTTCGAAATGATTAATATACGGCCCGCAATAACTATATTTTGGTGATCCAGAAGTATAAATTAAAATAATTACATAAGTAAAGGAGCCAGCCTAGCTAGACTATAGTACTATAGTTCATATGTCGCTGGATTGAACGATTTCAAATAAAAAATGTTTAAACTTTAATATGATTAGTCCAATCCGCACTGCGCCCGCGTGGGAACTACGGCTCAAGCCCTCTAATTCTGAGAGGAGGCCTGTGCCCTGCAGTGGGACATATATAGGCTGGAATGATGGTGATGATGATTAGTTAACGGTTTCAAATCAAAATGCATTTTTGCTGCAATTCTGGCCCGCCTCTGAAATTGCTTAAACTTTCTGGTCTGCCATGAAGAAAATTTGCCCACCACTGGTTTGGGCTATGTGTCAGTCAACCAATGCACTGTTTTACCGATGTATACCTTAACCCTTAAATCGATATCGGCAATATATTTGACGTCAAACAGAAACCAAAGCCGATTCAAATTAGCAACATTTACGGTCCAAAATTGAATGTCTTGACAGGGTTGTCAAATGCTTTAAGGGTTAACATACACGTTAACCGGTAAGCACCGAGTAATGCGCTTCAACTAAAAATATAAACTACGTTCATGTTAGAAAATTTAATAAGCTTCCACGATAGTAACGAGTTTCCGGAATATATTCAAAGGCTAAGTTTGGCGGAGATAGGATATCACCGTACTCTATACACGTGAACGAGGCTGGATTAAAAAGATACTGCAGAAGAATATGTAATTTTTCGCACGTACTCAGAATAACTATGAGAAAATATGTATATTCCTAGCTTGCTGCAAGTGTAATACACTTAAAAACTTGAACGTAGAACGGTCAAACGCAAGGTTTTGGTCACAAAATGCACAATGATAAATATTACCTGCTCCAACTCTTTATGCCAGGGAAAATCCAGGGAAAGCGACCACCCGAAAGAAGGCGTACTTCGTGGCTTAAAAATCTCCGGACGTGGTTCAACCTTAGCACGAGATTCTTGTTCCGAGCTGCTGTGTCAAAGATAAGGATAGCACTAATGATTGCTGACCTCCGGTAGGAGATAGCACCTCAAGAAGAATTATAACGGTTAAATATAAGATATCCACTTCACTATTTTAGGTGTACCTATACCTAACAATAAAGAGGAAGGGTATACTTCGTCTTCTTCTTAGGACATGCTATCGTCATAGTAAACATCAGGCACAGGCATCAGGTGAATTGTGGAATCAACTTCTGGCAGCAGTGTTTCCAGACAATTGTTATGATATCAGCATGCAAAGCTTGCTTGGAGCAACTTTTTTACAGTACAAGTAGATATTTGTATAGGTATTGAAGAAATTAATTTGCAATGTATTTGGCAAACAAATATGTAATGTAGTCATACAGTCAATCATTGCCGGCCCGCGAAGGGCCAATTCAAATGATTGACACTTCTATATTCGGCTTGTTCGGCCTTTTACAAGTGCAGGTAAAACGTTTATCCTAATGTCGTTTCCACCTGCCGAATTCATTAAATAATACCCTCTTCGGAAACCTTCCATTATCCGGGATATCCAGATTACATGTGCTCGAGATATTTTCACTTTATATGATAATTTTACGCATGCTCTTGCCAGGAACCTGTAGGGGCACGCCACAGAGTAAAAAGTAGCTTTTTTAAATCCTTAAAATACAGATTGCAAAATTCTTTATGAGTAAGTTTGTACTCTGTGGCTTGTATTTTTGTTAGAGCAAGGTAGAAGTTGCTTAATAAAGCAGGTAAAGTTTGCGGAAGGACTTTCTGTGGCTTAGAAAAGAAGACGAGTAACTAAAAGGCAACCTATCTAATAAATGGCTGAAGTCAGTTGATCTTGCTTTGTTATAATGTACTTTGTGTTCTTGAAGATGACACTGAAACTACCACACATAACATTTTTATTACTACATCGCAATATAGAAAAAGTAAAGTCTGGCTGACTGTCTCAACAACACACAGCCCAAACCTTTGAACCTAAAAGGCATCTTTTTATACAGTTTCTCCTAATTGACTACCTCATCAATCATCCACCATTTATCCAAATAAATCAATTACTACAGGTATAGTCCCAGATGTATGGAAAATAGCAGCAGTGCGACCTCTGCCTAAGATAACAAATCCTACAGAGTTGAGGGATCTTAGACCTGTTAGTATTTTACCCTGCCTCTCTAAAATACTTGAGAAGTCTGTATGTATTCAACTAACCAATTTTTTGGAGAGAAATGAAATCCTGCCAGAGTTACAGTCAGGTTTCAGGAAAGGCAGGAGTACTGTAACTGCATTATTAGATGTTACTGACAATTTGATTTGTGCTCTGGATGAAGGAATGTGTACATTTCTGGTACTGCTAGACTTTTCAAGGGCGTTTGACTCTATAAATATTGACCTGTTATTGTCTAAATTAAGTTATTATGGGTTTGATGGTAATTCATTGCGTTGGTTTGACAGCTACCTTGACAATCGATGCCAGTATGTAAATATGACTCGAATTGATGGTTCTTTACAGATTTCGGAAAAAGAGGTGGTAAAAAGAGGCGTTCCGCAGGGATCGATCCTCGGCCCAATTCTTTTTATTTTGTATTTGGCTGATATAAAAACACAAATAAGGAATGCTAAGTATCATATATATGCTGACGACATACAGGTTTATATATCTTGCAAACCCTCAGAGGCTGACTATGCAATAAGTAAGCTAAATGAGGACCTCAATAGAATAACTACTTGGGCGTCAAGCAATTCCCTGCTTCTCAATCCAACAAAAACCAAATATATGGTTATTGGAAGTAAGCAACAGTTGTCTAATCTGAGATATACTGCTGATGTTAAAATACTAAATGAAAGTATAGAACGGGTGTATGAGGCACGAAATCTTGGTATCTTAATTGATAGTGAGTTGCGATATGAAAAGCATATTGCAAACACAATACGAAATTGCTTTTATAAGCTAAAAGTGCTGTATAGAGCTAGGGCGTTCTTGAGTGAAAAGTTGAGAGTACAGCTTGTTGAGTCACTGGTGCTATCGAAATTAAATTACATGGATGTAGTGTACGGACCGCGTTTGCTTGCAAAAACTAAAAGACTCGTCCAGAGAGTCCAGAATGCCTGTTCACGCTTCTGTTTTAATGTTCCGTTAAGGGCTCATGTTACTCCTTTCCTAAATAAGCACTTAATGCTTAAAATGCATCACCGACGTAAACTTCATCTGGCTTGTCTACTTTTTGACGTACTTAAACACAGAGCCCCAATGTATCTTGTCAGTAAACTCACACTTTCGTCTTGCCTGAGGTCAAGTGGAGAGCGAAAGCGTGCCACACAACTGCTTATGCCTCGACACAAAACTGCTGCTTTTCGAGGCAGTTTCAGGTATGCAGCCACGAAATGTTGGAACAACATTCCGCCCCCGATCAGAGACCTAAAATGTACACAAAATTTTAAATTAAAGATAAAAAAAATGATGTTTGAGCACCAAAGGGCTCAAGAACTGCTGAGCCATGATACGAGTGTAATTTGAGTGTTTCTTTGTTTGTCAAAAACTCATGTCTCAAATAGATATACATACCTTGAGTTTTTGTCCCATATGCATCGGAGCGGATGTAGTGGATGTAACTGCTTTTCCACTTTTTCCACTGTAGTTTAACTTTTTCTTAATCTGTGTTTTTCATAATTTAAACTATGTTTCTTTGTTTGTGATAATTTTAGTTTTATTTTGTGATCTGTTTCACAGTTTAGTCAGAGGAAAAATGAAAAACTGGTTTGAATTAGATTAATTGGGTTATGAGCGGGTTGTCATTGATGGTTTTGTTATATTTTCTTTTCTTTTTTTTTGTTTGTTAGTGTTCTTATAGAAAAAAGGCAAAGGTCTCAGAACCATGCAGCTTAGTTTATTTTAGGGCCACCGGAGACCGAAGCGTTTCCGTTGCCGCCACGCGCGCGCCCTGCGCTTCGGTCTGTGGATGCCCTGAATGTACAAACATGTTTAGTTTTTAGTATTATGTTGTTTTGTGTGTGGCCTTCCGTGAGTTTACTGCGCTGTGGCCCGGCGGAAGACCAGCGCTGGTTTTAACTAGCAACATGCTGAGTCGGGTCCCTTTTGTGACAGCATTAATGTGTACATAGCTCTATCTATCTATCTGTCTATGTCTATTGTATTCTTATTTTTGCCTGTGTACGTGTTATTGTTGTTATAAATAAATGTTTTTCTTTCTTTCTTTCTTTCATTTCAGCCGAAAGACGTTCACTGCTGAACATAGTCTTCCAAGGTTAGCTAAACAGACCGGTCTTGTGTTATCCGCATCCAACGCGTTCCGGCAACCTTAAGCAGGTCATCGCTCTATCTTGTTGAACGCCTACCAACACCTGCGTCGTCAGTGGACGCCATTCGATAACTTTTTGGCCCCATCGGCCATCAATTCTACGAGCGATGTGCCCTGCTCACTGCCACTTGAGTCTGGCTATTCATCGAGCTACTAGCCGCTAACGATGGGCTTCATAAGAAGGTCACTCAGAGGGCGATGGAGAGGGCTATGTTCAGAACAACCAGATGGCCTAGTGGTTAGAGAACCTGACTACGAAGCTTGAGGTCCCGGGTTCGAAAAAAGGTCGATTTGTGTAAGATTGTCCCCTAATATTTATTTATATAAGTATGTTTACCCATAACACAAGCTTTGCTTAGCTTACTTTGTGTCTAGGTTACCGTGATATTTATTATTATTATTACAGACATGTTGAAATTCGCGCAAGAACTAAAGTCGAATGAAAGTTAACCTTAAATAAATGCCATTTACTAACTTTATTTCGCATAAGAAAATAAAAAATATTTAAGCTAAAACGTAAGCACTTTATGGCTATTTAGCATAATTTTCCGGTTTAGTTCAACCTTGGACATCGAAATGTTTCAGCAGATGAAACTGAAAAATACTCCTTATCTCGTTACACGGTTACAGTCTGAAAGGGGCCTCACTACGTATTCCTGTTTTGGCAACTGCATTCAACCGTAAGAATTGAAAGAAAAACAACAATCTAAGCGAACCGGTCCCACTGAAAAACAGCGTGTCGCAGCTTTAACTATGCTGAGTGGGGCCCAAATTATAAAAGTACCTATACTATTCAATCCTTTTTATTTGTATCTACCTATTTTTTCCTGTGTATCGAATATGTGTATTCGTTATATTTGTTCGTTTTTAGGGTTCCGGAGCCAAAATGGCAAAACGGAACTCTTAAAGTTTCATCATGACTGTCTGTCCGTCCGTGGCTTATTTATTCATACACGCCGCTGTCGTCCAGAAGCCGAAGGTGAAGCAGAGTCGTTGTGAACCTGCTCACATAGATCCGCCACAGCCGATTTCGAAGAGGGAAAGTCGCCGTTGCGACAAGGATGGCTTCATTCAAGTGGAAAGGAAGAAGAAGCCCGTCTGTCGCAATCAGTGCGGCACCGCCCTGACCGGACCGAACCATTTGCTGCGTCCCGCGACACCGACGACACAGCTGTACGTGTCCCGCCTGCATCACTCCACGAAGGTCACGGACATCGTGGAATATGTGCGTGTGAAGACCAAGCTCACTCTGAGGGTCGAGCGGTTGGAGTCCCGCCATGACGTGAATTTTAATTCATTTGTGGTGAGGGTTCCGACTGATCAACTGTCGACCTTCACAAGAGAAGAGTTTTGGCCGAAAGGTGTCGTGGCCGGTTAACTGACACCACGAAAGTGCCCACGTCACAGACTTTACGTGCTAGTAATTAAGTATAATATCAATATGTATGTTAGTCTTTAAGGTATTTTTATATGGGCCTAAGCAGCCTGAAATAAAATTATTCTATTCTATTCTATAAATATCTGCCCCGATTAGGATTTTAATGCAAAACATCAAGCTTCTTGTAGTTTGATTCTAGGCTGCGGTTATACGTACGTATACGTCTGAGTAATTATTGTCCTTTGAATGCACGATTTACTTTGCACGCAGGCCCCTCTTTCCCACTGGGCACTATGGGCACGTGCCCAGGGCCCCAGGGATGATGAGGCATCTCCTAGTGACAGATCCTGGGGCCCCTTATTCTAAAGTGCCTAGGGCCCCTAATAAGTTAAAGACGGCCCTGTTTGCAGGCCTTGATAAATCGTGTACTGTATACAAATCACATAAAGGCACGAATTATCAAGGCGTGTGCTAGACACACTAATCGCGGGCCAGGGTGGAACCTTTTCACAACCAATTTCACGATGATTTCTTTGGCAGATGTATGGAATGTCAACACGATATTTGCAATGAAAAGGGTTCAACCTGGTACGTGATTCAGTTTCTTCGACTGCACATTACCCACACTCATATTCTCTAACCACTACTCTAGACCCGGGGTCTGTTGCATAACAAATTACAACCTATATTACAAGCGGAACTCCCTTTCTAGTTAATATGACTGAAGCGAGAGTTCCGCTTGTAATATTTTAGTTGTACTTTGTTATGCAACAGGCCTCTAGACTATCCTCGGTAGTCTAATGTTAGGACAGCAACGCAAGTCCCAGAAGCGGGATTACGGACGATCCCAGAATCCACCGCAGAATACAAAGAGGACCGTGATAAATAGTTCATCTTATTCTTCGCACTAAGCGCGGGGGTTACTTTTATGACGTTCTTATTCTATAAGTATTAATAACTAGCATTAAAGTGGCAGATTAAGTGTCATAACAAAGTTTTTATTTTACCTCCCTGTAGTTTTTTGTGCTCTTAAGATGATAGTTCTTTTCTAGCATTTTAGGGTTCCGTACACAAAAGTTAAAAACGGGACCCTATTACTGAGGCTCCGCTGTCACCAGGCTGTATCTCATGAACCGTGATAGTTAGACAGTTGAAATTTTCACATATTATGTATTTCGGTTGCTGCTATAACAACAAATACTAAAAATCAGAATAAAATAAATATTTAAGGGGGCTCCCATACAACAAACGTGATTTTTTTTGCTTGTTTTTGCTCGATATTGATAACGGCAAAAGAAAAGGTAGACGCTTGACATATTCACAGAAAAAAAATCCTATGAAAATTCAGCGAAGTCCCAAAATCAGCCAGTACTAAAGAGGTAGTAAACAATATTAAAAATTATACACCGTATGATGATGAAGCTGAAAAACCCCAAAACAGGACCGGATCCCAAAATTAAATGCTTTGATGCATTTTAGTAGACTCGTTCCACTAACCAATGACTTTGAACACAAACTTTATTTACGCTACAGCGCTTCCCTGAAAACAAGTGAAAGTCATGCGTGAATAAGGTGACTGACGCGACTCGGAAAATACTCTCATTGTATCGGTAGTTACCAACTTAACTTGGCCTATCTCCCTTCTAGATGCATAAGAACTGACGTACAAGATGATAGAATGTCACGGGTCGAATAACACTTGACGCGCTAATATATTGTTTTTGCTATGATAAAACTGTTTTTACCTTATTTTCCATAGAATGGAGATGGATAAACTCTCTGCGAATACCTAGTAAAGCGGTTCCGGATGGTGTGATTTATTTTTCTGAGTCAGTCTCTCAGTTCAGTTAGCCATTGGAGAAAGAGGGAATTCTACTGCGTCGTAGAAAATTTGTCAAAGTAGATATTTGCTTCAAAAGACGTTCACGTTTTGTGTTTGTGTATATTTTTGTAAATGATCGTCGATTTCAACTCCACGTAAATTACTTGAGTGACGGTTGCTTTGAAATAATTTAATCTATTCAACCTTGTTCTTTTGAAAACTTTTAATGAATGTATAATATTTAAATATAAAAAGGTTTGGTAAAGATAAGGTTTTTACTTGTGGAAGCCTTAGATCGAAGGCTTAGGAATGTAACGCTTTGCTTTTTTATCGATTTCTACGAGAAGATGCTGTTTAACTTCAATGAAACTTTAAGAACATAATACTGCCCTTTTCGTTGCTTTATTATTTTCTTTAGAATGTAACGCAAAATGAAACATTATGAAAAACTTATATTGGAATATTAAATCTATCCCTTGGTATGAGAGTTGTTTTACAAATATTGTCTTATTTTTGCACGTGATAAACTTTATATATACCTTGTACCTACATATAAACAGCGGTTATATAGATAATTAATTACCTATCTATAAGTTTCATGTAGGTATCTTATTGAGTTTCTTGCCAGATTCTTCTCATCAGGATTTTTCTGCAACGGTGGTAGATTTTACGACCTTCCTTTATAGCCTAATTTGAACACAGATATTTTGAATTTGACTTTGAATCACAATCAAAGAACCAATCAATCATTTATTTGCGTTAAAACATACTTTAATGCATGCAAAATTATTTTATAATTACAAATGAGATTGACATGAAAAATCATCATAATCTTCGGCATACTCATATACGCGCCTCCGACCGCGGGATCAAGCGGGCTTAGATTGTAGTTCCCACGCGGACCAAAGGCGGATTGGTAACATCACACACATCATTTATTTACTAAGCAGTTATGTACAGGTCTACTCGCAATGTTTTTCTTCATCGTAAAGCTCATGGTAAAAAAATAAGTAAGTAATTTCGTACATAAATTTCGACAAACAGAGAAGTGCAAGTATTGGTTCGAATACACTACCTCAGGTGTCTATTATGGTTCTTCAAAAGATATATCCCTGTTGATAGATGGACGGACAGTGGAGCCTTAGGTGCAAGCCACACAGAAGAGACGTGGGACGGGCGCGTCGCAAACCGCGTCGTTTGTCCGCAGGCCGCGTCTCCGCCCCGTCTCTTCTGTCTTCATCGCGACGCTTCTATACATTTAGTTTGAAAACTGATTCAATAGGTGCCGCGACTGCGACGCGCCTCCGTCCTACGTCTCTTCTGTGTGGCTTGTTCAGGCTCCGCTGTCCGTCCGTCTATCATAGGGATACATATTTTGAACCGTAATAGACACTTGAGGCCTGCAGTAAGCATCAAATACAAACCCCTCAAATCAGCATTTCCAACAGTTCAAAGCCCGGTAATGCAAGGATAAAGTTCTACAAATCTTTTAAAATTGATCCCCTTGAGTCTCAGAGGGGCTAAGCAATCAATGTCCCTATCTCACTCGATGTATACCCTACCCGGTACACTTTGGCGTCCCCAGTTGCTCTAACTAGGCTCCTGAATTATTCAAGACGCTACCGTGTAACCGTATAATGAAAAGAATTCGACATTTAGAGAACGTACAGTAATGAAGAGTTGAAATGCCTTCGAAATGTGTAAGATTTTTTGCGCGCTCTTATTTCCTCTGCTGTTCTTGTGCGAAACGCGTGTAGCGTTTTGAATTAAATTATTATACTACATTTACAACCGGCGAGTCGAATGTAATGATTAAGAAGGAATTCAGTGTAAATCGTTCAACAGAAAGATGTGACCGAGTGGCTAACCAAAGTTTGGGCTAATTTGCGCACATAATTTAAAGACGACGAAATAATTTGTTTTTTAATAAAAAAATAAATTAAAATTGTCAGTTCGCTTAGTACGTCATCCGCTTAGTACGACCGGACCCTTGGACGTCGTTATAACCGGATTCTACTGTACTTGTTTTTAGCACTCGCATGAACCATTTATTGGACTTATACGGCACGGTCAACAATTTTAATTGCTGTGCAACTTGCTACTGTTCGTATTTTAGCCGTGTAATGCAAACAGGGTTTAGCCGCTTATACTCGTATATCCTGATTTGCATTACACGACTAAAAAGCAAAGAGTGGCAACGTGCTTAACAATAAAAGTTGTTGACCATAATCATTATGTACCTATGTAACAACTGAATTATACATACACAAATAGAAATTGATGTTTATTAATAAGACCAAATCAGAACTAAGTATAATTAATTTTGTAAAGATATTTGGACGTTTGAATGTTGCAATATTTGCTAGTAAATTACGCAATAAAGGTTAAACGGATGTAGATGAAACTTAGAGTACAAATGGAGTTAGATCTGAATTGAGACATAGGATAGGTACTTAATGCGAAAAAACGGGATTTATATATTCACTACTGATCATGATGGATTTATGGATATTTCTTTGCCCGATGTTTGCTTTATACAATGAAAGAGATGCAGAAGCTTTACCAAAACTGGAAGTCAGCGCAGATGAAGAGGCAAAAAAAAGCTAGTGACTGTAATAACTACTAATTATGATTAAACTAAAGAAAATAACTAGGTGCTATTGTGAATAAGAAGTGTGTTGAAATAAAATACTTTTGATTCTAAACAGGTTTTATTTGTAGTATCCGCTAAAGTATTCAGTTAATTTTACACTTCAATTGACGTCAAGTTTCACCAAGAGCCTAATTTCCAGCGCTGTCTATTTTCATTTACATTCAACATTTGTCGCAGTAACAGTAACGCATATTTAAATATTCAAGAACTAGCTTTTGCCCGCGGCTTCGCTCGCGTGTACCAAGAGTAATCCAAAGAACCAAGATATCAAGCAAGCAAGCATACAGGCAAGCAATCAAGCATGCAAGCATGCAATCATGCATGCATGCACGCAAGCAAGCAAGCGTGCAAGAAAGCGTGCAAGTAAGCGTGCAAGCAAGCGTGCAAGCAAGCCAGACTACAGGTAGATACGGTCCTTTACAGTATTTCTTTATATTTGTACAATATTTTTCGCTAATTCGGAAGCGGGCACTAAAATAACCAGGCTTGTTAATAATATAAAACCTATTATTACTATCCCCTGTCCTGCATTAGGTATAATTCAATGTTTTCTTACCTTCTACGGAAACTTGAGTAACTGGAAGCGATGTGTACCTACTTAGCATTGATATTATACATATTATAATATGTATAGTATTTTGTTAAAGTGTTGTGTGACCTAACCGTTAAAAAGTTATACCTTCCATCATCAGCTCATCTGAATAACCAGAAAGAATACAACTAAAGGTCTATACGTGCATATGATATTTAAAGAAACTTCCTATAACTCCTAACCGTTAAAGAGTTTAACCTTCCATCATCAGCTCACCTGGATAACCTGAAATAATACAACTATCGGACTATACGTACCAGTAATATTTGAAAAAATATCCTCAACTCCTAACCGTTAAGGAGTTTTAACTTCCATCATCAGCTCATCACATGACATGATGACATCACATGAGATGATGTCTACCAGACGCAAACACTTAAATAGCTTGAGAAAATATATGAAAAACGTAATGTGTGCCTACAAAATTTGAGGGTTGCCCTCGATTTCCCAGAGATCCCGTCATCAGATCCTGATTTGGTGACAATGGGACCATCTCAGGAGTACCTACCTATATTATATTCTTACGAATAAAAAAATAATTTTCATAATCGGTCCACAATTGACCGAGAAATCGGTGAACATACCTACATAAAAAAATACATAAAGTGGAATGCATAACCTCCTCCTTTTTTTGAAGTCAGTTAAAGAGCCCTTTGCGGCCTACTCACAGTATAAACTTATGAATTTTTAAATTTTAGTTTTCTACAACCAGTAAAACGCAAAATCCCGTTTTTTACCGTTCCCGTAAGAATTTCGGGAAATGCTTTCTTAATGCTCCCCTATACACTCCCCAAGGAACCCACTTGCCAAATTTCAGCTTTCTATGACCAGTAAAACGAAAAAATCCCGTTTTTCCCGTTCCCGTGGGAATTTTGGAAAGTCATCTCTCAATGCTCCTCTACACTCCCCAAACAACCTACATGCCGAATTCCAGCTTTCTACGACCAGTAAAACGAAAAATTCCGTTTTTCCCGTTCCCGTGGGAATTTTAAAAAGTCCTCTCTCAATCCTCCTCTACACCCCCCAAGCAACCTACATGCCGAATTTCAGCTTTCTACGACCATAAAACGAAAAATCCCGTTTTTTCCCGTTCCCGTGGGAATTTTGGAAAGTCCTCTCTCAATGCTCCTCTACACTCCCCAAGCAACCTACATGGCGAATTTCAACTTTCTACGACCAGTAAAACGAAAAATCCCGTTTTTCCCGTTCCCGTGGGAATTTTGGAAAGTCCTCTCTTAATGCTCCTCTAAACTCCCCGAGCAACCTACATGCCGAATTTCAACTTTCTACGACCAGTAAGACGAAAAATCCCGTTTTTTCCCGTTCCCGTGGGAATTTTGAAAAGTCCTCTCTCAATGCTCCTCTACTCTCCCCAAGCAACCTACATGCCGAATTTCAACTTTCTACGACCAGTAAAACGAAAAATCCCGTTTTTTCCCGTTCCCGTGGGAATTTTGGAAAGTCCTCTCTCAATGCTCCTCTACACTCCCCAAGCAACCTACATGGCGAATTTCAACTTTCTACGACCAGTAAAACGAAAAATCCCGTTTTTCCCGTTCCCGTGGGAATTTTGGATAGTCCTCTCTTAATGCTCTTCTACACTCCCCAAGGAACCCACTTGCCAAATTCCAGCTTTCTACGACCAGTAAAACGAAAAATCCCGTTTTTTCCCGTTCCCGTGGGAATTTTGGAAAGTCCTCTCTCAATGCTCCTCTACACTCCCCAAGCAACATCATGCCAAATTTCAGCTTTCTACGACCAGAAAAACGAAAATTCTCGTTTTTTCCGTTCCCGTGGGAATTTTGGATAGTCCTCTCTTAATGCTCTTCTACACTCCCCAAGGAACCCACTGGCCAAATTTCAGCTTTCTACGACCAGTAAAACGAAAAATCCTGTTTTTTCCCGTTCCCGTGGGAATTTTGGAAAGTCCTCTCTCAATGCTCCTTTACACTCCCCAAGCAACCTTATGCCGAATTTCAGCTTTCTACAACCAGTAAAACGAAAAAATCTCTTTTTTCCCGTTCCCGTGGGAATTTTGGAAAATCCTCTCTCAATGCTCCTCTACACTTCCCAAGCAACCTATATGCCGAATTTCAGCTTTCTACGACCAGTAAAACGATAAATCCCGTTTTTTCTTTATCCCATGGGAATTTCTGAAAATCCTTAAAACTGTTTTTGACTTTTATAATTACCTACTTCTATGCCAAATTTGAAGAGTCTAGTAATTATAGTTCATGGGATTCCGTTGAACTGAATATATAAATCCCGTTTTTTCCTTAACTCGTAGGAATTTTGAAAAATCCTGAAATTAATATTTTAACTAATGTCATACCTACTTGTGTATCAAATTTGAAGAGTCTAGTAATTATAGTTACTGAGATACGGTCACTCGGAATCGAATCTATAAATCCCGTTTTTTCCCGTTCCCGTGGGAATTCCCAAAAATCCTTCCTTAGTGGATGCCTACATTGTATAAGGTATCTTTGTGCAAAATTTCAAGTCTCTAGGTCCAGTGGTTTGGGCTGGGCGTTGATATATCAACAGTCAGTCAGTCAGTCAGTTTAGAATTTTATATATATAGACTAGCTTTTGCCCGCGGCTTCGCTCGCGTGTACCATGAGTATTCCAAAGAACCAAGATATCAAGCAAGCAAGCATACAGGCAAGCAAGCAAGCAGGTCCACAATTGACCAAGAAATCGGTGAACATACCTACATAAAAAAATACATAAGGTGGAATGCATAACCTCCTCCTTTTTTAGAAGTTGGTTAAAGAGCCCTTTGCAGCCTATTTACAGTATAAACTTATGCATTTTGAAATTTTAGCTTTTTACAACCAGTAAAACGCAAAATCCCGTTTTTTCCCGTTCCCGTAAGAATTTCGGGAAGTGTTTTCTTAATGCTCCCCTACACTCCCCAAGGAACTCACCTGCCAAATTTCAGCTTTCTATGACCAGTAAAACGAAAGATCCCGTTTTTCCCGTTCCCGTGGGAATTTTGGAAAGTCCTCTCTCAATGCTACTCTACACTCCCCAAACAACCTACATGCCGAATTTCAGCTTTCTACGACCAGTAAGACGAAAAATCCCGTTTTTTCCCGTACCCGTGGGAATTTTGGAAAACCCTCTCTTATTTCTCCTCTACACTCTCCATGCAACCTACATGCCAAATTTCAGCTTTCTATGACCAGTAAAACGAAAAGTCCCGTTTTTCCCGTTCCCGTGGGAATTTTGGAAAGTCCTCTCTCAATGCTCCTCTACACTCCCCAAGCAACCTACATGCCGATTTTCAACTTTCTACGACCAGTTAAACGAAAAATCCTGTTTTTCCCGTTCCCGTGGGAATTTTGGAAAGTCCTCTCTTAATGCTCCTCTAAACTCCCCGAGCAACCTACATGCCGAATTTCAACTTTCTACGACCAGTAAGACGAAAAATCCCGTTTTTTCCCGTTCCCGTGGGAATTTTGAAAAGTCCTCTCTCAATGCTCCTCTACACTCCCCAAGCAACCTACATGCCGAATTTCAACTTTCTACGACCAGTAAAACGAAAAATCCCGTTTTTTCTCGTTCCCGTGGGAATATTGGAAAGTCTTCTCTCAAGGCTCCTCTACACTTCCCAAGCAACCTACATGCCGAATTTCAGCTTTCTACGACCAGAAAACGAATAATCTCGTTTTTTCCTTATCCCGTGGGAATTTCCGAAAATCCTTGAAACAGTTTTTTACAATTATAATTACCTACTTCTATGCCAAATTTGAAGAGTCTTAATAATTACAGTTCATAGGATTCCGTTGAACTGAATATATAAATCCCGTTTTTTTCCTTATCCCGTGGGAATTTTAAAAATCCTGAAATCGATGTTTTCATTATTGTAATACCTACTTGTGTATCAAATATGAAGAGTCTAGTTATTATAGTTACTGAGATACTCCCGTTCCCGTGGGAATTCCCGAAAATCCTTCCTTAGTGGATGCCTACATTGTATAAGGAATCTATGTGCAAAATTTCAAGTCTCTAGGTCCAGTGGTTTGGGCTGTGCGTTGATATATCAACAGTCAGTCAGTCAGTCAGTCAGTCAGTTTAGAATTTTATATATATAGATTAGTCGCGAAACTTTGTAACTGTACAGTTACTTTAATTTGTACAACTTAACAGAACAAACTTCTTGAACAGAAATAATAGCAGTTCTACTGTTTCGAGGGCTCAAATTCGAGTTCCGTGAATTTGAGAACATTTTATTTATATTTTTTTCTTTTTTCGTGTCTTTCGATTATTTTCAATTTGCATGTCTACTAACCTAGTTGTAAAATATTTTGTCACTAACATTACCTATATTATGGAACCCGCTTTCCGAAAAAAATGTTTTTTTTTTATTTCATATTATAATTTTTTCTCTGCACATCCACCGACCTAAGCAAAATCTGAAGCGTATATACACCGTATTTTAGGGTTCCGTAGCCAAAATGGCAAAAACGGAACCCTTATAGTTTCGCCATGTTTGTCTGTCCGTCCGTCCGTTAGTCCGTGGGGGTGATTTTCTTTTCGTCTAACCTAACGTACAACGAAGTAAGCGGATGAGTGATGGATGACTAAATATTTCGCGCTTTTCTCGCTCCGTCGCCGCTTGGTAACTAAATGAAACAACTTTGTAATTGTTTCCTTCCATTTATCACCGTACAAGCGTCTGCAACTTTGCATTTCAATGACGTAGTTTTAGTGTTTTTCCATTATTGCTTTCACTAAAATGTATACAAAGTAGGGTGGCAGTCGCAGTTATAAAGCTGGCCACTGCCGACGGGGTCCAAACTGAGCCCAATTATTATACGATAGCTCTCACTCATCATTCTGTCCTTCTGTATGTCTGAATTTAATTTTCTATGAGCCAGATCCTAGAACTTGGGAACTTTAGACACAACGTTAAATTTCTTCTTAGATTGTGCAGCTTTCCCCACGATGTTTTCCTTCACATGCTCATGGTAAATTTAAAATGTAATTTATTTGTGTATTTGTATTTTTTTTGCTCATAAATTCCGAGAAACTCGGGGGTGCGAGCCCGTGCTGTTTCGCACATAATAAAAAAAATACGCCCTAAAAATAACCCTGTTTTGAACCCACGACCCTCTGATTGAGAGGTGGTAGGTCAAACCACTAGGCTACTATAGTATAAATCTTCCCAGGTAAATTTTTCGCTTGGAGCCCTTATCTTTCAAAACAAACGGTATCGTCATAGTACCTATTAAGGTTCAAATTTAATGTAATGGCTCGAAGCGAAAAATTCACCTGGGAAGATTTATACTATAAATCATAAATAAATTTCGAAAAATCTCACTCGAGCCAAATCTATCTCATTGTGAGGGGGGGGGGGGGGGCGGTTTCGTTAAATCACTAAAATTGTCTCACGTAATGGATGCCCCCTTAATGTGTTTAGCTCCCCCCTCACGAAAAGTGGGCAAATAATGCAGATAGTTAGCGATGTGCCGAGTACGACTTGACTCGATTCAGACTCGATTCCTGCTTAGGACTCGCCTACTCGAGTACAAAAATATTTTGATTCGAGTACGCCAGACTCGATTCGGTACTCGAGTCAGAGAGAATCGGTTTCGTACTCGCTGACTCGATTCTATTATGCGAGTACAACTGACTCGAGTCTAGTATTTGAGTCAGATTGACTCGCTTGAATTCTCTCTTTTTTTACTTAAGCATTGAATTGCTGTTTGAAGATACTCCTTTTCGATTTTTCCTTTTTGTTATAAAATACGACGACGACCAGATGGCCTAGTGGTTAGAGAACCTGACTACGAAGCTTGAGGTCCCGGGTTCGATTCCCGCGTCGGGGCAGATATTTGTATGAAAAATACGAATATTTTTTCTCGGGTCTTGGGTGTTTAATATGTATTTAAGTATGTATCTATTTATATAAGTATGTTTATCCGTTGCCTAGTACCTATAACACAAGCTTTGCTTAGCTTACTTTGGGACTAGGTCAATTGGTGTGAAATGTCCCATGATATTATTATTATTATTTTTTTTTTTTTATAAAATTGGTAACGGACTTGATTTTCTGGACTCGAATTTCTTGACTCGAGTAAACATTCGAATAGATACCAAACATAGAGTCGAGTAGGTCTTCACTGGACTCGAATCGCGGAATCGAGTCAGGATTCGAATAACAATATTAACTGACTCGAGTCGCAGAATTGAGTCAGGATTCCAATACCACATAAAATGACTCGAGTCGACTCGATCCACCAAAACAGCGACTCGGCACATCACTACAGATAGTGCAAAAATCAGCTGAAGCCTCTTCATACTTACGTAAATTTCGTACTTCATGATTAAAAATCCAATAGATTAATAGCTGAGAGGTTAGGTTAGCAACATGTGGTAATTACTTCGATATACAATGACCATAATAATACTTATGTAATTGAAAGCGGATTGTTTTTTAATACCATAAAAATATCAGTTTCCAAACAACACAAATTACTTGTAACACACAAACGGAAATGTCATTAAACAGAGATAGTATCATAAATGTCATGCCTGAGTGAATATGAAATTATTGAAAAACCACGCTTATATTGCATACTTCTAGGTCTTATGGTGTGTAGGTATAGTCAATGTTTGCCTAATTGTTAAGTTGAGGTAACGTGGTGAATGTTAATTTTAGTTGAACCGAACTGAATCGGATGCGACCGTAATAACACGGGTATTTCTGTATTATGCAGTTACACCGTTTCGACATTAGGTTTAATGGAATTCTTAATCAATTACAGTGTCACTCAGAATCGTGAATAAAAGACGTGGTGGCCTAGTGGTTTGCTCTTAAGCAGAGGGTCGTGGGTTTGAGCCCGAGCACCTCTGAATTTTTCAAAATTTACTATTTGCTAAATAACGTTTAAAATTTACCATGAGCTTTACGATGAAGGATAACATTGTTAGTAAACCTACACATACCTGCGAATGGTGTGTGTGAAGTTCCCAATCCGCACTGGGCCCGCGCGGGAACTGCGGCACTAGCCCATTCTAGAGAAGGCCTGTGCCCCGCAGTGGGACGTATATAGGCTGAAATAATGATGATGATGATGAAATTGGAGACATAAAATAAATGTATAAACATATTTAGAAACTATAATGAACAATAATCATTCGCCAAAACAAAAAAAAACTTGACTTGATGGAGTGACAACCTGAAGCCGTATTGTCTAACGCACGGACGTTGGCTATAGCATTCGCTATTTCTTTCTGTCTAACGGTATATATAGTGACAGAAAGAGATGGTGAAAGCGATGGCAAGCGCCCGCGCGTTAGAAAATACGGCCTCTGGTTAAGATTGCGGGAACGCGTTGGATGCATAGGACCGATCTGTTTGGCGTACTGTAGATACTGGCAACCGGGACTGTGTTACTTTTTTTTTATTTATTTAAGAGACTGTGTTGCTGTTTCAAATATTTAAATTATACGGCTTTTGGAATTCGAATCAAGAAATGAACGTTGGACAGCGGACGGTCTGGACAGCCATTCGGGGTTAGGCCGTGCCACGCGAGTGTTCTGATATAATGCAATGTAATATTAAATTAATAATGTTATAGTTGAAAACCAAGTTTCTTTCCAATAAGATAAATTCAAGTTCAAGTTAGGCTCTTGATTAGCTGAGGCAGTATTTCCTCTTTCAGAGTGTAGGGATCCCCATCACAGTACCTACCTTGGGGGAGGCCTATGTTCAGCAGTGGAAGTCTTTCGGCTGAAATGATGTTGATGATGAAAACAAAAAATTTAGCGTGCCTAATATTATTTGCGACGAAATAAAAACCACTCAACAGACCGTTACCGAAACTTGGCACTTGAAATAGATACACATTTTGGCAGCAGAAGGCCAGACAAAACGGAAAAATGGCAAGAGGCGGCGGAAATTGGAATTCCTATTAATAAACACTTTTCTGCATTTATGTAAGTAGAGTTTTGTATTTCAATTTTTTGTTTATGGCAACTGGTTGATTTATGTCAACGACTACTAGCCAATGACTCCTGTTCTGTCCTGTTCTGCATATCGAAAAGTTTTTTTTTTATAAACGTATAATTCTCGGGGTTTAAAAACGGCCTCGTATACTTAGAACCTATTGGGTTATGTTAGGTTACTTATCTTCGCAGAACAGATGGCCGTTGGGGCCCAAAAGTTCTCGAATGGAGACCACGGATTGGCAAGCGCAGCGTGGGACGTCCACCGACGAGATGGACGGACGATTTGGTGAAGGCCGCAGGTTCAGGGTGGATGCAAGTCGCTTCCAGCTGTAATGATTGGGCGTCAATGAGGGAGGCCTATGTCCAGCAGTGGACGTCCTACGGCTAAAATGATGATGATGATGACTTATCTTCTTCTAATATATAATAATGTCGTGTCACGGTGTTTGCTATTGAACTCCTCCGAAACGTCTTGACCGATTTTAAAAAAAAAACTATATGGTAGGTCTGAGAATAGGTCGTAGGCTATTTTTTATACCTACCACTTTTCTTCGCAGACGAAGTCGTTGGCAAAAGCTAGTATAATAATAATAATAATAAGCATTTTATTTCGGACGGTGTCCATAGGGGTTAGTGTACAAAGGAAAGAACTTAATACCTAGTGTTAGTGCTTACACCTACTAAAACATTTATACATTAACTGGGTAGCTTCGTCCATCGCTGGAGCAAAGACGAATCCCATCTGTCGGATAGCGCCGCCAGGATGCCGTTCGGGCTGCCGCGCCATCGGCTCAGTAGGGAGGCGCACCTCTTTCGCGTAATAGCCGCGAAGCCGTCAACCTGCGCCTCCGCAAACATCGCCGAGGCACTGCAATGACGCGGCAGCCCCATCAGCACCCTGAATGCGTTATTGTACTGAATACGCAGATCGTTGTACGCACGCTGCGTAAAGCCCACCCACAGACTGCATGTGTAGAAGGATTGGCAGTAAGCTTTGAAGAGCGTCACCTTTACATCTTCAGTACACCGAGCAAATCTGCTAAATAACTATAACTAATAAATAATAATCTCAAAGATTTGACGGTTTCAGAAAAAAATATTTTCAATATTATTTGTAACCCATTCGAAATTTTAATCATCATCATTATCCCGGTCTACACGATACATAATATAATGTCCTTCTGCAAAGCACATGCCTCCTCTCGATGAGAGAGCTTGAGTTTAGTTCCTACGCAGGCCCAATGTGGATTGGGAACTTCACATACACCATTGATTTTTTTCTCAGGTGTGCCCAGGTTTCCTGACAACGTTTTCCTTCAAGTTCATAGTAAATTACAAATGAAATTTTTGTTTATAAATTCCAAAAAACTCGGAGGTGCGAACCCGTGCTCGAACCCAGTACCATCTGCTTGAGAAGCCATAGGTCAAACCACTAGGCTACCAAGTTTTTTTTTAATATTTATACAGTTCAAATATTAACTCTCCTGATGGCACCTAAGAACTAAAGTCACGGACATAGCTCGAAGAATCGCTAGACTTAAGTGGCAGTGGGCAGGGCACATCGCCCGTAGAACTGACGGCCGATGGGGCCGAAAGGTTCTCGAGTGGCGTCCGCGGACCGGAAGACGCAGTGTGGGTAGGCCTCCAACAAGATGGAGCGACGACCTGGTGAAGGTAGCGGGAACGCATTGGATGCGGATGGCGCAGGGCCGATCTGTTTGGCGAGCCTTGGGGGAGGCCTATGTTCAGCAGTGGACGTCTTTCGGCTGAAATGATGATGATGATGATGATGGCACCATTGTGTATTTCGTTTTTAACTAATGAAAGTCAAGTCAAAGTAAATCAAGCAACACAAACTTACCGTCAAAGCAGGGGTGGGTGTAATAAAAGTTAATCATCTTTACGGAAACGGTAAGAGGTTTGTTATTATTTAATTAAGACGGAGTGTTGGGCGACAAATTGATTTCAAAACAACGCAATTTGTTTCAGATTTACGCCCAGCCTGTCTTTCGGAATGGAGGCTCGGATCTAATGGATTTTCGGATGGTTTCGTTTGAAATTGTGTATCGCTGAAGCGTTATCTTTATTTCGAAGTGACTGTAGATTTGTTATTATAATAAGTTGCTAACCTGTTATGACATTCAACCTATAAACGAGTAACTAACTGGAGCTTAAAAACTGAAATTTGACAGATAACTTGAAGATCATAAAAGGGCACAAAACAAATTTGGTGATACCTATTCTCATGGGATAGAGAGGTAACCAATTTTTATTCTCCAAAAAGAAAAAAAAATACCTACATTATTTTAAGTACAATACTTAACACAAGACGCAAATATTTTGACAAAAAGGACAATATGAAGGCTAAGGTGTCATTGCGGTTGTAAATTGGACACTGGCTCAGCATAATGCTGAGGTGTTTATAGCACCCCAGCTCTGTTTTTCAGTCAGCATCGTTCGGTGATACCGGATCGCCACACGGAAAAATTGACATTTTATCTAGGTACCTATGGGAAGAAATTTTCCTGGTTTTTGTACTTGATTTTATTTAAGGAGAAGAGTGCACTGTTCAAAGTAGGTAGGTACGGTACATTTTTTTGTAACCAAAATCAAAATAAAAAGTATTCTATGTGTCATGTCTAATACCTAAGATATATATTGTAAAGCTTTACTTGCCTGTCATGATGTAACGATAATATAAAGCTTGATATTTTAAGCAAAATAAACCGTGTATCTGCAGAGGCTTCTTACACCTAGTTATTTTTCTCCCATGAGACGAAATTGGCATAGTTTTTATATTCAAATTAATGTCACTAAAGGAGTATACTGTTCATGATACGGTACGATATTTTTGTACTAAACAAATTTACTATTAGATACATATTTAAGGCGTTGATGGGTATAAACTTAAAATTAGTATTATTATACTTATTGTGCAATAATGAGCCAATTAATCTGAAAGCCGCCTCAAGATAATTTTTAAAGAACTTCGTCTGCGAAATTATAAAAATAAAGGATTGAGGAAATGCTGAGCTGTTTGTATTTACGTTCTGTCCGTTGAGGGTAAGTGTTTTTGCGCTTTTCCTTGTAGAATAAATAGAATTATCTTCAGTAAATTCACCTTGCTGCCATCAGGGCAAACCATTTTATTTTTAGCTTCTGTGCAACAGGATAGCGTAGCCGGGAGTTAGAATTATCAATAGTCTAAGAGTTCAATAAGTAAAAATGGCGACATTTATTAAGATGAGCGCTTTTATGCAACTGATATTAATAACGTCAATTGTGTTTTCAACATCAGCATGTTATGTAAATTATCCAATAAGTACTACGACAGAGAAAGCTGTGGAAGTTCAAAAGAAAGGTTGTGACATTTGGTGCAAGTTAAGAAGAATAGTTCTGTATATTGTACAGCAGCTCTTATCTGATGATTAAAAGTCTGTTAGCAGTTAACATTTACAAGCACTGAGATGATCCGCCTTCTCCTTTGACGACCAGATAACCTGTAGTTAGTGACTCGTCTTACTATGGGTTCGAATCCTATTAGGGACTGGCATTTGGCTGTACCTTAAACTCGGCATGCTTTGGCCTAAAGGAGGGTAACTTTAGCCCATGTAAAAACGTCGGTTTTCTATCGTTTGCATGAATTACATTTGCTATACGTTTTTCATAATTTTCATTTGTCATAAAGTTATTTATTTCTGATACTGAGTCATGGATATTATTTATTTTATTAGCAGTGCGGCAGCTTACCGAATCTAAGATTATTTAAAAACGAAAAAGTTTTAGCGAGCGATGTGGTTCAATTGGTAGAACACCCAGGTTGGGGCGCATACGCAGGAGACGTGGGTTCGAATCCCACCGGCGCACCCGAAAAACTTTTTCGCTTTTAAATAATCTGAGTCATGGATGTTTTTATGTATACTACTTAGGCCTATGCGTCGGTTACAGACGTATTATGGCGTACTTATTGTCTATGCACAACGCCTTACGTGGCTGATTAGCCCGATGCGAGAGCGACATGTTCGTTCACAGCCCTGACAAAAGAAGTTTGGGGAGATTAGTGCAGAACCATCTTGATGTCGTTTCTGTCTCTTGTCAACAAGTGGCTATGTATAGTAGTATACATATGTATGTGTACTGTCGACCAAGAAATTCCTTTACCGCCCTAAGGTTCAATGTAAGTTGTTCGGCTTAAAACGTCAAAGGATTCAAAGGCCATTTTCACTCACAAGTCGTTGTGACAATGAACCTTATTGTTTTGATTTTGATATAATAACTGTCACTTAAAATAGTAAAGCACTTTCTTACTTGGTCGAGTATACTAAAATGATTATTTATTTACAGTATATTATACTCACTATCATGCTTAGTTTGAGGCTAGGCAAATAGGTAGGTAGGATGTGAATTGTTCCACATTATTTATTTATTTCTCTATTCTTCTAGTTTCATGAGACACATTTTAGTAAAACTATACTGAAAATAAATAAGAAGATATATCTGCATAAAGATCATATAATGTGTACAAAAATAATTAATAAAAATAAATTAATTATAATGTGTATTAGTAAAATGGCTACTATGTATGGGATGAAAAAATGTGTGTATATTGCTGAACTTGAACCACTTCACAATGTACCACATAACATTATTTATTAATAAATAATAAATGTCATGATTTATTACTGTTTTCTTTCTTCTCGATATCCCGAACTCAACCGTAAAAATAACGATGTCTTACGTTATTTCCGTTTACATAAATCACGGTGGAGAGGCGAATATAAAAATACAATGATGATGGTGGATATAAATCACCTGGTGGTCAGGCTACCATAACATGACAGCTCTGTCTGCTAAATATTGAAGTGTAAGAGCTGGTGACAGGTTGTAGATACACAATATGTCACTTAAATACTTATTCGGCGCTTCAAACAAGAAGGAATTAACGACTATTTACTGGAAAAACTAACCATGATTGTATATATCGTAAAAAACCGGCCAAGTGCGAGTCGGACTGTTGTATTGGAGCCCCCTTAAATAATTGTTTTATTTTAATTTAATTAAATGTATTTATTGTTTTTAACTAAATGTTCTGTGAATATTTCAAGCGTCTACCTGTTGCCGTTATCAATATCGAGCAAAAGCAAGCAAAAAAAATCACGTTTGTTTCGTCACTTAAATATTTATTTTCTCCTGCTTTTTAGTATTTGTTGTTATAGCGGCAGGCAACCGAAATAATTCATTTTGTGAAAATTTCAACTGTCTAGCTAGCACAGTTAATGAGATACAGCCTGGTGACTGACGGATGGACGGACGGACGGACAGCGAAGTCTCAGTAATAGGGTCCCGTTTTTAACCTTTGGGTACGGAACCCTAAAAATAAGACCACTGATAAGACTAAGATGTGATCTGGTAGTTACAAGGCGCTACATATTCTAGCGTCAAAATTCTGATACATATTAACCCTTTCACCGTTCTGTCATATACAACAGCTCTCACTCATACGCCATGACATCGGAATGTCAAACGCGAAGTTTATTTAATTAAACGATATCGCTCTGCACGCCGTGACTGATATGTCAGTCGTTGGCGTAGAACCTGCGGTGCTGATATACGTGTCGTACTGTCTAACAATTAGTCAATTAACACGTTAACTGCGAAGCGAGGCCTAAATCACCCCTGATGCAACTTCCCTGTGGTGCGGCAAGCAAAAAAGTGAATTTCTCTGTCGTGCGAATGGCATAGCTTTGGTTTGGTCCAGTGTAGGAAAGAGATAAATATATATTTGAGATCACTAAATGGTTCCGGACTCGGTGGTGTACCTACCTTGGTACCGGATGTCTTAGGCCTCGTGCCGCACTGAATTAATATAATTTTAATGCAGTGCGGAACGAGGCTAAAACGTCCCATATCCCCCCTGACCTCGTACCGCACTGAACGCGAGCTTCCCGCGACCAGTGTTGTGCATCACGTCGATTGGAGAGCACGTCCTTAAACCGTAATCCATTATTTTCCAATAATAAGTCTGTAATAGGTGCCTGTTAATGGTATAGAATGGAACGCTTCGTGCGCGAGTCCGACTCGCACTTGGCCGGTTTTTTTTTCTTTATGGCGCCTTCAAGCACAATTTAGATTATTTAAAAAAAATGTATCCTTTGATAGCTTTGTGTTGTTTTGCCAGGTTTTGCCCTTAAAACGATCAAATGAGATATAATTGATCAAAATCGGTCAAGTCGTTGCGTAGTTAAGACAGTTTAAAAACGTCGATATTATTTTTCCCATCACTAATCGCAGCGAAAATTTGCCCTATTTCAGTGCGTTACGAGGTGTATAAGATCCCATATTTTGTTTTGCTAATAATTCCTAAACTAGCCATCAGATCCCGGGGCGACGGTGGATTAGGGTTCATCAATTCACTGTCTATATCAATAAGGACCAAAATTCTCATTTATCTTTGATTTCGCGCCAGAAAATGGATTTTAGTCTGTAAAAGGAGGTGGGGTCTAATAGACCGCGTGTCGCCCTAACGTCTGGTCACGGTACGGGCCGATTATACCTCGTGCCGCAGGAACGGAAAGTATGCAAAAATTGGTGCCGCAGCTAACGTGTTAAGACAAGAAGATACCAGAAACAGCTTACGCAGTTACGCGAATTTAAATGTATTTCAAAATATATTCGTTCATTTAAGATCTCTGCAACACTGTAACTAAATATCAAGTCATTTTAAAGTTAGCATTCGCGAACTATACTTTACTCAGTATCAATCGAGTAGTCCTTCTCATTTTAATAGCTATTTAGGAGAAACAAAAGTTAGCAGCGAAGAAGACAAGAAGCCTTTGTTCAATAATGTAAAGTTTAGACAGAAAACTTATTGGGTCAAGTTTTATATTTTATCTAAAAATAACCTTCTACACTGCTGGCCTATTTTGCTTTGCCCTAGGCAACAATGCGGTTTACTTTAGGCTATTTATCTTACACAATTTATCGCTCTGTAGTCGGAACCCGGGGAAGAAGACTAGAGACACTTTCTCGGTTAAGCAATATGACGTCACAACATTGCTTGGTGCCGCAAACAGCGCACATGATTCTCCTATTTAAATGAACGTATCAATATTTATTACAGATTAAAGAAATTTTATTTTTCGTTTCTATTTTCGGAAATGAAAACATCCATGTTTATTTTTTTTTAATTATTTTAAAGATCTACCTTTAATCCTAAGAGCAAAAAATGTATAAGCTATTAGTGGAAGCTGTTTTGGAAATGTATTATTTAGAAAAATTAATTTCAATTGTATTATATTATGCTGTATGTTTCCCAATACAATAAATAAATATCAAACAAAACCTAATTGTAGTACGACCTACAAAAACTATTTACAAAGGGATGATCATCAATCAACTGACATTTTATTTCCTTCACCGTTAAGCTCATGGTAAATTTCTAATGTAATTTCACACGTAAATTCCGAAAAATTCAGAGGTGCAAGGCCGAACTCCACCCCACGACCTTCTGTTTAAGAGGTTAGTTAATACAACTAGGCTACAAGTGTTTTAAAAAATATTTTTTTTCTTTAATAAAGTTTATTTAATGGAGTCCATAACTCGAAAAATAATCAAGGAAAAATGAGATAAAAACTCCGCTTAGTTCTACGTAGTGATAAAGAGATAAAGATGACTAAATAATTCATTGATATAACCATTACAACAGAACTCTTAATCATCCAACAACTAAGTTTCGACCATGAAACAATATTCAAAGAAACTATACTCCCGACTATTTCATGCGTCAAACTACGTACCTACACGTAATTATTCGTAACCAAGCTTTTAAAATAGACCTTCCACTATGCGAAAAAGGTTCAAAGTTAATTGAAGACAGGACAAAATTATTTACGCCACTCCAAGGTCGCATTTTCCTTTTCCCCAAATAAGGACGAACTTGTTATTACGCTTCGCAGGAAAATGAAGCTTTTTATGTTCAGTGATACGAAGGCGTTAAGAAAAGTTTTTTTAGTCGTTGCTATTGATGCTGGGACAAGGACTAAAAACACTTACTTACTGGCTCTTTTTTAAGGATAAAAAAGTCCCCTAGTGGTAACCTAAGGCCTATCAAGCAAAAGGCCCCCGAGAGCAAAACCTGGGCTCGCACCTCTGACCGTTTCTGAATTCCGTGCGAACAGTACGTTTAAAATTTACCATGAGTTTTACAGGAACACAATGGTGAAGTACCTAATTCAATGTTGTGTGCGAAGTTTCCAGTCCGCACTGGGCCCGCGTGGGAACGACAGCTCAATTCTTAGACTCATTCTGAGAGGAGGCCTGTGCTCTACAGTGGAATGTATATCGGCGGCGATGGCGATGATGATGTAAAAGGAGAAGGTTCTCAATTTGCTTTTTTTTCATCTGTTATATCGAACTCGGTTATTTATAAACCGATTTGGAAGATTAACTTGTTTTTAAAAGGTCTACTTCCTGTTTTGTTTCATTTGAATTCGAAAAGATATAATCTGTAAGAATATTCTTAGAAGTGGATTTTTTTTGTGTAAAAAATTTGGATTATACCTATGCCATCATCAGTTTATTTCTTTGGCGAAGGCTAACTTACAATCGTTCTGAGAGTTTCATACCCGAAGGGTGAGAAGCGGAGCCCTGTTACTGTAACTACGCTGTCCAGTGTCCGTCTGTCTGTCTGTCACAGGGTTGTATCTCAAGAGCGTAATAGATAGACAGCTGGAAATTATAACAGCTGGAAATCATAACGTGCATTATTATTGCCGCTACAATAAGAAATAATAATAATAAAATTAAGAAGAGAGAAGAAATTGTAACAAACATCCACACATCCATCCATCTGTACAAACTTTCACGTTTATAGTGTTAGTGGGTTGTGGCATGGGGGTACTTCCCAAAATCCGTATATTCCTTGTCTACGTCATCAAGAGAACCTTTGAGAAATTTCAGCTCTATAATAGGGTCAAGGGGTTGAGCTGGGCGATGATGAATCAGTAAGGACTTTTCTATTTTTATGCTTATAAGATATATTCTAACGTACGCTAAAAAACATTGTAGATTATACATTTTCCCGTTAACCGTTATTTAAGTTGTGCTTTACTATTTTTTTAAACAGTTCCTATATCAAAACATTAATTTGTGTGTGAAAATACCCTTTGATATTTTATACTATACAACAGACATTGAATCTTAAACGTGGTTAAGGAATTTCTTTGTCGACTATATAGTCGCCATAATAAACGTCCGAGCTGTTTATGTGCTAAAAAATATGTATGTAGACACACGAATAAAAGCGAACTTATCTTAAGCGAACATTGTGTAACTAATAGCAACTTCGAATGCGACCTTTTCCTCAACCATATCATACCCGTAACCTTTAAACGCATGATTCATTACCACAACTCTAAATGTCTTACCAACTAAAGAAACCGAAAATTACGTAAACAGAAAAACTTTAGTTACGCCAACTCGACACCTGTGGCACTTGTACTTTGTTTCTTTTCCGTCGAACGCGCTACGTCTTATCAAGTAACAATGCTACATTGTTTTCCAAAACCTTATGGTATATAAAACATGCGTTTTGTTTCCCCAACAACACATTTCAGGGAAAGCAGATTTTCTAAACTCGGAACTCAGTCTGTGTTCTAGCCCGTACAACGATGCTTTGAAAACCGAGTGACAATCTAACTTTAAGCGAAATGGAAAGTAAGTTTTACAATTAGCAAAGTTTAATACGAAATGTTTCTAATGATGCTTAACGCTTAACGGTGCAGCGAAAGATCACAAAAGAAATCTTTTCCACAAACCAGGAAGCACGGAAGCAACAAAGGATCTTTTTTTATGTTTTAATGGAACTTCTGATTAATTCTTTTGTAGTATAAAAAAGTTTTTACAGGGTTTTGGGAAGTCCATTTATGTTATGCTCGTGGGCGACTTTGGTCTAATCATTTTAAATGGCAATTCGCAGAGGAGTCCATTATGCATTACGACTGTTCTGAAGTCGGGACTTTTTTGATAGTTTTCGCGGGAGTGTTTAGTGTATAAACATTATTAAATAGGCATCTTTTGAACTCGTAAGTCCCTTCTTTTGTAACCTTTATCTACACACTACTGAGTATAGCTCCCTTCCAATCCTCTCCATGTTATACGGTTGCGTGCTTTCCGCATCCAATCTCTCCCCGCCATTTGTGACAAATCGGTAGTCCATCTCTCGGGCTATCTTCCCACGTTACTGCCCCTGGTCCATGGTCTCCACTCCAGCACTTACCTTCCCCATCTTCCGTCAGACCTGCGACATACATATGCCACATGTCCTGTACACTTCCACTTTCTTTTGATTACTGTTTCCGCTACGTCGGTTAGACCTATTCTTCTACGAATTGTGGTAATGTAAGTCTCAACGTAATTTATAAAATACAAATCAATTACAAGAATATGCCTATTATACTATGTGGAGTACAAATTTATAAACGAAATAAGGACTCTAAATATATTGATATAATTTTCAAAATCGTAAAACTGGGAATTTTTGGCGCGATCTGCAGTGTCTGTTAAGACTTACGAGGTAAAACAGATTTCTATTTTAGACGTCTTGATAAATGCTTTATAAATTCAGGCTGCCTGAATTTCTAACAAAATTATAAGATGCCTGAAGGCATCAGTTTGCCTATTGTTTAAAATGAAATTGATTTGCTTCTCCGCAAAGTAGTATTATTCTTACCGATGGTGGACTGGTGGATTTGGTTGCGGGCTTAGCTATTCTATTTTTGTTTTCGCGTGATGATGATGACGATGTGTCGCTGTTATCTCTGATTAGGGAAATAGGGCACGCAAAAGAAATTTCCATACACGTAGCAGTAGTTGTAGCCACTTCTGTATTTGCGGTACGAAATTATCCCCAGATCTTATTGTGACAAGTGTGCTGAGTGGCGGCCATTGAGCCTGGTAGGGATAGACGTGCATGAGTATATTTAGTCTGTGTCTCGGTGTGTGTGTATTCTATGAGCTAATAAACTATTCCTATTCTTATTTTATAAGCTGAGGGCGAACAGTTTATGCATTTTGTTTTAACAATAACTAAAAACCATTTCAGAAATAGTCTTCGCTTTATTATTGTTAGCGTTAACAGTAAAAGCTTTCAAGTTCTTTTCATCTGCCATGGATTCGGAGCCATCTTTATCAATATTGTACGCTCATGACAAGAACAGTGATAAAGCAACACAAGAATGCCTTGTGGAAATGTACCCCAGAAATCTCTACAAGTACCCTTTACACGTGGACAGAAACGACGTCCCTTGCATAATACACTGTGTTCTGAAGAAGTTCAGAATCATGACGAACGACGGTGTGATAAACATTAGGAACTACTATAAGCGAGTGGCTGCGATACACCGGTACGATCCAAGGATACTAATATCGGACGTTGGAGAGACGTGTGCGCAAAACATTAACGGGATGAATTTGGACCATGATGTTTGCAAGAAAGCGAAAGTGTTCAATGACTGTACGCAGTTATATGCTATTTCTTTTACCAATGGAGAGGATGACTGAATACGAGTGACTTTTGTATATTTTATACTTTTTTTAAATAAAATGTTAGTGTACTTTTTGTTTTATTTAAAAAAAATTAACGTCTGTTATGTTGTTACTAGAATACCCTTGGTGTTTGATTTAATTTCGCACGTTAAAGCTAGTAATTCGCGCTTCCTCCATATTTGTGTACCTCGTCTGACTAACGCGTCGCTTAATTTTCTTGAGCGCACAAATCTGGAGAATGACCGCCTGACATTTTCCAGATTTGTGCTTTCAGTGCAATTAACGCGTCGCTTATTTTTAACATAAGTGACGTATCATGTACTGAATGCCCAAATCTGGAGAATGAACGAATTAATGCGTCTCTTATTGACTTTAATCATAATATTAATATGTAATTGACATGGTGTAGAAAAAAGCGAAGGCTCGAACCCAATCAGAATTAGACATTGTTGTGATGTTCATCAATATCACTGCATGACGTCACCGCTGCAGCGATCATAGCTAACTTATGTAAAGTAATTGTATAAATTTAGGGGCGCTGACTAGGGCATATTCAGATTTTTTTGTAAAATTTAATTGGCTGTCCATTGTTGTCTTCATTAGCCCAAAAACTTCTGCTAGATTTATTTGCAAACTGTACCGAGTGACATAAATATCAAATGAGGGTTTATTTTTTTTAAATTGTGCATTAATTTTCTTCCTCTTATCGTCGAAACTACAGCGCCGGAAAAAAAAAAAAAATCTAATTGTAGGAACACAACACACACAGAAGTCTTTCACACTGGATGCGTTCTGTGGTCTGCGGTCAGGTCAAATTGAATGCAGCCCGCGTTATGCATGAACAACATTGTCGGTCTCTATATATTGTCGGTCTCTATAGATATGCGATCTGACCTTGACCGCAGAACACATCCAGTGTGGCAAATCCTTTAAAATTCCAGGGCTACCGTACTCTTACTATCATATTTTAATAACTATGTTTTATGATATGCAAATAAATTAAATGAATAAAATGAAAATAACATGGCAGTGGGACGGTCTCAGACTCGGTGGAGCGATGATCTTCGCAAGGCGGCTGGCAAGAGCTGGATGAGAGTGGCCAAGGATCGTGCTCAGTGGCGTGCCATAGGAGAGGCCTATGTCCAGCAGTAGACGAACATAGGCTGATGATGATGATGATGATGAACATGGCATTTCTTTCAATATTGCGTGTGCCCACACCTAAATCTAATCTCAACATTCTCAACCTTTCCAAACGCTCAGTGCGCGAGCTCAACCTACTAGTCGCATTCTGTTTTTTTTTTAACGTGTGGGAAATGCTATAAATTGTCCAGGCCAAATAGGTGGTTATTTAGGGCTCTACCAAAATTAACTACAAAATAATGTACTACACACTGTCTGACCTCTTACAGTCAATCCAGTGGCATAATACCGTAAGAACTTGAGCCCGTCGGGTCCGGGTTGCCTAATTTCTTTAAGTGAGGTATGTGCTGGCAGTTAAAACAAAGCTGGCTTACACTAACTGCGAAATGTTGCGTACAAACTTCCAAACAGATACCTAACTCACGTTCCTCTCATTCTTCGAAGTCATTATCATCATTTCTGCTGAACATAGGCCTTGTCCAACAGACCGGAATTCCCGCAATTTTAACCAAAATCGTTAACTTTAATCGACATAGAAACATAGGTAAGTTTAGGTTATGTTAAGTTTACATCGGCCCGAAGGGCCAAAAGCATACAGAAGAACACTGTTTCTGTGTCAGTTCAAATTGGGAAAAAACGCTACTGTGAAAATAAGCTTCAGTAAAACACTATAGTGAGAAAAAAAGCATTTGGGAAAAAATGCGAATGGAAATTTTGCTACTGGGAAATAACGATTTTGGTAAATTAGACATAGACATAGACATAGACATAGACATAGACATAGACATAGACATAACTTTATTCGACATCAAAAAAGAAAATACACTGACTAATACACTGAGAAAAATAAAAAGAACAATAAAAACAAAAAACATAATTGTAGATGTCGAAAAGGAATTTGACTCAGCATAAGCTGCAGTAGATGCCTGCTACAGCGCTGATTTTCAGTCAAACCCTTCATATCCGTGCATCAAACTTGTTGGACCGGAATCAGCACAAACAAATTCTGTATAAAAAGTGTAAACAAATAAATAGATACATATATTATAGTGGGAGTTAGTTCTTTTTTATTATTATTTATTTCAATTATACATAGTTATACATTATATTATACACATAGGTATTTATACATTTAAGGTAGTTGCATCAGAGGTAAGAGGACTTGGCCTTTCCACCTGCGGGCAATGTTTGTTGCAAATTAATTAAATATTTTTGTAATTTAATCTTAAAATTGCTGAAATTAGTAACCAGTTCATCCTGTTGAGGCCTACCTATACCGCATCGTCCGGGCCGCGGACGCTACTTATACGGGAACCTTTTGGCCCCATCGGCCATCAGTAAAGTTCTACGAGCGATGTGCCCTGCCGACTACCCCTTGAGTCTGACGACCTGACTCCGAGATGCCTAACGAAAATATGCACTCCACGCTACGGCAACGAACTTCAATTGAAAACATTTTTTTTTTTTCAGCGTTATTCTTCCTCCTTTTCCTGCTTGGCTGCTCCTACGCACGTATCTCAGTTATGTACGCACACGACAAACTGAGCGACATCGTGGCGGAAGCGTGCCTCAACGAAATGTACCCGAAGACGAAGAGACTCGAGCTCCAAGAGTCGGATGAACAGTGCATCATATTCTGCGTGCTCAAGAAATTCGGCATTATGAATGTCAATGGCGGTTTCAATTTGGATATTTATAAGTAAGGAGAAACATCCTACTAATTATAGTAGGATTAACATTATATAATCGAAAGTTTATGAGTAGGTATGTGCGTGCCCACGTGTGTGTGTGTGTGTGTTTGCACAAAAAAACGCCTGGACACATTGCAACGCCCGCGATGACGAGTAGACGTGAGGTAATTTTAGAAATATATCGTCGTACAATACGTTTGCTTTTAGTTTACCACTGACAGATGGCTTGCCTTCATTTCATTTCCAACTTTAACACCATATAAATAAAGTAGCCATTACAAAATCTGCAAACGTGGGTAACAGTATTCTAAAATTGGTTTTATTTGTAGGTCGTTAAAGTTGAATATGAAATGAAGGCAAACCATCTGTCAGTGGTAAACTTTATGTAATTTTACTGTAATCAAGTTCTAGCTCCTATTTCACAAATGAGACAATTGTTAGTGATGTGTCGAGTGACAGGTGACATGTGGCAATTTTGAAAATTATTTTTTATCTAAATGCTTCTAAAAATGACAGTCATTTGTTTCAATTGTTTTTTTCTAGATTTATTGACAAGTATTGTGATAATTTATTTTTTCTAGTTTAGTTTATTAATTCACTCAACATAAATATTACACTATACATATAAATACATTAAAGTCTGAATATAAGAATTTATGTTGACTATTCGACATGTTTGTAGATTTCTCGGTAGGTAAATCTTGACATGAGATTAATGCTGTATTAATCACACTATCTCAAAACTTTAGTCACAATAGCCAAGCGCACCAATGCCATGTTTAAGTCTGCTCGGCCAGAATTCCCAGAAACATCCCCTTGTCATACATGTTCAAGGTGGCTATTTGGACCAACGTCCCCCTCGCAGCGCTATTCTCGACATTGCCATTAACAAGTATTGGACATAATCTGTATGTATAGGTTGCATGGTATGGGATTTCGCTCATAACATAATACTGCTTGCTGTTTGAATTTTGGCTACAAGAGAGGCGTTCATGATCTCTTTCTACGGAGGAAATAAAATAACCACGAAAATGAGCTCTGGTCGAGTTCGAAACGCGTCAGTGTAGCTTGGTGGTGGTGATAGTTGGGTTTGTGTGATTTGTGTGCTCGTACATTGTGAAGGTGGAGAAACTGCATGAACACATTACACACGCACGCAGTTACTAAGTACTTGTATCGTAAGGTCGCGGGTGAGCAAAGTAATTGTTTCAGTTCAATTGAAATTGAAAGGGTTCATTGAGGGAGGGTTTTCTGAGAGGAGGCCTCTGCCCTGCAGTGGGACGTATATAGGCTGGGATGATGATGATGATGATGATGAATTGAAATTGTGTGCTAATTAAGTAATTATGCCTACAGGTTAAAAGGGAAAATAATTATCGTTCATGTATGAGATATAAACTACACCAGGGTTACATTTTATTCACACGTGGGTTTTAATGTTGTCGTTAAAAACAATAATGTCTCGTGCACCTGAACGATAAAGATACTTAATTGTGATACGAATATTCATCATTTTGACACCCACGTCATCTGACCGCTTGCTAACAAAATGGGTATTATAGAAATAATACAGCGTGGGTGGGTACGTCAAATGCTCCAGAATCATAGAGATATCTGAGCCCCTCAGAAGTAAAAATATATACCTACGATGTAAAATTTTAAAAGTGATACTAAAGTGGACGGTGTTTCTAGCTCAGCTGTAGAATGTATTAATGCAATAGTTAAAATTAGTTTGATAAAATTTAGAATGTTCATAATTTGTTGGAATCAATAAGTATATAGTATAATATGGACACCTCAAATTAAATAAGACACATAAAACAATTAACAAGGTCAAGAGCATGTATGAAAAGAATGAGTGTTGCTGAAGCGAAACATATTGTGTCAGGATCGTAGCTGAGCAGGTGGAAACAAATAGTCTCTGCCTATCCCTTTGCTGGGAAGGAGGCGTGATTGTATGTATGTATGTAATAAAACAATTGAATTAATCCATTGCATTATCCAGCATTAACCGAGTTACAAACACTAATTTTGTATCACGTTTAAGATTTCATCTTGTAAAATGAAGAGGAGCTGAAAAAACACTATTCATACTCGTATTCATTAGTCCACGATTTGTTAGATCAGTTTGCCAGAATCGTTATTTCTTAGTAGCAATATTTTCATTCGCATTTTTTCCCAGATGCTTTTTTTCTCACACTGGTCTTTTACTGAAGCTTGACACAGAAACAGTGTAGACAGAGTTCCGTGTGTGCTTTTGGCCCTTCGGGCCGATGCAAACTTAACATAACCTAAACTAAACCTACCTGTTTCTGTGACGATTAGAATCGAGAAAAAACACGATTGTGAAAAAAGGCCCTTCTTACCCGTGGTACTACCGGTGGTACTACTGGTTGTACCACGGGAAATATTGTTTGCCCGTAGTAACCTACTACCATGTGCCCATATTGATTCTAAAAGTAAATAAAAACGAATGTATTTCTATTGCTATTGATATCTACTCCGTTGCAGCACGTTACAAGACCTTTGTTTTAGGCTTCTGTAAAAAAACCATTGTGGGAAAAAGCATTTGAGGAAAAAATGCTAATGGAAATTTTGCTACTAAGAAGTAACGATTCTGGTAAATTAATCTAACAAATCGCGTAGCCTTCACATCCTCGCTGCATCTCGTCTCTGGTCGGAAAGACACCCTGACCAGGCTTTTTTTTTTAGGAAACGAGTGCAAGTAGCCAACCAGTTGGAACGGGTGAACATGGTCCGCGATTTCGGCAGTACGTGCATGGAGAATGCCGAAGCCACGCAGAACAAGCAAGACGTCTGCAGGAAGGCTAAAGTCTTCAACGACTGCACACATTTGTACAGGATTCTACTAAGGAAATAAAGCAGAAAACATGAGATTAGTTTTAATAAGTTTTCATATACCCCTTTTAAAAACTGAGCCAATGCTAGTCGGATTCGCGCACGTTCCAATTTAAAATACAGGAAAAAAGTTTTCAAAATGTTTTATACTGGATCGTGTAAATTTAAGAACTTAGTTTTTTCACGGCTCTAAGGAACTGCTTTCCTGCGAAAATGGTCTATTATCTAACAGAGAAAGACAAACACATTAATATAAATAATATCCTTTTATAGTTTCTTTAACTTATTTTTATATTATGTTCTCTAAAACCCCGAGGGAATTCATAAGGAAGGGCTCCCAAAATAGAAATTTAATAAAAATCAAAAGTTCGACGGGTCAGAACTTTTCGTTTTTTTCGTAGTCTTTATTCACCTAGGGGCCTCCACTTGTTCATAACCCAAAGGCCTCCAGACCTCTTAATACGGCCCTGCATCTGATATTACACAATGTCAGAGCTTTAAAGCCCAAATGCTGAAAATTCATCCTCGCGAAATAGGAATTCTCACTGTATTTCAAGTTGAGCGAATTTACGGCGATACATCAAAAGAGAAGGAAACACAATCAATACGAAATTACGTCTAATAAAATCACTGAATCTTGCACGTTAAGGAATTCTGCGTGGATTTTAGCCTAAGGTTACGTTTTTGGTGTTTATTTAACTTCACCTCGGCTTGCTAGACCCAGGCCCCCTCTCAGAATAAGAGGGGTTGGGCTGGTTCTTGTGATAGTCTATGGTGGATCAAATTAGTTGTCTCGCTCGCTCTTAGCGCTCTCTCTCTGACTCAAGATGGCGTAAAATTAAGTTGTAACTTGTTGTTCTAAAGCGAATAAATCCATTAATTAATTGGGAGATTTTATTTGTAAGACATTACAGTTCTCACGCGGCCCCAGTGCGAATTGAGACCTTTACACACGCTATTGAATACTTTTGGAGGCGTTTGCTCACGATGTTTCCCTACACCGTAAAGGTCGTGATAAATATCAAAGTTATTTTCCACATGAATTGTGAAAAACTCAGAGGTGCCAGCCAGCCCGGGTTAGAACTCACAGTCCTTAGCCTGAGAAGCCATTAGGTCAATCCAGTTAGCTACTACAGCTTTATTTGCAATGTTTTTAACACAAAACTCAAAGTAAAAATTGAATTGCCTCCAAAAAAAACCTGAAATAACTTTTTTCTGGTTTGTTTGAAGTCCGTGTCTCAGCACGAGTCAGCAGAAGTAATAGAAGCCCAATAAATAGGGTAACCGACTTGATGTTTCAAATGTGTTTAAATGGAAAACATTTTAGTGGTTTTTTTTGGAGTCACTTCAATTATGTATTACTAGCTTTTGCCCGCGGCTTCGCTCGCGTGTACCATGAGAATTCCAAAGCACCAAGATATCAAGCAAGCAAGCATACAGGCAAGCAAGCAAGCATGCAAGCAAGATGCAAGAGCACCAAGATATCAAGCAAGCAAGCATACAGGCAAGCAAGCAAGCATGCAAGCAAGATGCAAGCATGCATGCACGCTTGCTTGCTTGCGTGACAATGAGACCATCTCAGGAGTATATTATATTCTTTCGAATAAAAAAAGAATTTATAAAATCGGTCCACAATTGACCGAGAAATCGGTGAACACACCTACATAAAAAAAATACATAAAGTGGAATGCATAACCTCCTCCTTTTTGAAGTCGGTTAAAGAGCCCTTTGCGGCCTATTTACAGTATAAACTTATGAATTTTGAAATTTTAGCTTACAAACAGTAAAACGCAAAATCCCGTATTTTCCCGTTCCCGTGGGAATTTTGGAAAGTCCTTTCTCAATGCTCCTCTACACTCCCCAAGCAACCTCATGCCGAATTTCAGCTTTCTACGACCAGTAAATTGAAAAATCCCGTTTTTCCCGTTACCGTGGGAATTTTGTATAGTCCTCCCTTAATACTCTTCTACACTTCCCAAGCAACCTTCATGCCAAATTTCAGCTTTCTACGACCAGTAAAACGTTAAATCCCGTTTTTTCCCGTTCCCATTGGAATTTTGGAAAGTCCTCTCTCTATGCTCGTCTACACTCCCCAAGCAACCTATATGCCGAATTTCAGCTTTCTACAACCAGTAAAACGATAAATCCCGTTTTTTCTTTATCTCGTGGGAATTTCCGAAAATTCTTAAAACAATTTTTTACTTCTATAATTACCTACTTCTATGCGAAATTTGAAGAGTCTAGTAATTATAGTTCATAGGATTCCGTTGAACTGAATATATAAATTCCGTTTTTTCCTTATCCCGTGGGAATTTTTAAAAATGCTGAAATTATTGTTTTAACTAATGTAATACCTACTTGTGTATCAAATTTGAAGAGTCTAGTTATTATAGTTACTGAGATAGGGTCACTCGGAATCGAATATAATAAATCCCGTTTTTTCCCGTTCCCGTGGGATTTTTTAAAATTCCTCTCACAATGCTCCTCTACACTCCCCAAGCAACCTACATGCCGAATTTCAGCTTTCTACGACCAGTAAAACGAAAAATCCCATTTTTTCCCGTTCCCGTGGGAATGCTAGAAAGTCCTACTTTAATACTCTTCTACACTCTCCAAGCAACCTAGATGCCGAAATTCAGCTTTCTACGACCAGTAAAACGAAAAATCCCGTTTTTTCCCGTTCCCGTAGGAATTTTAGAAAGTCCTCTATCAGTGCTCCTCTATACTCTCCAAGCAACCTATGTGCCGAATTTTAGCTTTCTACGACCAGTTAAACGAAAAATCCCGTTTTTTCCCGTTCCCATTGGGATTTTGGAAAGTCCTCTCTTAATCCTCCTCTACACTCTCCAAGCAACCTAAATGCCGAATTTTAGCTTTCTACGACCAGTAAAGCGAAAAATACCGTTTATTCCTTATCCCGTGGGAATTTCCGAAAATCCTTAAAACTGTTTTTTACTATTATAATTACCTACTTCTATGCCAAATTTCAAGAGTCTAGTAATTATAGTTCATAGGATCCCGTTGAACTGAATATATAAATCCCGTTTTTTCCTTATCCCGTAGGAATTTTGAAAAATCCTGAAATAAATGTTTTAACTAATGTAATACCTACATGTGTATCAAGTTTGAAGAGTCTAGTTATTATAGTTAATGAGATAGGGTCACTCGGAATTTAATATATAAATCCCGTTTTTTCTCGTCCCCGTGGGAATTCCCAAAAATTCTTCCTTAGTGGATGCCTACATTGTATAAGGTATCTATGTGCAAAATTTCAAGTCTCTAGGTCCAGTGGTTTGGGCTGTGCGTTGATATATCAACAGTCATTTAGTTTAATTAGACATTTCAACCCCATCCAGGGAGATGGTATTTTACGTCCGCCACATCGGATTTTAAAACCGTTGTTATTTTCATAACCAACGACCCGATAAACCATAGAAACAATACCCATGTTGATTTTCAGACTTTGTTACCCCTTTTCCCCCTTTTAGGGGTTGAATTCTCAAAAAACCTGAAACACGTGTTTACTCATTTATCATTAGGAGTACATCTGTGAAGTTTCGAATAAAATAGTCGAACGAATCTTGTTTCCCCATACAAACTTTGGACCCCCGTTTCACCCCCTTAAGGAGTGTATTTTGAAAAATCCTTTCTTAATGCACCCCTAGACCTTATAAGGAACCTACATGCCAAATTTGGAATCTCTAGGCCCAGTGGTTTGGGCTGTGCGTTGATATGTCAGTCAGTCAGTCAGTCAGTCAGTCAGTCAGTCAGTTTCTTCTTTTATATATTTAGATTTTATATTGCGTTAATGTACGAGACCTTAATTTTACCTAACAAAAAGTATTTTTTGTAGTTCATTGTTTTTTTTCTCTTAATTACTAAGGCTTTGCGACCCTATAATATAGATTTTGCGACACCCCCAGGGGGGCGATCGCGAAACGTTGACAACCATTAGCCTAAATCGTTAGCACCTCAATTGATAACAGTTGTTTGTGAGTTTTATGACTGTCCCATTGTGTAATTTATCTGTTAATGTCCGCGCCAAGTCGACAGAAAATAACATATTTACACGTATGCTCCAGGCACTCCGGGGTCATATTTGCCCTTTCCAGCAAACACGAGCAAGTCAACAATCTATATTAATAGTCATGTGGACCCTGACTGCGTACTTTGATGGATATTAATTTGCCTCAATACACGCCCCTAGCATAGACTTTGTATGTAGCTACAGATCAATTGGAAACTCATGCTAAGGACGTAGTAGAGCCAAATTTGCAATATGCAACTATCATTACACGGTGGCTGAGCGAATCGCTTGTAACTTGAAACCTCAAAGACCCAATACAAAGCGTGGAATTAATATGGACAGTGTGCAAATGGGATGTCTATTTTTTTGCAATGTATAGTAAATCGAAAACCATTTCGAGATAAATGCTTTTTAACTTGTTTTCTGTAATTATTTAATTTTAATATTATGTAATGAATTTATTACGTAACAAATAAGCGATGACCTCATTGACATTGGTGTAAATTGCGTGACCGGTCCAAGTCGTACTTTGTTCTGTGTGGTTATTTACGCGTGGATTACTACGGAGTTTGATTTGGACCCGCTGTCTGACAACTAGCACTTTGACAGCGCCAGTAAAGTGACACTAGCTACAGTGTACCACTACGCAAAAAATAATTAAAGGGGTTGCCTTATCGTACGTATTTAGATAAATTTAGAAATTTGACAGTGTGGGAGCCCTCAATTATAATCTGACGTCATCAACCAAAATAATTTAAATAATTAATTTTGATAAAAGTAGTGAACTAAATGACAAAATATTGAAATTAGTTTCTTATAATTGACTTTTCTATACAAAAAAATATATAAAAACCATTGGTATTTTTTTTAGACATTCCCAATTAGTTCAACTAGTTCTTAATGTGTTATTAATCGTGGTTTGCTCTTTGGCTTCTGAAGCAGAGGGTCGTGGGTTCGAGCCCGGGCTTGCACCTGTGAGTTTTTCAAAATTTATGTGCGAAATCGCATTCGAAATTTATCACGAGTTTGTGGTGTGGAGGTGAAAGAAAACATAGCCAGAAAACTTGGACATGTATGCGAAATGCTGTGCGTGAAGTTTTTAATCTGCACTGCACTGACCTACGGCTTAAGCTCCACTCATTCTGAGGGGAAGCCTCTACCCTGAAGTGGGACGCATGTTGGCTGGGATGATGATGATAATGATAATGACACGTTATTCCAAAGTTCCAGCTGAGTGCCATATTTCACCCAAGCCCGTTCTTCCATTTTAGCGTGAAAGAGTACCATTTGTTACCTACTTGGTAATAAAATTCACATTATTAGGGGTCCCTACCTCCAAAGGAAAAAACGGAACCCTTGTTGTCCGTCCGTCCGTCTGGCAAGACCCTTTTTCTCAAGAACGCGTGGAGTACCTCAAGCGATCAAGGTTACGTTCGGTCCTCAAGCTGAAATTTATATCAAATACTCAGGTCTATACTGTCCCTTGGAGCTGAGAAAAAATCAAACTTCTAAGCCAACGCAATCAAAAGATACATCCATTTATGCCGCAAATTTTCGACACTCGCAAGGGAATCAAAACTACAGGGTACTTTCCGTGAACTCAGAATCTTGAAATTTGGTACGAAGCAAGGTCTTATAGCACAAAAAAAGGAAAAATTGCGAAAAGCATAAATTTTTTTGTCTGTCTGTCTATATCAGTAACCAATCTACAATGATCCCATACTGCGCACATTTTGCTTAGGAGCAGGGGTCTGCTAAGACTGGATGTTATAGATACATATAAATTTGTACGGAACCCTCGGTGCGCGAGTCCGACTCGCACTTGGCCGGTTTTATTATTACCAGGGTAGGTGCAGTGGGACGCATGTGAGTTGCCATGATGATGACGATGATATTTTCAAATCTAAACACGCCCTTGCTCTTTAAAAATTCCCAACCCTGTGTATTTATTAGTACTTCTGTGAAACGGTGCCAGATCTGCATTGGTTTTCGTCTCTAATGGTGCCACTTTACTGACTCGTAAATGTTGAATAAACACTGGAGATCGTCGTAAACTCAGCTAGAGACGTTTATTCTATTAATGCTTCGTCTACACTTAAATCTTGGACTTGAATGGTTTTTCGTATTTTCATTATAATGAATGCGTATTTGGCGCATCGTTTACACTTTGTCACTTTAAGGACTGAAAACCAGCAACTTTGCTGAGTCCCCACGTCACAAAATTATATTTGTTTTTTGTAACCGCTTTAGCCTAGTAACGACCGCTTTAGTCTAGTTGGTAGTGACCCTGCCTACGAAGCAAGAGGTCCTGGGTTCGAATCCCGGTAAGGGCATTTATTTGAGTGATGAGCACGAATATTTGTTCCTGAGTTATGGATGTTTTCTATGTATTTAAGTATTTATTTATCATATAAGTACGTTTATCGTCGTCTAGTACCCATAGTACAGTCAAGGAAACTGAATCACGTACCAGGGTGGAACCTTTTCGTAACCAATTTCGCTATGATTTGTTTGGCAGATGTATGGGATGTCAACATGACATTAGTAGCACAAAGGTTTCACTCTTTGCTTAGTTTGGGACTAGGTCGATTTGTGTAAGATTGTCCCCTAAAATTTATTTATTTATTTTTATTTATTTGTATCTAATTCTGTTTTCATCGTTTTTTTGTTTTAAGTTTGTGAATAAATATTCTTTTATTTTATTTATTTATTTAGCTGTGTTACCATAAAAACTTGAACATGTGACCCGTTGAACATGTGATTAACACAAGTAATTTCATAGGAAACTGTAAAGCTGAAACCCGTTCAAAGGTGTTTGTGGTAAGACTACGCTGTCTATGTCGATTAACTAAACGAAAACTCCATGATTGACCCCTACCTCAACTAATGAAAATCTCTCTGATTCAGTAACAGCCTATTCACTCTAGTCTTGTAGAACCCTAGGTTGTAACTATCTGGTTGTCTCTATCTATCTATATAAGTATGTTTATCCGTTGCCTGGTACCCATAACACAAGCTGGGTACGTATCAAAATATCTAAAGTTTAAAATTAATAATGGACGAAATACATAATGGTCATTTGACATAATGCAATTTTCTTGGAAATTCTCAACTTTACAGGATTTTCATAAAATAAACCTAACCTAACCTAAACCAATCTGTAGATTACATGATTAAAAAAGTTCGTTTTATCAATAGTTTCATAGAAAATTTTAGTATGTATTATGACCATTATGTATTTCGTCCATTATTCGTTTTAAACTTTATATATTTTGATATGTTCCCCATAAGCTTGCCTAGCTTACTTTGGGACTAGGTCAATTGGTGTGAATTGTCCCGTGATATTTATTACTATTACTTATTAAATAATGTAATACTAACCACATAAACATAATAGTTGAGAGCAACCCCCTGCACAGAGGCGGAGGAATTATAAAAAAAATTGAAAAAAAAGTATGTTATTATCTTCTTTTTATTAAGTTTTCGTTCTCTCTTCGTGTTTTTATACTATTCATCACCTGTTAAATATGTAAGAAAACGCACAGATTTGGTTAAAATAAAATGCTTTATCGCTCATAAAAATATTTATAGATGAAAAATACATAAAACGTTAAAATGAAACGTCTAAATATTTTATGTATGACGCATAAACCCTGATTAGAATAAAATTGGACTGAAATTATATGACGAGGTCGTATCGTTTACGAATGAACGAAGTTCGGAGATTTGATTGCCAGATAGCTAATTATGCCACGACACTTTGTTGAGATAGGTGCGTTTGTTTGACCACGAAAATAAATCTATTTCGTTTGTATTTGCTCTTTTTCCCTGGCTCACCGAAGTATCCTTGAAGAATCCCACAGAATTGTCACGAAGTACTTAAATATACGCGCAAAATTTCATCAATAACTAGGACTTTACCTAACTTCCCACACTTTTTTAGCCCATCTCTCAGCCAATGCAACGTATAGTGTTACTATAGTGTGACAAGAAAAACAGCCCAATTTTGGGACCGATTCAAACACAAAAGTTTCTGTAGTTTATCCCCAAAAAAAAACTCTAAAAAACGCTTTATGCGCCAGAACTCTTTTGAGTTTTTTTTTTAATGTAGGTAAATATTTAAAATCTTTCGACAGACTTTGGGTACGGGAATTTAAAACTACGATATAATAACAAAACGCAAGTTTCAAAACAACTTTATTACCATCATTTTAACCGCTCAACAACTGCGATATGACAAACATGGCGATTTTCTGGATCCAGCACCAAATTGAACAAGACTTCTTCGCCGGTTCTTCCTCCTCCTCTTCCTCCTTGCCCGTTGTGGCTGCGGTCGTTGCTGCTTCCTCTTGGCACGAAACAAATGAGACAAGAACAACTGCTAAGACTCCGAGCAGAAGAAGCTTGGAAACCGTTTGCTTCCTCATAGTGTCAAATTTTATTCTTTGATCTTTCTAGATGAATTAATATTTTTGAAACGTGCTCTGTCACTATAAGTGGAATATGAAATGAACGAATTTCGTATGCGCAGTAATAACCACAATTTCGATGTTTATCTGCACACCGGAAATAAGCATATGGAAATATAAAACGTAATGCTTTGTGATGGTAATTTGGGTGCTGTTCAGATGATTTGATATGAAACTGATGTCGTTATTAATTGCAGTTTTCCGTTTGCTTTGACTGTTATAATTGAAGATTTGTAACAACGTTTTTTTTTTGAAGAGAGGAAAACAAACAAGATGATCGCAAGAAAGTAATTTCGGCTGCCTACTGCCTGCAAGATGCAAAGTATTTACGGAACGGTAAAGTGAAGGTGGTCAAACTACGCCTCGCCGTGTACATGCGATTGCACGCACACAAACTAGTTGGTAATACATATAACTGTATCAATCACTCCTTAAACAGTACCGCGTAGCTTAAGTAATAGTACTAAGTATTACTAGTAGTAGTAGTAGTGTAGGATAAGATTTTGGTGGAGCGAAGACTCCGTCGATGGATGTGATAATAGGGTTGAATGTTGAGTGTCGTTTTTCAAAACTATTAAATAATAAGAGTTTAATAGTGTATGAAAAGATAATGGTAACGGCAGTAATGCTCTCCAAGCAGTCTGTAACGATAAGCGCAGATTTTCCACATAGTCCCCACCAACTATAAGAAAAGGATTTGGAAACTTTTAAGACTAGCGTGTAACTTTAGTCTAGCTAGACAAACTCAGTGTAGTTAGCTAAGTTTGAAAATAAAAAAATATTAGGGGACAATCTTACACAAATCGACCTAGTCCCAAACTAAGCAAAGCTTGTACTATGGGTACTAGACGACGATAAACATACTTATATAGATAAATAAATACTTAAATACATAGAAAACATCCATAACTCAGGAACCAATATTCGTGCTCATCACACAAATAAATGCCCTTACCGGGATTTGAACCCAGGACCTCTTGCTTCGTAGGCAGGGTCACTACCAACTAGGCTAAAGCGGTCGTTGAGCGTGTAAACACATGAATTTTAACTTTCCCATGACTAGAAAATAAATGTTGTTTTCTTTGAAAGATTTAATAAAGTTAACCAAAGAAATATTTTACGTACGGTTTACAATAGGTGATACTGGATACAGGTAATGTGGTGATATTTGCAATGATGTCGTCATTATAACAGCTGGTATAGAAATATTCATCGTCATCATCATCAGGCGGGAGACGTCAACTGTCGAACAGTCCTAAGACCCCAAAAATCTCGCGAAGGGGAAACCGTTGGGGGAGAAGGGTTCTAGTGTGGCAGCCACGAACCTGAAGGCGAGGTGTTGATAAGCCACCCACTAAGTAGACTGATGATATCACGGGAATAGAAATATTATCACAGCTCTCAGCTATTATTTTGATTTCTGTAGAAAAGGTTCCCTAGAAGAGAACATATTTGAGCTACAAGACCGCCTAGAGCTGGCTTTAAAAAAAAAAACAGTAACCTTTTTAAGATTGTTATAAAACTAACCTAACCTACCCTAATGGGTTCTAAACGATACCGTTTTTATAAATTCTGAGAAGTTAACGGTTATGAAAAAAATCTTTTCGGTCTTTTTACCCATTCAATATTTTAATACATTCGGTTTTTCGTACTTCTGCGTTATTATACTCGGCGCGCGTCAAAAATATCGCCCGTCCTATTTGTGCGCTTTTTTCCGAAACGCTCTGATTCACAAGCCATTATGTTTCGTTTTAATTAAACATTGTTAATTTAAAACACATTAAACGTGCTTTTAATTGATACTACATAATATTAATTAGGTAACATAATTTCGCTACTATTTATATATCACGAATAAAATTTTTCTTTCTTTCTTTCTTTCGCTAAGGTCTAGATTAGCTTGAATCTAATTTTCGCCGGGGAGGGGCGATATTTTTGACGCCGAGAATATTACAACTCCAAAGACTGAACTATCTCAAAAGCCACCGAGTTAACTTTTATTATATTTAAATGCATCCAAAAGACAACAAAAACGTGAATCTGCATAAAAACCGTGGCAAATAATTGCGTGGGTTGTTTACAAAGGCTAACGGATACAAATCGACTTTTGGTAAACAGGAACTGGTGTTTAATGTTGTTTTTATTATTCCCGCCTACGTCCAATCTACATAATCACCGGGCTACGGTCACAGTTTAAACACAGTGACCAATCTACAAATAACGTGCTGAATTTGCATCCCTCAAGCGCCATAACGTAATAGTTTCTAATAGTAAGGGCACTTATTTGCGCGCTAATAACAGAGGCTGAGTTTTAGCCAGCGCGCACTGAAAGTCGGCCGCGTGAATTAGCGTCTGGGGGATGCAGCCTGCTATGCATCGTAACGCGTAGTTGCTGAGCACAGCCGATTTCTCACTAGTTGTTATTGCGCTATGCACCTGCGTTGCTGCTCATATCAGTGGGATTGAATGAGAATTTAAGTATACGATAACGTACACTAAACTTGTTTGTGTGCGAATTCGGCGATTTATTTATAGATGGAATACTAGTTTTTTACTGTTTTCTTTTTTTTGTTTTATCAATAGTTTTTTACCTTTTACAGGAAAATTAAGAAAGACTTGGAAGTCAGTTTTTAATGAAAAACAAAAACGGCCAATTGTAAGTCGGAATTGTATACGAAGGATACAACTGGATACAATTGCCATCAAAAAGGTCAACAACGTTTTCTGTTTGAGGACCCCTTTTAATTATTTTTTATTACTTGTAGCCTAGGATCCGAGTATATGTACCATCGCCCCAGACGTCAGATACCCATTTTCAAAACAAATTTGCTTGCAGCCGTTGATGTTTATTGCTATGGATTGTTATGGACAGATGTCTAGCACGCAAACTGGGCCTTTAAGGTGGTTATCCGATCTGGTTAATGGATGAAAAGTATTTTATATTAAATTAAATATGTTAATAAATATATTGCAAATGGGTTGACTAAAAAATTTCAGTCCAGAATATAATAATAATAAATCATTTATTTCAAGTAAGGTACACTCATAGATTGTTAGTAAAGCTTACTTCTAATAATGTTAGTTGAAATACTTAACTAATACCTAATATGATTAATTAATTTTATTTTTTTTAATTTTACCGTTTCGGTTAATAGACAAATGACATACCTACCAATCAAAAGTATAAAGCAGAATATGCAAACGTTAGGTTGATTAACCAGACCAGTGCAAATATCGATTTACCTGTTTTTACCTGTTTGTTTGGGTAGGCAAGTATACCTGCCTACCCAAAAGTTATGACCGGAAAAAAATAGTTAACCTAACATTTGCATATTCTATAGGCTTCATACTTTTGATTGAAATAGAAATACCTACGTATTTCATTTGTCTATTAACCGAAACGTTGAAATAAAAAATAAAAAATTATACTGGACTGAAATTTTTTAGTCAACCCACTTGCAATATACTTATTTATTAACATAATTAATTTAATATAAAATACTTTTCATTCACCTGATCGGTGAAGGTCGTTGTATAGTCGGATCCTAGGCTATTGTAGCTTTAGCGGCCAAAGCAGTACACACTGTGGAAAAAGATTGACCTACATAGATTAAACGATACCTACAGCACTGTGACAGAGAGACAGACAGACGAACCGATGATCGAGAGCCACAGGGTTCCGTTTGAACTTTTTGGGTGCGGAATCCTTAAAATAGTACTGTAGGTAGAGTAAGTGAATGAGTTACGGTTTTTATTCATTAGGTCCTACTAGCTCAGGGGTTCCCAACCTTTTCTTGGTCAGGGACCACTTCTATATTCTTCTTGTTAGTGGGGACCACTATGTAGGTGTATACATAATAAAAATAATAAACTGTAATAATCAAACTGAAACTTTAATAAAAAACTCTACTCTAGCTGCTGCTCGTGACTTCATCTGGGTATACAATTTGACTGTTTGCCTATCTTTGTAAATTTCCTTCTTTCTACTGGGTTACCTGGAAGAGAACCCTTCTTAGGTATATGTTCACCTTTGTACTTTTTTGTTTATCTGTACTTTTTTAAGTGTTTATGTGTAATAAAAAGTATACATATAAGTGTTAATACCTACATTATCTAAAATATTAGTCGCAGAGGACAGAATTAGTGGGAGAGGACAGCGAACGCTTGTCCATTATGTTTGAATTAGTAAACGTTCTAGTTCGCGCCATTTGAAAAGCCCTGATAGTAACTTGAAAGTCAAACAACGCTAATAAAAGCAAACTTCACGTAACAGCCAAAATTAACGTTTGATTTTGTTCCAATTTAAATTTAAATTAACCAACTAGTTTAACCACTGAACGTCGGACATCGGTGTTTGTATAAAATATAGTGGGGCTTCAGCCTGTACTATGACTATACTTATTCTGTTTCATTGGACAGTAAAACTAAGCGACATGATTTTTTTCTTATTTTTTCAGAATCACCATTTTTCATTTGGGGCCGGCAACAGATTTATGACTCTCTTTGAGTTGTTGATACTTATGGGCGGTGGTGATCATTTTCCATCAGATGACCCACTTGTTCGTTTGCCTCCCTGTCATAATAAAAAAAAATAGAACTGGTATAAGTGCTTAACTTAACTTCTCGCCTGGTACGAGGTTATTTTGGAGTTTTGCCTTTAACTCGGCTATATTCTTGCGCATAATCAAATTAATCAAATAGTTAACTTCGTTAAACGTTAAAGCGTTACGTTCCAGAAGATTTAACGCAAGTTAACTTTCGTCGTTAAATCCGTTAACAGTGATAAAAATTGTGGTTACCCTTGGTTGGAAAAATTCCACGGGATAGGGAATAATCGCGATTTTGTATATTTGCTAACTGATACCGATGATGATGATGATAATGATGGAAGATGATATGATGGAAAGAACTTACAGATCAACAACAAAAGTCAACAGGGTAGGAGTTCCTCAGGGAAGTATACTAGGACCATTATTATTCTTGTTATACATTAATGATTTACCTTTAATTACATAATTTGAATGCACCTTGTTCGCGGATGACATATCTATTATTATTCATGATGATAATATTCAAAATTATAATGATGTTATTAATAATACTATATCTGACATTTTGACATGGCTTAAAAATAACAATCTTAAAATTAATTTGAATAAAACAAAATACATGCAGTTTATAAACAAGGGTGGTAAAAAATCATTGCTTAAAATTACTCACAATAGCGAAGTTTTAACCGAAAGTAACAGCACAACTTTCTTAGGATTTAATCTAGACAACTACTGCTCTTGGAAAATGCATGTCGATAAAATTGTGTCTAAACTAAATAGATTTTCTTATGCGCTGTGGCGCTTAGCCAGAATAACTGATACTATACTAAGACAGCATTAAAAGCATATCACGGTTATGTAGCTTCTAATTTAAGGTATGGAATTTTGCTTTGGGGTAACTCTGTTGCAGTAAATCAAGCTTTTATTGCACAGAAACAGTGCATAAGAGCAATAAGTAATGCTAGCCGACGAACTTCGTGTAGACCCTGGTTTCTAGAATATGGTTTACTAACTGTCTACTCTATCTATATCTATGAGGTTTGCGTATTTGTAAAAATGTACCCTGAAATGTTTAAAAAAAAAGTGACACAGTTTCATTTAATACTAGATATCCTGATAGGCTAGTTTTACCTAGGATACATACTACAATGAAGAAGAGAAATAGTTTCGTAGGGTGCATAAAAATTTATAATAATCTACCAGAGTCCATAAAAGTGCTCTCATTGACTTCCTTCAAAACTCAACTGTTCCGTTGGCTTCATAAAAAATGTTATTACTCTCTGAAGGAATTCTTGGATAATGTGAAAATAATTTTATTAGGGTAATTTTATTTTGTTTTGTTATTTAGCATAGTAAAAGCATGAACAAAATTCAATAATTAAATATTTGCATGACTTATAAAGTTTGAATGTATGAGACTGATAAATTATCGAACACCATGTATTATACTACATTTAAGGCGAATAAATAAATTTCATTTCATTTCAAGATTGGATGTTGCTGTGGCCGGATTTTTGTTTTATTCATTGAAAGAGATGAAGAAGTTTTACCAAATATACAAATTATGCGCGGACGAAGTCGCGGGCAAAAGCTAGTCTACTTATAAAACTGTTGGTTCGGGTTCGCCACTCACACACTCGTCACTCTAAGCGCCGGCGCTAAGTAATAAAACAGTCAAACGAATCACATGAATCGAATTTCTTCGCAGTATTGTCACTCACACGCGCCGGTAAGACATAACTAGTGCGGTCTTTTTTGGTAAATAGTAGGCACTGGAGTAATGGTTAACGGACTTGATAAAGTTTAACGGAAGTTAACGAGTCCGTTGACAGTTTTTAAAATTAATTTAAAAGTTAATCCGTTACTAGAAATGTTAACATCGTTAATTAACGATTAACGAATTAACGAGTTAATGCCCAGCTAAGTTCTTGCGTGTAGTTTATGTTATTCTTCACGCAATTTGACGTGTTGGTTGCTATAGATAACCGATGAACGAGAAAATTAATTAAAACAATACTGTATATATTCAGGCGTTACTTTGCGGAGTTGCATATAAAAATAATTGAAATACTTATTTGCTCCTCAAAGTAAAAAACGGAGGAGCAAAACAAGTATTCCATTATTTTTTTACAACAATGTTGACAAAATTCAATGCATCCAGCCGACGCAGTTGACAACCGAACTCTTTTTGTTTCTATCCTCTGTCGTAGAGCCTGACGCGCGCAGTGGTTAGATAAACCCCATTCCAAATCAAATCAAAGCTTTTTAACTTAACTTACTCTACTAGCGCAACGACCCAATGTTAGTCTTGGCCTCCAATACAAGTGCACGCCAAAGATCCCGGTCCTGTGCCGTCTCTCGCCAGTCACCAGCCTCAAGCTCGCGCAGATCCGCCTCCACCACATCTGCCCAACGGTATCTAGGGCGACCAACGGGACGCCGCCCTGTTGGCCTACCCTGGTAGGCCCTCTTTACTGCACGACCGTCCTCCATGCGCTCGAGGTGGCCAAGCCACCGAAGACTAAGAGCTCTGGTCACTCCAATTATGTTGGGTTCAGCCACTAGCTCCTCAATTTCCTCAAATTTTTATGCTCGAACATATTTATATTTTATAAGGTATGTCAGTTAGGTTAGTCTCAAGTTATTACGGGTTGTGGCATTTAAGTTGGCGACTCAATTATAAACAACGAAGCAATTAAGAACAACTTCTAACGTAGCGCAACTTATGGCAACTTATCGCAACTATAAATGGTTCAAAGCAAAAGTATCAAGTTAAATTGGACGCGAAACACAATCTAAGTGAGATTCTTGGATTCACAAATGATCTCTTATAGTATAAATCTTCCCAGGTGAACTTTTCACTTCAAGCCCTTATCTTTCAAAACAAACGGTATCGTCATAGTATTCCATTAATTGCTACAAAAATTTTGTATGCCTTGCGGCCCAACATGGTGATGTAACTGTAACATTCAAGATCTGTGCTTATGTACAATTGTACCTGTGTTGAACAAATAAACTGTTTCTATTTCTATTTCTATTAAGGTTCAAATTTAATGTAATGGATCGAAGCGAAAAATTCACCTGGGCAGATTTACACTATACCTTACAAGCTTTTATTTATGTTGCCCTGTCAGTATGAGTCAAATCTTGAAACTCATATAACCTACTTCCAGCGGTCGGATGGACTTGAAAGAATGATGGGTAAATTCGCCTTGCATGTCTAATACGAATCATGCTTTAATTAAATGTGGAGGTAAGATCAGAAATTACCATAAAAATACGTCTTAAGATCCCACTTTGTATTTCAAGCGATCGGTTTCAACAATTACTGTCTTTTTCGTTTATTCAAGCTCCAAGTAAAGATAATTTACATAAAGACACAGTTAAGGGTATAATCATTGCATTAATTTAATGTCCTTAATTTACAAGCCATTACGTTTGAGGACGCCACGTGTTAAATGTTCGTTTTTTAATGTTTGGAACTAAAAAATCGGTTAAGTGCGATTCGGACTCGCGCACCGGAGGGTTCCGCAACTTTGTAGGTATGTCAAAATATACGCCCTAACTAAACGTCCGTATCTACAAGTATTAAGTATATCATTACTAGTCTGCGAAGAATAGGGGTAAATATGTAACTTACGACCTATTCTCAGACTTACCAAATAAAGGAAAAAAAATTATAAAAATCTGTCTAGCCGTTTCTGAGAAGTTCGATAGCAAACACTGTGACACGAGATTTTTATACATATATTACATTAATCCAGTGTTATTAGAGCCCTGCCTCCAAGGAAAAAAATAATAAGACCGCCTATAGTCTACCTGAATTTTTATTTTTGTAATGTTACTGTACTGTTATAGGTGATCAATAAAGAATATTTGTATTGTATTGTATTGAAAATGTAGGCAGTGTGGGGTCATTTCATATTAGTTGGTTGGGACCCGTTCTACTTTTATTTTATTAAGCTGTTGAGCAAATGTTTTAAATACAATTTGATGTACATCCCTCATAAGCAAAGTCTGATATCTCGATTCATCTTGTATTCCCCTTTCGGTTGTCGATTGTTCCGTCTAAGTCACGCTTTATTTTATGAAAATGTTTATACGACAATATTTCGCTCGCACTCCAAACTCTTTCAACCGTAGGTATAGGTAACGCCACCAGATTTGAGGCCACGCACACAACCACATCTCATGTATTAAATTTACGTTGCCTAATGTAAGACAGGTTGACACAACTATATCCTTAAATGGAGAAAATCTGGAACTTGTGCATGAGACTGTTTTTCTTGGTCTTACCTTGGATCGAAATTTGCAATGGAGCCCACATATTTCTGGTCTTGCTGGTAGATTGAGCTCTGCCGCCTATGCTGTACGAAGAATCAGGCAATTTACCAACGTAGAAACTGCCCGGCTTGTTTATTTCAGTTATTTTCACAGCATAATGTCTTACGGCTTGCTGATTTGGGGCAAGGCAGCCGACATCGAAACGATCTTCATTCTACAAAAGAGGGCAGTCCGGTCTATCTACAACCTTGGCTCCTGGTCTTCACTAAGAGAACGCTTTAAGGAGATAAACATCCTCACAGTAGCTTCACAGTACATACATGATGTGATATTGTATACACACAAAAATATCAAGTCCTTTAAGAAAATGTCAGACGTACATGATATCAACACTCGTAATAAACACAAGCTTGTCGTCCCTAAATTCCGTATACGGAAAATAAGCAAATCCTTTGTGGGAAACTGCGTGAGATTTTACAATAAAGTCCCTGTAGAAGCATGGAAATTGCCACACAACTCTTTCAAAGAATACATAAAGAGTGCACTCCTGAAGAAAGCATACTATAAAGTTGAGGAGTACTTGTGTGATAATGCGACATGGCCAAGACTGAAAGCCGAAGATAATTAGGATGTCGATATGTGATGTGATGTACTCGTGTCTGTGTGTGCGTGTGTGTGTTTATGTGGATGTGCTTTGCAATGTGAAGTGTTGTGAAGTGTGACTTGTAGTGTCCCGGCGCAATCCGCGGCTAGTTTCTGGTTCTGTTGCCGTTGTCCACTTAATTATAATAAGTAGGTACCTATTTGTTTGATATTCGGAGACCTTATACATCTCCAGCTCTTTTTATTAATATTATTATTAATTTTGACCTTGGAGGCTTCTTACACCTCTAATGTATGTAACTAGTTTACGTTGACATTTAGAGACATATAGTCTAAATTTAGATGAAGTATTTTCTATTTATTATTAACTCAGGGACTTTATATATCCCTTTGCTATATTTAAGGCTGTATATTGTTAAGCTTATGGATTTAAACTCTTATTTTTTAATTAATACTTTATTAACTAGTCATTGGCCCGCGACGTCGAAGTTCCTAAGACGGTCCCATAAGGCTTATGGGAACGGAAGCGATACATGCCCTCGGTACCGCTCTGCTTTCAGAGCATGACATGAGTGCGTGTGAGCCAACTTTGGGGGCGGCAGGCGTAAGCAATTTGCCTTTGGAATCCAAAAGTTTAATGGTTACTTGACCTGAAATGTGTTTTTAACACAATCATTTTTAATTATTGTGACATTGGAAGACATCTCCAATATTTTTATTTTTTCCGTTTTAATTTTTTTTTTTTTTGACGGTGGAAGCATTCTACACTTCCACTTAACGTAGATATAGTTAAGATGTAGGTATTGTTTTAGTTTTTTAACTAAGGGACCCAATACATCCCTGTATTGTTTTTTTATATAATTATTTTTTTTATTTACTTAATTCTATATTTGTATGATTTTTTTTAATTTGTAATTTATTATATTTTGATTTGAAAAGATGACTTTCTGCCAAGTTTCTTGCGGCGCATTCTTCTTGGCAATGATGGTCCTTACGAAAGCGCTGGTAGTTTAAAAAAATGACATGTAAAAGAGCCCTTTGCGGCCTACTTGCAGAATAAACGTTTTGATTTTGATTTTGATTTTAATGACAGCGGGATTTTGACGTTGTGTTGTCGTTAAACGTCAACACAACGTCAAAAAACCGCTGTCATTACATGAGATGTGGTTGTGTGCGTGGCCTCAACTCTGGTGGCGTTACCTATACATCGTTTAATACTCTAATGATATGCTATATTCCAAGCAAGACAGCATAATAATATATTATAGCTACGCTCCCAAACGTGTCTAGACTATCTAGCATGTTTAAGAGCTAAAATACGGGCGTTTATTTTGCTCCCGCTTCGGAATATAAACGCTATTTTTGCGTTTTTTTTCCTTTATGTAACTGGCTGCGAACATCTGGCATCCTAGCCGAAAAGAAATAAAAGTCCTCGTATTGTTACGATGCAATTGTTTCTCCGCAATGGACTGTATTACAGCCGATTTAGAAAGAAAATGAGAGCAGTGGTTATCTTTTTTGGGAATACCAAGTTTGTGAGTGTTTTGCTAACATAGCTGGACGGATTTGAATTAAATTTTTCACCTCACTACCTCGGAAAGCCCTTTTTGTTTGTTTGACATCTATTGAGAAAATCGCTTTTTATCCACATGTGAAGAAAGAGTTTTGACATTTGAAGGCAGCTTACGTGATAATTGACAGCTAACAAAACGTAAAACGTTAAAAGTGCTGAATTTTGATCATCACAATTAATGAATTGCATCGAGTAAAAAACACTAAATACAGTCTTACAACTTTATTTTAATTCATAAATATCAGCATTCAACATTATAACCTTCATTCTTGTTGCAAAAACGGATAAAATGTTCTGACAGTCCAAGTAAGTCGATGTGCGAACAAAACACATCCGAAATAATAAAAAAAAACTTAAGTCAAAACTTTTCAATTAATTATTTTGAGTGAATAAATAAATAATAATTGATAGTACAAACCCTTTTTCTTATTTTCCTCGCTGTAGTGAGGTGAAAAGTTTTGTGTTACACACGGGTGAAAAGTTATTTTACGTCTCGTGTGTTGAAACACTCGCTATCGAAAGGATTCTATTTTTGAACCACTCGCTTCGCTCGTGGTCAATCATAGAATCCTTTCGATAGATTGTGTTTCAAATGGACACTCGCAGGTAAAATACAACTTTCCCCCCTTGTATAACAAATAACTATTGTATGCAGACAGCGGGATCGCATTAGAAATGATGAAATCCGCGCAAAAATTAAAGTCACCGACACCTCGAAATACACGAATCATCTGGCGATGATTCGTGTATTTCGAGGTGTCGGTGACTCAAGTGGCAGTGATGGTACATCGCTCGTAGAACTGATGGCCGATGTGGCCGAAAGGTTCTCGAGTCGTATCCACAGACCGGAAAACGCGGTGTAGGTAGGCCTCCAGCAAGATGGAGTGACGACCTGGTTAAGGTTGCGGGAACCCCTTGGATGCGGACGGCGCAGGACCGGTCTATTTATCGGACCTTGGGGGAGACCCATGTTCACATGCTAATGATGATGCAGACACCTAGATCTTTTGAACAACACATAAGCTACTTTTATCCAGATATTCCTCCAGGATCGGGATTTATTTACAAGTAAAATCCCAAAATCTTAACCAATAAGTCTAGAACCTTGAATATTTGCACGAATGGTCTTCATGCAACGTAAATGAAGAACACGATGTCATTTTTAGGAATTCTAACAGGAATTCAGTACAATCCCGAAATTTCTGTTCAATTACCGAATCTTATAGGAATCTTATATTCGATGATATTATTATTAGATGGCCTACTGATTAGAGAACCTGACTAGGAAGCTTGACGTCCCGGGTTCGATTCCCGTGTCGGGGCAGATATTTGTATGAAAAATTCGAATGTTTGTTCTTCGGTCTGGGTTTTTAAAATGTATTTAAGTATGTATCTATCTATATAAGTATGTTTATCAGTTGCGTAGCACCCACGCCACCAGCTTTGCTCAGCTTACTTTGGGACTAGGTCAACTGGTGTGAATTGCCCCGTGATATTTATTGTTATTTATTTATTATTATTCTAATCGAGAAGTAAACACTGCCCATTAGTCACGATGGGTACAGTCGTTACATGGGGGTGCCTTTTCTCTGCAGCTGGCTGTACACACTTTGTCGCCCAACGATGTAAACGAAATTTGGTTTGCAATAATGTAACGAAATTTGCCTGAACACGTGCCATGGAATAAAACATAAATAAAGTGGGATGTCTGACGGACCCCAAAGGAGGCAAGGCCCATATCTTGAATCTCGAGGCCTAGGAGTGCATTGTGCGATTTATGCGGAACAATTACAATGAATATAAAGAAATTTTTTTTCATTGTACTTGCTCAGCTGCTCCACATAAAGCTCATCATAACGGTTTCCCAAACGGTTCCGGAAAAAAAAAACAACCAAGCTTAATCAAACAGCAAGAAGGCAAACCGAGATAAGGAAAACCCAATGGCCCACATCTGGCACTAGACAAAGGAGAGAAAATTAACACAATTCTCATTGTTCTTTCTTTTTGGTCTATTATATAGTTTCTGCGCCACTGCCACTTCAGACTGCATTTAAATCGGGGACGTCGCAGCTTTAAGTGGATTTGAAACATTTATTTCGTTGTAGCTTGACTAAAAGGCGGTTGTTCGTTACTTGAGTGAATTAACGTGGAGTTCAGTGTCGCGTTCACGACTTTTCGAAATATATAAAGGTAAAAGTAAGAAAAGTAGGTTGTGAAGATTTGACCAGGGCCCAATTGCATAACAAATTACAACTAATATTACAAGCGGAACTCTCGCTTCAGTTATATTAACTAGAAAGGGAGTTCCGCTTGTAATATAAGTTGTACTTTGTTATGCAATTGGGCCCAGATAAAAGGAATGACACGATTCAAGCATTTGTTCAGAATTACATTCGTGAACACATTTTTCTGGAGATGGCAAAATCGCAGAAGATTCTGATACAGTGTAGAAATATAGTCCTATAAATAACCAAAAATGCTAGAAAAACTCCAGCCAATTCGTTAATGTGACTTTACCGACTGATTGTGGGTGAGCAAGGAAACAATGTAATTGTAATCCAAGACTGATTTTATTGTTACAATTTCTATCTTATATACTAGATGCCTAGTTACTAATGTTATAGCGGACGTGAAGATAGTTGTACCTTTTAATCATCACGTCGCTATCAACTCAATCTCTTAAGATTGTGCCATAAATCTATTGAGTTTATGGCACGTCCCTAGGCATACCTCTCGAGCCATGTGGCCTCTCGCCACATAGGTCCCCCCTTTTAAAAAACAATAATACATAACAACAAAAAAAAACAACAACAATAAAAAAATATAAAATAGTTTGTGTCTAGTTCTTGAAACGAACCATGCGCCCAGACTTCGTGACATACGTGCGATGACCCGTTTTATTACTATCATCACTGCTATCAGGGTCATCGAGCAGAAACGCTGGTTTAACACGATCTATTGACACAACTATCTCTTTATCTCCTCGTCGGATCTTGAAAACTTTGCTTGTTCTGTCTACTACTGGAAATGGCCCTTCATAGGGTGGAGTTAATGAAGGCCGTAAGATGTCACATCTAACAAACACGTGTGAACACCGCTCCAAATGTGGGTGGACGAATATCGACTTCCTTTCTCGTTGCCGCTTCGGTGTCGCCGTAACCCGTGCTACACATTCCTTGAGGTTGGCCATGTACTCCCCATACGTCTCTGCTTTTGATTGCGGCTCGAAAAATTGTCCTGGGAGCTTAATTGGCGCTCCATATACGACCTCAGCCGCACTGAACCCCGTGTCGTCTCGCATGCAACTTCTTAAACCAAGCAGTACCGAAGGCAGCTCGCTGACCCAGTCTGCCCCGGCGTTCCTTGCCATCAGGGATGCCTTGAGCGATCTATGCAGCCTCTCGACCTTGGAATTGGCCTGCGGATGATATGCCGTGGTCCTTATCCTCTGTATGCCCAGGTATTTCGACAAACACTCAAAAGTTCTGGATTCAAACTGCCGCCCTTGATCGGTCGTTATACGAAGTGGACATCCAAATCTTGTAATCCATCCCTCGTATAATACTCGAGCTACTTTTTCAGCAGTGATATCTTCTACCGGAAAAACCTCAGGCCACGAAGTGCAGCGATCTATCATCGTGACCAAATATCTTTTCCCTTGAGATACCGGCAATGGCCCCACTATGTCAATATGAATGTGCTCGAAACGTTGGGACGGCAAAAAGTGGCCTAACGGTGAATTTGTGTGCTTCCAAATTTTTGATTTCTGACACGATATACAGGACTCGCTCCATTTAGCTATGTCTTTGTTCATGTTATGCCAAACAAATCTTTGTGCCACCAACTTCCTCGTGGCACGTTTGCCAGGGTGACTCATCCCATGAAGTGCATCAAAAACCACCCTTCTGAATTTTTGTGGCAAATATGGTCGCGCAATCTCAGTAGAAGTGTCACAAACAATAGGCACCCTCGAGCCTGGAACCTTGACTTCCTCAAATTTCAATGTTTTGCTGTATCTCAATTTTTCTAACTCAGAATCATTAATCTGGCTTCTAGCTAACTCGTTGTAATCAATAGGCGACGGTGTAGTTATCTCCTCAATGGCACGTGACAATGCGTCCGCTACGATATTGTCACGTCCGCTAATATGTTGAATATCTGTGCTATATTGTGAAATGTAATCTAATTGTCGAACTCGCCGTGGCGTATCCGTAACTGAAGGCTTCTTGGTAAAGGCAAATGTTAACGGCTTGTGATCCGTATAGATAGTAAACTGTTTTCCTTCAATAAGTCGTTGAAAATGTCTTATAGCCATGTAGATGCCAAGCAACTCCCTATCGAATGTTGAATATTTTCTTTGCGCCTCGCTAAATCCTTTTGAAAAATATCCTAAAGGTTGCCATCTGCCACCAATTTTCTGATTCAATGCTGCACCAGCACATGTCGCACTTGCATCCGTCATGAGGGCGAGCGCAGCATTCCTAGAGGGATGACAAACAGTCACTGCATTTTTCATGCTCTGCTTACAGCTCAGGAAAGCCTCTTCAGCCTCCGCTGTCCATTCTATGGGGGAGTTGTCGTTTTTCTTAGAATCACGAAAATATTGATTTAACACAGCTTGAAACCGCGCCGCCTGGGGAAGATTACTTCGGTAAAAATTAACCATTCCTAAAAATCTTCTTAATTCCTTCACAGTTTTAGGTTTGGGAAAACTTGTTATAGCTTCAAATTTTTCATCGGTTGGGCGTATCCCTTGGCTCGTTATATGATAACCAAGGAAATCGACTTCACTTTTCAAAAATTCACTTTTCTCCAAATTAATTGTTATCCCATTCTCATTTAAACGTGAGAAAACAGTTTCCAGATGCGCATAATGGTCACTCTCACTCTCTGAAGCTATTAAACAGTCATCAACATACACAAATACGAAATCTAAATCTCTAAAGATGGAATCCATGAATCTCTGGAACGTTTGCCCCGCATTCCGTAATCCAAAAGGCATTTTTGGGAACTCAAAAAGACCAAAAGGAGTAATTATTGCCGTTTTTTCCACATCTGCCACAGGAATGCAATGGTACGCCTTCCGAATATCGATCTTACTAAATACTTTCTTGTTCTCCATAATATAGGTGAAATCATGAATCCTTGGAAGTGGATATTTATCTGGCACGGTTATCTTATTTAACATACGATAGTCTCCGCAAGGCCTCCATTCTCCGTTCTTTTTCTTGACCATATGAAGTGGACTTGCCCAAGGACTATCCGAAGGACGACAAATCCCTGAGTCCATCATAGTTTGAAACTCCTTCTTTGCGATGTGATATTTGTCGGGAGGCAACGGCCTAGCCCGGGATGAAATTGGCGGACCCGTAGTTACAATGTGATGCTCGACGCCGTGTTTTGGGGCATCCCTCAGTGACGACGGCCGAGTTATATCCATGTACCTTTCTAACATGTGCCTTACTCGAGGCTGCAGTTCTCCACTAATTGTCCGTACAGCATGCTCCTTTGCTCTGACAATCGTTGCAGGCGTTGCAAGCTCTGTAACTTTGTCTATTAACCTCCGACCATGAACGTCAACCAATATCTTATGAAATTCCAAAAAATCAGCTCCCAATATTGCTTGATTAACGTCAGCAACCACAAATGTCCAAGAATAAGGTCGCCGGAGTCCAATATTCAAGATTAAATCTTTTTCGCCATACGTGTTAATCTTCGTGCCGTTTGCGGCATATAATTTGTAGCTGTCATTTATAGACGCTTTAACCATTTCCTTGCTAATTACTGATATCGTTGCCCCAGTATCAATCAGAAACCTTATACCACTTTTTCGGTCGGTAATTGTAAGGCGGGAACTAGGATGAATGGCACAAAGGTCTACCGGTCTTCTCCAAGCACATGGTTGTTGGCACTGCCTTGCTTTTTTCCGAAAATGCCGATGATAAATACAGAATCTGTCGCCACGGTTCCGTGACCTTGATCTTGAGGAATACCGCCGATGGAATGTATCACGGTCAACGCTGCGTCGACTATTACTATTTTGCGCACGCTGCAATTTATTCATGTGTAATTGCATTTGCGCCATTTGCGCCGTAACACTAGCTAAGCAACTAGCGACGTTCTCGACCTTACTCACTTGATTGTTTATTACGGATAACTGTGCACTCTTTGCATTTTCATAAATCTTGTCCGCTAACTCGGAAGTTTTCTCATCTGAAAGCTGATCAGTAACCGCTAAAACTGTCGTGACGGACAAAGGAAGAAGCCGGAGCCACATGAGTCTAATGGTTTCACTGCTGATTTTTCCATTCGCTAAACTACACATTTTCCGCCACAGCTGGGAAGGCTTCTGATCTCCCAGCTTTATATCCAATAATTTTTGAAATCTGATTTGTTCTGACTCCTCGTAACAATTTATTAACCGATTCTTGATTGCTTCATACTTGTTATTCATCGGGGGAGTGATTATTAAGTCGGAAATCTGTTGAATTTCTTCCTTGGTGAGCTTCGCTAAAACTGCGTTGTAATTACATTCATCTTCTTGTTTCTGAGGTCCCACAATTGCTTCAAACTGCGTAAACCATAATCGAGGCAGGTCCCTCCAAAAGTCCGGAATGCGGAATATAAGTGAGTTTTCTGCAACTTCCAATGTGCCGTTCGCTGCCTTCTGTGGTGTAGGTGACATGATAATGGCGGTGACAGTAGCGAAATCAAATATAGCGAGATAACCTTGCCGGTTCCTCTCAACCAGTATTGAAATTCGCAGTCACTTACTTGAATGTTCTCTTCGCTGCGTTTCTTCCAGTCGGCTCCATGAATTTCGGATCGCGTGTTCTCATTCTCAGTCGGGGTCACCACTTTACCGACTGATTGTGGGTGAGCAAGGAAACAATGTAATTGTAATCCAAGACTGATTTTATTGTTACAATTTCTATCTTATATACTAGATGCCTAGTTACTAATGTTATAGCGGACGTGAAGATAGTTGTACCTTTTAATCATCACGTCGCTATCAACTCAATCTCTTAAGATTGTGCCATAAATCTATTGAGTTTATGGCACGTCCCTAGGCATACCTCTCGAGCCATGTGGCCTCTCGCCACAGTGACCATGAAAGTGAAATGTTTGAAACGCTCCAGAGCATCTTCATTGTAAAATGTGAGATTTACTTTTTTAAATAAGGAAATTCAGGTGTTTTTTTAGTCAGAATCAAGAGCGCTATTGATTTTGATAGTAAAAAAATTACCCTAATTTTCCATTAAACAAAAATTTGTGACCATTTTGTGACGAACCATACCTACAAACTATATGAAAAAAATCACAGAAATTCTTAGTAAGAAAACACCAAAATTAACTTAAAAAAAAGTAAATTGCGCTCTTAAAAATGAAAATGCCCTCGAATAGAGACTCTTCTTTGAGAGAGCTTTGTCTAGGAGAGCTTTGTCTAGGATAGCATACTAGGGAACCTGGTCGCGCCGTGTAGCAGTGTGCAAGAAGGGGGGCCATGCCTGGCTAACGCTGGCCAGAAGCTCCGATGCCACGTAGTCTTGCGCAAAATATTTTTACTCATTCTTTCATGCAAAAGAAACGTCCGCTATCATATGTGTAATAACTTTCTTATTGTAATTCGTTCGCACTACCTTATTATTCAAGTTTCAGTGGACAGGGCACATCACGCGTAGAATTGATGGCCGATGGGGCCAAAAGGTACACCGAAGGCATCTACGGATCGAAAGACGCAATATAGGTAGACCTCTAATAAGGGGTATGTATTACAATATTGAAGTACGAAAGACCGAATGTATTAAAACATCGAATGGGTCAAAAGACTGACACGATTTTTTTCTGAACCCGTTAACTTTTTAAGATTGTTATAAAACAAACCTAACCTAACCTAAAGGGTTCTGTATGATGCCGTTTTAATAAATTCTGAGAAGTTTACGGTTTCAGAAAAAAATCGTGTCGGTCTTTTGACCCATTCGATGTTTTAATACATTCGGTTTTTCGTACTTCGGTATTGTAATACATACCCCTAATAAGATAGAGCGACGACTTGGTTAAGGTTGCGGAACGGGTTGGATGCGAATAGGACCGGTTTGTGTGGGGAACCTTGGGGGAGACCTATGTTCAGCAGTTCCCATCTTTCGCCTGAAATGATCATCATGATGATGATGATGACCCTTGTATACCTTTTCACGCCTAAACTGCGCAAATGGTCTCAACTCAGTATAAAGCCGTCCAGACAGGCGCTCATCTTCCGTTGGGGTCATTCGAATTAAAAGCACACTTAACGACAATAAGGAATCATGTCAAGGTAGCAGCCCAGCTTTAAACTGAGCAACTAAGACTACATCGCAACTCGCTCAACCGAGACTCCTAGTCCGACGCTAAGCTCCACAAGCTTCTAGAAGCTAGTGAATGTTTTCTTTGATGTATTTTATATTTCAGAATGTATTTCACTCGGATGTTATTCTGCTTGCTGCCTGGGTTAGTCGTCTCGAGCCAGGCGCGACGCGGGTCGGGTACGCTGGTCGACTTCAGTGATCCTAAGGTATCGTGTAGTGTCCTAACGAACCTTCGGTTTCGATTTCATCGATAGAATTGGAGTTTTGGTATCGGCAAAAAATTTGCCAATACTAGAAGTGAAAGCGAAATTGGGGTCGTTGGCTTACGAGCGGCGTTTAGTAACTTTGCCACTCTCGCATTAGCTTATTTTTCTTGGATTATGCAATTAACCTTAATATACATAAATGAACATTTTATATACAAAAACAATTAACCTAAAACTAAAAACCTTAAGAAATATAATAATATATTTTGTTTTAGACGTGTACCTATTATAATGTAAGTACTATATATGCATGAGTAGATGTACTATTTTTGTTGCGTTTTAATTTTCGATGCACCACCTGCTGTAAACTAGTCTTTCCTTCTTTCTGGTAAAGGGTTGCCTGGAAGAGATCGCTCTTAAGCGATAAGGCCGCCTATTGCTTACCTTTCTCTCTGTGTACCTGTTTTCTGTATTGCTTACTATTCCTGGTGTACAATAAAGAGTCATTGTATTGTATTGTATTGTATTATAATAACTAAAATATATTATTAAAGGGATTCCCTTTAGGCAAGGTTCCGAAGATACAGGCAGCGTTCCCCCTTTGAATAGCTAAACTAATTCTTTGTCCGAGGTAGCTGCCAGCTCTTCGGTCTCCTGTGATGTCGAGTAACCTTTTTGCTATTTCCTTAAAAGGCCTTATACCGCTAGGACCTCACGGACCAAGCCGGGTCTCGACACCAAATGGGACAAAATCATATTCGAAGCGCAAAAGTATATTACGTTTCCTTTTTAAACTATCAATTCATTAAATAGGTAATCGCTTGTATGAATGGTTCATACACACCGTAAGAAACAAAAGTTGTCTCTCCTGTGGACATAAAATAAGCGAATACGAGTCAGCAAACTTAAGATTTATTTGAATGGGCCGAAATTTGGCCAGGCGTCACGCACGCCGATGTAACTAGACTTGACTAAAAAATATAAATACCCTTAACTTCTCTCATGTCCACAGGAGAGACGCGAACAAAAAATGTGTATGACCCGAATACAAAACACATATCATAAAGTCGGGTTACTTCAGCCCTGAATAGTAACTTTGGCTATTGGGATTTACTCGGTCCAGATTTTATTATTACTACACTAGCTGTTACCCGGCGACTCCGTCTGTAAAGAATACGTTGATCGCTATCGCGCGGAAACTGCAATATTCCGGGTAAAAAGTATCCTATATGTTAATCCAGGTTAGAAACTATCTGTGTGCCAAATTTCATTAGAATTCTCCAAACCGTTTTAGCGTAAAGGAGCAAATAGAGAAAAGCATCAATCCAGACAAACTTTCACGTTATAATATTAGTAAGATCGAAATTATGGTCCATTGCCATATGGCAATCAAATGATTGATTTTAATGAACGCTCGCGTTTTTATGCCATTTTCAGGCCCATGTGATTTTCATATGGCCTAAAGTTATCCTCCATTAGGCCAAAGTACCCTGACTTCACGGTATTTGTAAAAGGTAAAATAAATGCAATTTAAAAAAAAATAAGTACACTAAGCACTCTAGAATTGTCCTCGAATTATGTTTCCGTTTCAGAAACCTGGTGTCGGTTTCTTTTTCCGGTACTAGTTTCGGTCACATACTTACTTGTAGGTACCGTGGATTTAGAATGTTATAGTAATGCCGGCTCACGTTTCCCAACGTCTCCAGAAGGGATCAGCCCGCCGTCGTTTTAAAAACGACCTATTTCTTCTAAGACTCTCTACTCTCTTCTGAGGCTTCCTTATACTGTTACGATATGCCCCAAAGACATCCGTAGACTGTGAACAAACTTTTTGACTGCTTCTGACTGTATTGCCTGACTGTATTTTTGACTGCCGGTAACGCATATATGCGTTACCGTGACTTTCGCCTATTGTCGCTGTCTTAGTTTGGCAGTTATTGAAACGCACGTATTGTATGCGTTTGTGGCACCTATAAAGATGTCTTGAATCGGACAGCCAGCAGCGAATGCGTTAAGGGAGTCCTAAATTACAGTCCTTATGCACTCATAAGTGAAATGACGGGCGTTTTTTTAACCCTTTGTATACATAAACTAAGGGATGCGGTTGGTGCTCACTCTAAAATCACGCCTGGCAAAAGTGAGGTACGTGAAAAGTGGCAAAAAGTATTTTTTTTTTTATGTTAGAAAGGCCAGACAAACGAACTAGTGGGTCACCTGATGTTAAATGATCACCACTGTCCATAGACACCTGCAGCGCTTTACGCGATGCCAGTGCGTTGTCGGCCCTTAAGGAGAGGGAATAGGGGAAGGGGGAGAGGGAGGGGGAGAGGGAAGGGGTGAGGTATTGGGCCCCCGGCACTCTCACTGACCATACGAAACGCAAGCAGGATTACTGCTGCTTCACGCCGGATTTCTGTGAGAGGGTGGTACTGCCCCGGACGAGCCGGCCCATTCGTGATGCAGCGGCTACCTACAACATGGCTCTACCACTACAAAAAGTATGCGATTGTTAAGAAAGTAGTGTTCTTGGGAAAATGCTTATCTTCACTTTTTCATGTACTTTTCAAAAACTTGATCCAGTCCGTACGTCGATATCAACTGATGTAGAGTCTTTAATTGAGCGTTTATTCCAAATCGCTTTCGTGTGCACATTTTTATATTAAAAAATCACAAGATTCTAATCAAGTTTCTAACTACATACTATCTGGTAGAAGTACAGAACTTCTAATAAATAACCGAAAACGCTATCAACATCTACAGCCAATTCGCAGACCACAAACACAAAACCACGCATCCACGAAAGTGAGGCGATTGAAACGCTCGAATAATGACCCAACGGCAGCAAATTAATTTGCCAAATTCAATACTGAAAATGCAACGAATACAAATCAGGCGTTAGCTTTAAATTTCCATTGGCTCGTCGCATATCCACGTAGCTCGTTGTTCTTGCCTCGCGTGAGTTGGATCAACTTGTCCCAGCAGAGTTATTTTACCTGACAGGTACTCCCTGCGACATCGCACTCGGTGCAACCACTTAAAGGCTTTCGTAAATTCTTGCAAAAGAGAATGTACAATATTTACTTGTCCTGGATGTAGGAAATTGCTGCTAAGTATCAGTTTACTTAAACAGCCGAGCCGGATATAGTGCTTTTCTCAAAAATTTTGAAAGAAACAACAAACGAAAATAAATGAAAATGTAATTGGCTTATAGAATTAAGTATTAACCTTTTTGTATCACTGTCATTTGAAGAGGTATTATTATATTATCTAGCTAAACTACCGTAAGTCGGGCTGAATTTGATCGAGTTAAGGCAACTTTGATAGTTTTTAAATCGTTATAAAGTCGACATTGTCCATAATGAGGTAAATGGTTGACATGTAGACAAAAAGAAGATTGATGAAGACATCGACAAGGAATAGCAAATTAAAGTCGCCGCGCATTTTAAAGTCACTCTGGTCTACGGTACCTAAAGTTGCTGAAGGCACAGATAAAAATGTTGTCGTACTGAATTTGGAAAGAGCCAGCAATATGGTCACCTGTGGACCATGTGTGCTTGATTCACTAATTTATCACATCCTTAGGTCCAAGGTCACTTGGACGCGCTGGTCCGCATGGCCCAATCCTGCGTGATCAAGGTCCGAGCGTCCCCCAAAGACGTCCGCGCCTACTTCACCAACTCAGCTCCTCTGACGCGGTCGGGCCAGTGCTTCGCTGCGTGTATGCTGGAACAGAGTGACGTTATTAATCATGGGAAGGTATGTTTCATGAGTTTCCAGCTTATACCCCTCCTTGTTGACGTGGTGTAACCTTTCACTAGGTGGATCAACGACATCAGAAGAGTTGCGGGACACGCGTGTTTGTCGTTCTTTGTGGGATTCTAAGGGGGAGGACATTGTTTAACAGCTGGCGTCTTCCGGTTAATGATGATGATCCTTTCTTCTTCTTATGAACACCGCGGCAACTAAAATCATCTCGAGTTTTTGCAGGTACATTCGCCACTACCACGCCACCGACACAAAAAATCATATAATATTCGGGCGTACGTTTGACCAGAGTCACTCAGGTTCAATCAGCGACGATGTGATGAAGCACGCTTGCTTAGTTAATAATGCCTATCCACACTAAATTTGAAGACTGCCAGATTATAACTCACAGTTAAGCTAAGTTTGTTAAGGACTAGTGATTGAATCCGAGATCCTATTACGCCCATAACGTCAGAGGGTATAAAAGCCGTTCTGTTTTAGTAGTCATACTCCTATCCTCCTCCTATAAGAAGCAGAAGTGCTAAAGCAGAGATTCTCACGGACACCCTACTATGGACTTCTCACTTACGGGGATGTGTAACGCAAGTTCACGTCACAAAAAACACCTACAATTAATTCCTTTCTTGTTATGCGTACTCAGGTCAACCGCGAACTTCTCGTCCACCTAGCCAGCCTGGTGAATGGCAAGAACTCCCGCGTAGTTCGCAAGCTGAACAGCGTGTCCCGAGTGTGCTTAGACAGTATCGAGGGCATGTCTGACCGTTGCCAGCTAGCGTCCACCTACAATGACTGTCTTAATGAGAACATGATCGAGTTTGCCTTCCCACTGGATATCGCGGAGGAGGCCGTGAGGAAGATGCCTTTCCACCTTATACAGCCTAAGTAAGTGTCGCCTATTTATAAATTAGTAGTAAAGGTCAATGTTTAAAGGTCTTGTAGCAGTCAGCCAATTCAGATATATGAGAACCTTATTAGCTCGGCTCTACCCACAACGACTGCCTTGAACGATGAAGACGAGGCTTTACCATCTTGATATAAATAAGTGAATTGGAGTCTCTCCTAGTTTTCAAGCAGCTTATTATATTTTCAAGTTTTTATTTCATTCATTTAGTGCCTCATTATTACAAGGTTATCTTTCCTGACAATTTGTTGTATTTCATGGTCGAATCTCTATTCCAAGCTGACAAAGTTGTTTGTTATGATAAGATACCTAGATTTCAGTTTAAATGTATACTATCTAACACGCTATGGGATCATGCACTATATCGGATCCGCGGACCGGAAGACGCAGTGTAGGTAAGCCTCCAACAAGATGGAGAAACGACCTGGTTAAGGTTGCAGGAACGCGTTGGATGCCGATAGCACGGGACCGATCTGTTTGGTGAACCTTGGGGGAGGCTTATGTTCAGCAGTGGACGTCTTTCGGTTGAAATGACGATGATGATGATGAAGAAGTTAGCACTAATATGCCGCAAAAAAATATGAATCCATAAATGAAATCCAAATTTTATATTCAACAGGAGCAGAAATCTATTAAAGATATTATTTTCCTCAACAAAAATACACTTAAAAATAACAAAACATCTATCTTGAAATATGAAAGGTAAATCGTCCTGTAATACGGGTTAAACGTCTCAAAGTATAGAATTTACATGTGACCTTTGATATAATATAATATTTAGTTTCTAGAGATTCAAGAATACGTCTAGCAACTAATAATACAGAATTTTCAATAAAGGTGAGCGAGGACGAAACAAGTTCAAAACTCTTGAATAGGTATTGTAATTTTGTCGCATTCTCATTAAATTAATAAAATATATTATATTCTCATTAAAAGTTTTAATAAGCGAAACATATATATGAATTGTAAACTTGGAAAGTTTTCTTTGGGATTTGTTGATTATTATCGTTTGGATCAATAAACTTCTGGGAGGTAGAATATGTTACTGTGCCAAATAAGAGAAAAAACAAGTACGAGTCGGACTTGCGCACGAAGGGTTCCGTACCATTATCTACAAAAACAGCATAAAAATCACGTTTGTTGTATGGGCCCTTAAATATTTGCTTTAAATTATTTATTTTTAAAGTAAATATTATAACTTAATATTCTGTGAATATTTCAAGCGCCTATCTGTTGCCGTTATCAATATCGAGCAAAAACGAGCAAAAAAATCACGTTTGTTGTATGAGAGCCCCCTTAAATATCTATTTTATTTTATTTTATTTTTTAGTATTTTTTGTTATAGCGGCAACCGAATTGCATCATCTGGGAAAATTTCAACTGTCTAGCTATCACAGTTCTTGAGATACAGCCTGGTGACAGACGGACAGAATGACAGACTAACGGACAGCGAAGTCTCAGTAATAGGGTCCCGTTTTTACCCTTTGGGTACGGAACCCTAAAATAGACTATAAGATATATTGCCAAGTTAAAAACACAAAACGGTGGTAATTACAGTTAAACTAGCTTAATGTAAGGTAAACGTCCCTATGCTCGACACCGAACCAAAGTATGGCATCTTCAATCTTATGTCATAGTGCGAGAGGTGACAGATGGGTGTCATCTACTGGGCGTTGAGGTGTCGAGCATTGGTACGTTTACCTTACACTTCTCGTGGTGGTTTTATTTGTTCTTAAGACTAGGTAAGTCTATGTATACCGTACTTGCATGTGCGTGATTTTCATGTTAATGTTTGTGATTCAAGTTCAATTTACCTATACCATCAAGCATACAAAGTTATCACATGGGTCGCTCATGCAAGCTTGGAGCAGGTTGAGTGTACTGAAGGTTATACATTTTTTGCTGTAAAATGCACCTTGATATGAGACCATGCTTTATAATTTTTTTGCACTCACTTCCAAAACTTCCTTGATTGGAATTCAAAGACTGCTTCGACTCCAAAGGTTTATGGGTTGAATTCCTTTGGCAAAACGACGAAATTTCCTTTTAAACTGTAAAATATTTTGTAGATTTATGAACTGTTAAAATAAATAAATATTATTAATTTTATTAGCAGTACGGCTGCTCACCGAATCTAAGATTATTCAAAAGCGAAAAAGTTTTTCGGGTGCGCCGGTGTTAAAATAAATATTTCGTAGGGTGACAGCACCAGTAGGTAATGGACAAGAACCAATTATGGACATTTTTTCCGTAAACCCAAATTTTAAGTAACTGCCACACTACATATACTGTCAACACTATGCTCAGATAACTGATGATTACCATAAATTTAAAAAAAAAAAAAACTGATGATGGTAAAGTCCATGAATGGTGGGCTATAAGGCATTGAATCTTTGCTGTCCATTACTGGGGAACTACTGTGCTTAACATGTCCATGATTGGTGCCGTCAAAATCGAACGGAACGGTTTTTAAAAACTCGTTTCTCTGATTCTTTATTAAAGTTTTTCTAACACGCTTTTTTACACGAGCGATCCGTATTTTGTAAAGGTTATTTTTCTAAAGGAATATTTCGTTCAGATTAATCGAAATCACTCCCCTTTATAGCCGCAAGCTCATTTTTCTTAACGGCCATATTATTCATAAATTTCGAAAGCAATTTGTATGATATTTTGTATGAGAACGTTCACTGACGCATTTTCAGCGATAATAATTTTGTAATAATACACGTGCAAATTTAAAAACATCATAATATGTTGTTATTGCCAATGTTTTTTTTATTTAATCTGGATGTAATTTTGTTTATTATGAAAGCGTATACCTTTTACCTTAGGTACTTATGGTAATCTTGGATACATATTTATGTTTTTTGTTATTTGTTACAGTTTACCTCAAGAATTGCGGCAATCATCGTTTTAATTTAAGTTCGTTTTACATTTTTATACAAATAAACTTTGTTATTTTTTTAAACTGGTTTTTCTCTCATTTAAATCCATTTTCCAGAAAAGAGAGGCATTAATTAAACACATGGCTACTTGCATTACCAATGTCTAAACAGAAACATCTCGATTAAAAAAATGTCCTTAATTACACTTACAAAAGTGTTCCCTTGAGAAAACCACTGAATTAAGGTGTTACACATCATATTGTTTCTTTTATTTTTCAACGATTCTAAAGGCTTTCCTACACGGATGAGGCATGGTAGCTTGACGTAATCTTAAACAAATCATAGTGATAGTCCGTTTGACCGACAGACAACGCACAGACTATACCACCACCTTGAGTATCACAGACATACACTAAGAAAGACTTTTCCAAATGTCTATGGTATAAGCAACTAGTATGTTCTTTACAAGCTTTTGATTTACTTACAATGTATCTCCCTGTGTACAGATCAAATCTTGCTACTTTGTTAAATTTGACCCACTTCCCGGTTTCCGATTGAGGTGAAATTTTGCATGCATGTAAATCGGATGACAATGTAATATTATTATGAAATGGAGTTGATCTCAGGCGCGGTCCGAAGGGGAGGGACAGACTCCCCTCCAAAAATCGTACACGTCAAATCTAATCTTCTAAAAATTTACAAAATTAAAAAAGTATTTTTTTCTAATTTACTCGACATATTGTATTATTATTAGTGACTCCCTCCAAAATTTTAGGCTGCGACCGCGCCTGGCTGATCTGGCGATGGTGCTGGAACTCTGTAATAAAACGACACGAATGAAAGCTTGTATTAAAAATGTTTTTTTTTTTCTCACAAACATATATTATTCCACGGGGGTGAAGAAGCAAGCACAAGCCAGTGTGTAATGAAGATTTATACATACCACACACAACTCCTTTTTGTTTTCGTAGAAAAAAGAAATCTGTGTAAATATTCTAGTAATGAAATGACAGGATAACACCCAGGAATACGCCCACCATTTTCCGAGAGACATAAATAATAAATGGATGTAAATTCCTACTGAACGAGGAAGACAACAAATACAGAATCACCTCGAAGGAGGAAAATTTATCTTGTCGCTTTCTTCAGCAAATTTACCTCTGGTGCATATTTGCTCGACATACTTTCCATGTACCTATCTTTTTATAAGTGTTTATTAATGTCGACGCGCGTTTACAGCGCGTTTTTCTTTCCATTAGAACAGCCTTAAGGCCCCTAACACACGGCCTTTTTTAAGTAACCCGCGTGCGTATCGCGTTTGTATCGATACAAACGCGCGTCGACGGCGCGTTTAAAAAACGCCGTGTGCTTAAGCCCTAACTTTTTACGTCATTTGCTCAATCGAGTTATGAATATTTGCGTTTTTATAACCATTTTAAATCTATCAAAGTAACCCCAAAATTTCCTAAAGTAACCCCAGTTTACCGGCATTGCATGCCACATCGGCGCTGCGTCGACGCACGACATAAATGTAATGTTAGAGACAGCCGTCTCTTATCCATCGATCCGTTGAAACATCTCGTGCTCATTAAAAATATATATAAGGGTGAAGACACATCTGTCAGCATTGAATCGCATTTAGCTGGATGATTTTGGGCACACTATACGCATCGCAAGTTAAAGTATGCTGTTACATGTTTTCAGCTGCTAAAGGATGCCAACATAATGCTTCAGTACGCTTATTCGTTACGTCGCAGTTGAAGTTGAAAACCGTTATGGATAGGTCAACTATAAACGTTATTGTCCTAACGTGTATACTAGAAGCAATTAAAAGGAAAAAACACAAAAGACGAAGGACGTGGATTAATCCACTATGGAAAATTAGGGTTATCAATGGAAGTTTTGTAACACTTGTGTTAGATTTAAAGAAATATAGTAAGTAGCCTTTCTCATTCGCAAGCATCCCGGTTCACGCTTAAGCAGCCATTATCAATCGCAAGCGCTGTGTCTCACGCGTGATCAACTATTCTCATTCATAAGCATCTAGTCTCGCGTCTTAAGCAGCCGTTCTCATGCTTTATCTTGAATAAGCATTCTTCAGTATGTTAAATGAATAGCTACACTTATACGCATTTAATTATGAAGCTGAATCGATGCGGAAGGGTGAATTGATGCGAACGCATCTTCATATAATATGGCGTTTTTGTATTACAAAATGCTATTCGATGCTAATAAAAGCGCAAAATCCCTTGTTTTCCTTGTTCCTTCATTAATTTACCGAACAAAAGCCTGAGTAAATTCAGCTCATGTGTATTAATTATACTTTGTATGTGCTTAGTCAGTTTTTCAGTAAACAACCGGATGACCTTTCTATGTACAGCCCAGGACAAAAGCTACCTACTTATGTAATTTATCGCTGTAACATAATTGTGTTAATTGTTTGAGAGTACCTACTAACATGACTGAAAAATGAGAATGAAACAAATGTATAAAGTTTATTTTGAAGCTAACTTAATTTTTACGGTTCCGAAGCCAAAATGGCAAAAACGGAATCCTTATAGTTTCGCCATGTCCTGTCTGTCCGTCCGTTCGTCCGCGGCTTAACTCATTAGTGCTAGAAACCTGTAATTTCGCATGGATTTATATAACAATTACCCCGACAAAGATTTTCCATAAAGTGATTCGTTTGTGAAATATTCAACTTTTGAAGTGATTTTTTTGTTAAAATCGAGCATCCCCCCCTCTCTAAAAGCTAAACTGTTGGTATAAAAACTTTGAAAAAAATCAGGATGGGAGGAAATATCTCAAACGAGCTGCTGCCCGCGACTCTGTCTGCGAATAATTCGTTTATCGCTATCCCGCGGGAACTATGCAATTTTCCGGGATAAAAAATATCCTATATGTTAATCCGGATTATAAACTATCTGTGTGCCAAATTTCATCAGAATCCGTCCAACCGTTTTAGCGTGAAAGAGTAACAAACATCCATCCATCCCTCCATACCTACTTACAAACTTTCGCGTTTATAATATTACTAGCAGCCCGTCCCGGCTTCGCACGGGGTAGACAATTATTTATTTTTGGAAATTTGGATATAAAACACTTTTTTTCACAAATATTTTTATTTATTAAAAAATTATTATTTATTATTTATTTATTAATTATGAATTTTTTAATTCGTAATATCTTTTGAGTGGAAAGTCCAATTTAAATAATTTAAAAACTATTTTATAGGTAGTTAAATGGTCTTGACCATAAAATAATTTATTTGGATAAGGATTAATATAAACACATAAATAGCATGGTTTGAATTTGGTTAGCATTTTCATTAATGTTTAAAATGAAAAAAGTTGTTGTAGTGACATAACTACAATAGTTGGACATATGCTACCGCGGAGTTTTTTGTAGACATTATGATGTTCTTCAATATTGTTGTACATTATTTTGTTCTATCGCTAATAGTTTCGGCAGCGCATTCGACGAAAGACATTTTAAGACTCATTTTTCTACACCTTCGGTTACATTGTTCAAATTTTACCAAGGATCCCTAATTTTTTTCAAAATGAAATGTAGCCTATGTCAAATTGGAAGAATGTAGCATTCTATTGGTGAAAGAATTTTTTAAATCGGCCCAGTACTTTTTGAGCCTATTCATTACAAACATACAAACATACAAAAATAGGTACAAATCTTTCCTCTTTATAATATTAGTATAGATTAGAAGAATGTAGCATTCTATTGGTGAAAGAATTTTTTAAATCGGCCCAGTACTTTTTGAGCCTATTCATTACAAACATACAAAAATAGGTACAAATCTTTCCTCTTTATAATATTAGTATAGACTAGTATAGATATAGATATAGATTAGGATTAACAAGGAAAACTATAACGGCTAAGTTTGCTTGAGAATTATTAGTAGTATAGAGTAAATAGCAGCCTGACCTAAAAAATATACCTACTTGGGAATTTACGTAAATACAAAATCCTTAGAATAATATTACTTGTTGAATACAGATAGTATACGTCGTAATGGCTGCGGAACTCTATCCTGGGCATGTCCGACACGCTCTTGGCCGGTTTTTTATATTGGTAACGGTTAAATTTCCTAGAGCTGGGTCCCGAGTTTGTAAACTTGTTAGATGATTGGTGATGTGATCATGTGAGATGATGTTGATTAGATGGGTCGTAGCCCAGACAGCTTTGGGAACCACTGGATTAAATAACGTATGATATGTCGACGTTGTTTGACATTCATTCGTGCCGGGCCTCCTTAAGCCACATACGAGGAAAGAACTCAATATTTTCTTGTATTCCAAAATAAGTATATTGAATATAATAACACGGCAAAAGCGAACTTTGCGATGCGGACTGAATCCAAAAGCACCGTTTAGTGCTACGTGACGCTTCCTTTGCGTACATAGATACCGCTCGTCCCCTAAATACCAGAATTGCAAAATACTAGATTGCCGACTTACCCTATTTCTAAAATACCAAATTCCCAGAATACCAGACATTCCTGTCACCGTGTTATTCTCTATATCGGATTGCCAAAAAAGCTTGTTTTCAATACACCATGTTCCATTCAAAACCGATTTCCCATAATACTCTGGTATTATGGGAATTCGGAATTTCGGTTATCTGTAGTGAAATCACTAGGCTGGTAAAACACGACCCCCTGGCCTCCCCACAACGACGACGACCTGCCTGAGGAGCCTGGTCAAACTAGCAACTCAAACTAGGTACATCCATACCAAATTTCATCTACATATATCGGTTCAGCGGTTTGGATTTCTCATACAAACTTTCATCCCCTTTTAAGAGGGTGATTTTCGGGATAAAAAGTATACTATGTCCTTTCCTGGGACTTCAACTATCTGTATACCAAATTTTATTTAAATCGGTTCAGCGGCTTAAGCGTGATGAGGTAACAGACAGACACTCTTTCGCATTTATGATATTATAGTATGGATGGATATGGATAAATGAAATTTTAAACTGAAGTACACACCTCAATTATCTACTTACTTATTGTTATTTCCCTTGGGAACTGTTTGCGGTAGGTACATGACGCCCTGTGTAAAAATACAATACTCGTGGCAAGATTTTGTTCGTCAACCTTGTGACGTTGTATGGCGCCATAAGTGACGATCAAAATGAAATATAACTGCAGAATCTTGCGGTGGAATTTTCACTATAAGTATTTATGAACATTGGCTTGTAGTGTCAACATTCCTGGGCCGGTACAACTAAGTATTGGTGGGACCTACGGCCCAAGCCCTCTCATTTTGATAGGAGGCCTGTACCCTGCAGTGGGACGAATATAGGTTAGGTTAGGAAGTTGATTATTAAACCTACTTTTATTAAAATATAGGTATATATATATATGTTTTTTTCCTGCATAATTCTCTACATTTTTCAAGTATGATGATGATGACAATTAAGAAGTATTCGGAAAACGAGCCGAGCTAGCAACGCACCTATAATTCCACTTATGTTATACGGTCCATGGGCGGCGGTGGCTTTCCATTAAGTCATCTCTTTTCTCGTTTTCCGCCTATCATATAAAATAACTATAAATTAAAAATTTTAAAAACCACCAACGCAATTTAATCTAAGATCCCTTCCGCAGCGAACAAAAGAGCTGATAACTTTGAAACGGCTAGACCAATTTTGATGAAACATATCTAAGATCCATCGCCATGAAACCTGCTTTCAAATAAAAAAAACGCATCCAAATCGGTTCACTCATTTAAGAGTTATGATGCCACAGACAGACACACACACACACACACATAGCGTTCAAACTTATAACACCCCTCTTTTTGTTTCGGGGGTTAAAAATAGTAGCGTGACGTAACAAAAGTTGAATGCCTTCAAATTCCATTAAATTCGTGACAACGATTCCGCTGGGTACAGCAAAATAATATTGTATTTGACCGTAACGTAAAAGTCAAGTATGGGAACAACACAATTATACTTACAAGCAGCCCTTATTATAATTCAAGTGTTTTGAACTTTATGTCAAAAGCTTTCTCGTAATAATTAGCTATTAGCTTTTTTTTAAACCTGCTGGAAGGAAAAATAGAAGGAAGACGAGGCAGAGGAAGGCCAAGATTTACCTGACCTATTTTAACCAGGTGAAGGAGAAAGTGGGTGTCGTGTCGTATCAGGAAGTCAAGCGGCTGGCCGAAGGCCGCGCGGAGTGGCGGTTACTCCACCGACAAGAGCACAGCTCTTAAATTTAAGAAGAAGAATAATTAGCTATGACAACTCGGTTTCTTAAAAATTCGTGTAAGATGAAGCAAAAATATTGGTTTCGCTCCATATTGTCCTTGAGTAACCTTTACAAAGGTCATAATGTAATTTCATTAGTGCCATAGGGTTGATAATTTTTTTTTATATTACACAGACCAGCTAGGCCAGTCTCTTAAGAATCGGAATTAGAATCATAATCAGAAATGTTTATTATCATAACTGTTACATAATTAATACTTTACATAACATATAAAGCGAAATAGAAATTTATTATTTATTTTATTGCTGCAGAAACGATTGTCAAAAGTGTTTTTTATTCTTAATTTTTGTATAATGAAGGGTTTTCATACTTGCATACATACAGACGAAAATAGAACCTAAAAAAAAGCTACAAAGTACACAGCAAACCCAAGGTCCAATTTAGTCTCCAAACAAAGAATATAAAAGAAGAAAATACCTAGTAAATGGTAAGTCTGGCTACTAGATTTAATAAACAATACACAAGCCATTTCCTACGGGGAATTATATTTGTACAGGCGGTGTGGGCGGTATTCCTTCCACTTCGCAGTACGTTATTTTCTATGAGAACAGACACAGCTGGCGAAGGCTATTTTGTCTTACAAGTTATCATGATTGAGGCATGTTGGAGATAAATGAGTATAATGGTATTGTTCGTTTATTGCCGAAATTAACGGCTAAATACACGTATTATAGTATTACTGCTGACAGGTTAAGAGGGCGCTGAGCGTATTACGTGGCCCGAATGACAGCTTAAAGGGCGATTCATATTCTACAGACACCAACAGTGTCAGACGCGTGCCGTATCAGACACCTTTAATTTCGAAAAGTAGCTTTTGCTCCCCAACTACAGGGATCAAATGCTACTTTTCTGTTCAAGCTACTTTTTTAATTTATTCATTGGCACGTATCATTTACGCAATGTGCCAATTGAACACAGATCCTAATAAAATAATCGATTGTAATTTCATCGCAATCGATTAAAAACGAACATTATTTCAAGTTTTAACTTTAACAACGTTAGGTATATGAAAATTGGTGAATACCTCGTACCTAATTAATAAAAAAATGTCACAACAAAATTATACTTATTACTGAAATCAAAACTATTGATAACTGATTATTGTGATTTAATGAATATTGATATCCGATACCATTGTAATATTCGATTCGATTATTAACTAGAAATTGTTTCATTACTTTTACTTGTCACTCAAAAGCAAAATTATTTTCGTCTTGGGCGTCAACACTTGAATCCCTCGCTACGCTCAGGATTCTATTGTAGAATCCTTCGCTTCACTCTGGATTCAATGTACCGCCCGCGCCGTAAATACATAATTTTGCTCCCTTGTGATATAAATAACTATTGCGCATACTGACCGGGCACGGCCCGTGTCTGCGCGGTCGTGTTACGGTAGTTATGAATTCGTTAATAAAAACTGTATAGACGACCTGGTTAAGGTAGCGGGAACGTATTGGATGCGGATGGCGCAGGGCCGATCTGTTTGGCGAGCCTTGGGGGAGGCCTATGTTCAGCAGTGGACGTCTTTCGGCTGAAATGATGATGATGATGATGAGAAGAATATTATTTTGTCTGCCACGGCACGAGTCTGACATACTCGGTGTCTGTAGATTTGAATCGACCTTTGCTTATGATTTGTACGGTCAAGTGCGGTATGTATAAATTTAATTCTCACATAAGTATGTACCTACCGATACTTTCATTCGGCGACATAAGAGCTATGGGACATTTTTATGAGCAACTAGTATGCACCCATTTTTACACTTTATAATATTTTAAAAAGTATTCTGTATGTTAATCCATGTTATAAACTATCTGTATGCCAAATTTCACCAGAATCCGTAAAGAAGATTTAATTTTGAAATATACATTCACTACATCAAGTTAACCGCAAGTCATAAAAATAGGCAACGGCGCGGCGTAACAATTAAGTTGATTTAACGAGTACTTCTTTAAAAATGTAATAAGTAAATATATGTCTAATATCGCAAACAATGTGTTTACCATAAGTACTTAAATACTATTTTGAACAGAAAAAATATATATTAATAGTTTACGAATCTTAACCCTAGAGTGCTCGCGCTATGAGCATTTTGCCATGCGCGGCACTATATTCATAATATTTTGTACACGATGCATTTGTCAAGGTCAAGCGTCCTAGTAGCTGCCCCCCCCCCTCCATCCTTCACCTCCTTGTTTTAGAAATTATAGTAAATTCAGTGCGCGGGTGACCGCAGGAGAAGAAGGCTTTCGCAGGTGTGTCGCGTTCGACGGCAAATTGCTCATTGCGCGACTACTCACGTGAGAAAAGTTTATAAGTCTGATTTTATTACTTTAATAGAAATATTATTAGTTTTCATTGCGTATTGTATTGCTTTGATATAAATATCGTATATATTGATTTGAAGCTTGTTTTAATTAATTTTTGGGCGTTTTGTTTTTGTTTTGTTTTGCTCAGTTTGATTTATTTCTTTTTAGATTATTACGGCGAACATTTCTGAAAGAAATTGCTCTGGCGATGACTAAACCACATATCATTAGAAGATCTGACGTACCCACATCGCAGAAACAGCTGAGACACCAAATGATGCCATTGGATCATAAAAATATACCCTCAGGTAGAGAAGGTAGATGCGCAGTATGCTCGTCCAGCAAAAATAGAAGGAAACAAACATTGCATGTACATGTGTCAGGCTTGCTTTGATGAAATACATGCTGTTGATAATTAAAACTCATAATTTAGCTATTAAGTTTATTTTTTCTTTTTTTATGTAAATAATTGTGAAGAAGTTGCAAAAAACCAAGAAATTTTGTCTAAGATTTCCCAAAGCATTGTTTTTTTAAATTCTAAGTACAAAACTTTAATAAATATTTCTTATTGTGATAGTTTATGTTTTATTTAATCCTTTAAATATAATTATAAGTTAATTTAACTCCAATTTGCTAAAAAAACACGTATTTAGTACGGACGGCAAAATGCTCCAGGCGCGATCACTCGCGTTTCACAGGAATGCGCGATCACTCTAGGGTTACGACCAGCTGTATTTACCTAACTCGGGTTGCCTAATGCGCTCGGTACTTTCTTAACGTTCTAGAAGGCACTTACTTCTGGTCAATACATTCTTTGATTAATAGACTAAGCTATTAATAATTATTGGCGACCTTAAGTCTATTGTTTATTTAAGTCTATTCTCAGAAAATCCTATTCACGCGTTTCCGGATTCATCCTATATAAATGACATCTTTAAGAGTAGATGAGGGTTGGATGCCTTGATAGGCTTTAACTTATGGTTCATAGGCTAATAATAAGAGACAATTTGACTGTCTAGCTAGATAGTGTGCGAGATTTAACCGATCGTAAACAATTTAATTAGCGCCTAGACAATAAAGTGCTCTCAGTATTTGAAAGTATTAAGGTATTAATTACACTATGATAGGGTGGCAATCAAACAATACACTGACGTGTAATTAACAAATAAAATATTTATTGTGGAAATGTCATACATGGTTGAGGCTAAGAAAATCAATAAAGCTCTATTATCTAATTACAAGAAGTGTAGTACTGAATATATTAATTAGATAATACAACAGAGCCACAAAGTATAAATATATTATATGTAACAGATTATTTGTCACTCTAGACATGTTCCAGTCAAAAATCAATATACCACTTGTAGCAGCCAGATAGAACCGAATCCATTGCCTTTTTATACTGTTTTTATTTACTTTTTAAGAAGCCTCAAGAGGCGCACCTACACAATTTACAAATAACGTAGATGTTAAAAAACGCAAATACGAAATTTTGATCAGATCTTTTTTTAACCTTAATACAACAACCAAAAAAAGCTTGTGCCTATTAATATCGAATCTTGAACATTTCCTGTTTTTAACGAGTTAATTGAATGAAAGTATTTTCCATTTTCTATAAGAAATAACAGAAGGGTAAAAATATGAATACTTTTCTAGATGAGATCTTGAATTTTAACCCTTATATTGAAGACGTTAATGTCTATTATACAACACAAAATACTGCTGCTGGTTCACCCTTAAATATTGAATGGCCGGATAAAATACAAGGAAAATAAAAACCGGTCAAGTGCGAGTCGGACTCGCGCACGAAGGGTTCCGTACCATTATTTAAAAAAACGGCAAAAAAAAAACACGTTTTTTGTACGGGATCCCCCTTGAATATTTGTTTTATTTTAATTTAATTATTTATTTTTAAATGGAATATACAGGGTGTTTGGTAGCTACGTGCAAAGCTTTAAGGGAGGGGGTGATAGCCGATGTGTTTTTGAACATTTATAGCCATATATGTCTTAGCCGAAATTTGTTTTTTTTTTTTAAATTGAAGACTTAGAAATTTTAGAAAAATAATAAATAATAAATATTGGGGGACAATTTTACACAAATCGACCTAGTCCCAAACTAAGCAAAGCTTCTACACTATGGGTGACTAGGCTGAATGACTGTGCACAACGGTCGACAGCCCGCCTGACTCAGCAAGGCGTCCCCATACATCATCATCATGGGTACTAGACGATGATAAAAATACTTATATAGATTAATAAATACTTAAATACATAGAAAACATCCATAACTCAGGAACAAACATTCGTGTTCATCACACAAATAAATGCCCTTGCCGGGATTCGAACCTAGGACCTCTTGCTTCGTAGGCAGGGTCACTACCAACTAGGCTAAAGCGGTCGTTAAACCCAGTTAATACCCAGAATTTGAAAGTCACGAGTCAATATTGCCCCAATGAGCGTTAATTTGGAAACCAAATCTTTTACTTCGGATAGTTTAATGGGTATTGGACCAAATGAAATAATTTTTAAGTGTCTTTCTTGCCACAAAAACAAAATGGAGGCATTCGAAATTACTTAAAATGTCTTAGGTTGGAACAGAGTCATTTTTCTGTGCCATAAAAAAAAATAAAAAAAATCCTTGAATTGTTCAAGCATTTTTAGAAACATGCCTGTTTATTGTTCTTTCTTTTAAGGTATCACTCATTGACATTGCTTGCTAAATCTGAGATAAAAAGTAAAAACCAAACTCAGGGAGCACTCGCTAAGAATGCACTAGTCTTGAAATTTTACTAATAAATAACTTGTGAAAAAGACAAGTCTACGTCATTTTTCTGTGCAATATTTAAAATTTCCAAATTAACGCTCATTGGGGCAATATTGACTCGTGACTATCAAATTCTGGGTATTTTCCTAAAATTTCTAAGTCTTCAATCAAAAAAAAATCACATTTCGGCTAAGACATATATCGCTAAAAATGTTCAAAAATACCTTGGCTATCACCCCCTTAAAGCTTTGCACGTAGCTACCAAACACCCTGTATAACTAAATATTCTGTGAATATTTTAAGCGTCTACCCGTTGCCGTTATCAATATCGAGCAAAAACGAGCAAAAAAATCACGTTTTTTGTATGGGAGCCCCCTTAAATATTTATTTTATTCTATGTAGTTTTTAGTATTTGTTGTTATACAGGGTTATTTTTAATTCACTGACATCCTCTTAACCCTGAATTCCTATCACTCAAACAAATGTTTTTTGTTTTACGACTTTTTAAAATGAAGCACTTTTTTTCCCATACAAATACACAGAGTATCGTAAAAAACCTTCCTCTTAGGAAATCTCAAATTTTCAAAACGTTATTACACCAAAAATATTAAGTTATGACAAAAGTCGTAATACAAAAAACATTTGTTTAAGTGGTAGGAGTTTAGGGTTTAAAGGATGCTAGTGAATTACAAATAACCCTGTATTGGCAACCGAAATAAAATAAATTGCATGTGCCGAATAATAAACGTAGATGTTTTGCACTTTTAGTGGCTGAGTACCAAGAAAATTGATCTGTTCCAAGAGTTGCGCGTGGCTAAGTGGCCACGTATATGGACTACTTACCTCGAAGTGGCACCAGATTCACCGATTTAAATCTGTACCTGTTTACCCAACTCCCGAATTAACAGATTCCTTAAAATTCACGCGCATACGATATTCCTTTTATAGGAAATATAGGATTTTGAAACTACATATTTTCAATTTATTTATTAATGATAAAAATTATAAGAATAAATGCTTATTTTATGAAATTCATTTACAATTAAGCTTAACAATAACGATGACCAAATCCTTTAAGTAATTCGTATTTTCTAAAGTATATAAACAATGATTTCCAACATTTACAGTATATATTTTATATACTCGTAACTTATTACATGTTCCTTAAACGTCAAATTATAAGATTATATGTATAACTATACTTACTTACTAGTATCTGAAAAAACATCAAATCAATTTCATAAAACATAAAATTGCTGATTTAGGGTCCATTAAAATTAGTTACTAAATATAAAATATAATAGTCATTTGAAACTTAATAGATATAATAAATTGTATATTAAAACTATGTAAAATGCATCTATTATCGAACACAGAAGATTAAAAAATGTTCGTTTATTTGCCCCATGTCCGAATTTCCCCCAGCACATTACTTACATGAACAAAAGAAATAAGATATAGAATGAGAAAATCACAACAGCTTAATCACAGATAGGCTTTCGGAAGTGCAAAATACTAATTAACTGTGAAATATCTCCCAGTATTACAATCGTAAGATCTGTAATTTCAAGATGGATTGAATTTCCAACCTAAAATGTCACTTATTAATTATCTCGATTTGAAGCTGCATTATAATTTATTTTAGACTCGATTTCGCAAGCATAGTGGACAAGGATGTTATTTGCTAATTGAGGCAATTGAACATACATATCATCAATACTGAAGACAGTATTTAATAGTGCGGATAGCAATTTTAACGTGTCACTGTGTAATTTATACATTAATCCTGCCGTCCACTATGCTTGCGAAATCGACTCCAATATGTATAATCGCATTTTTTTTATAAATCAGATTGAGCGGAGCGTGTGAGTCATCAGAAGGTATACGATATGGTACCAGAAAATCAACTCTACAACTCTACAGGGCATGCTTGTACGTTAACCCATTATAGACTAGCGGTACCGTATGGGACCATTTATTTGATGGTGATAGTTGGCGAAATTTGGACAACTTGCGGCGCGTAAGACGAGGTCTCATTGGTGGAATTTGATGTAGAAGACATCAATGCTGCCAACAGTTTACCTAAAATCCTTATCGGCATTAGTTGAGTGTAATTGAAGTTCAGAAATAGTGCATTGAAAATTTGGCGGAAAGTAAGTCATAATATTTTGTTTAGTAACCGATTAACAACCAATGTTATTGCAAAATCGTTTAATGTAGTAATGTTGCTTTTCTATAATTTATTTCAAATAGCGATAGTGGGTAGAAACATTCTAAATACAGTGCTTTAAAGTTGCTGGTACCATACGTGATCGCTAGCCGTTTCCCGTGCAATTTTTTGAATAAAGTTTTTTTCCGTAGTTTTAATTTTTAATAGAAAAGTGATAATAATTCAACATTATATTGGATAGTTACAATGCAGTATTATTTAATAATCATAATTGTATTGTATTTATAAAATTTCGTTTTATTTTAGATGCAGTATAGCGATTTTGAAGTACAATGAGGACTTTGAGCCTCAAAAAAAAACTTTTAGAGCAACAAAAAAAATTGCCAAGCTCGATCGAGACTGAAATGCTCGAAATGTGATGTGGGATAAATGATAAATTTGTAGGATTATATCCTGCATGCGCCTACAAACTTCATGTGAAGCAAATTTAGTTTTTTTTTGACATCCCGGAGACAATTTTTTTAAATAAATATAATCAAACATATCTAAAGTAGGCACCTATCTTATTTTTTTAATATTGTGAAGGTTGATTTATAAAATAAATAGAAATATACAAATCTGCTGTATCCTATTCATTCCATAATCTTTACTTAGTAAGAGCCTAGCGGCATATGGTACCAGCGTTTTTTTTTAAAAACCGAAGGTCACACCAATTTTTTAATATCCAAATATCGTCAAGTATACTCTAATAAACAATATACTAAATTATTATAATAATCGGACACCCCAAAAAAATTCAGTCTATAATGGTTTAATGAAGAATTGCTATTGCATTGTTCTGATGTGATATGATTTTTCGATTTAAAATGTTTATAACCATTACCTGAACAAAAACCTTATTTTTACAAAATCTTCTTTAAATTTCAATTTTTTATGTATATACAATACCAAATATTTACCAATTTGTTTATTTTATGATCCCCTCCATATCTGAACGACAGTCAGTAAAGATAAGATAAATCCGCCTAATAGTAGGTACGCTTTGCTTTTTGATGTAGGTATAGGATAGTCTCATTTTATTCCTTTATGGTATTTAGTACAGTAGTGTTGTTTAAAATTATTTGCTTGTAAGCAAATATATTTCGGATTGAAATATTTGGGCATTTTACTGCTTCTTTATTAAGGCGACTAAAAGTTTTAGTCACTAGTTTCTGAAATAGGGTTAATTCGAACCCATCTCCCAACGCCATCATGCCATCATTTCCTGCAATATCGAGCGTTTAACAAGATTTTCATTCACGGCCATTTTGATTTTATGCATTAGGCTGGTTGGATAGGTAACAGTGGAGTAATTCCAAACAGAAAGTGAGAAAAGCGTGTGTTAGTTACCTATGTCTTCTGATGTAACACCTCAGAGTTAATCATACACAAGTTTTACCATAACCAAAAAATTAGGTAATCCGGTAGGAATCGAATGAATACTCCGCCACGCCAATAGAAGGTAAGTTGCTTACTACTTTACAAGAATTATCTAAAAAAAGCCATGACAGTAAAGTCAGAAGTTCGCACAAAAAAAATTGAGCATTTTCAGAAAAAAAAAGTGTACCCTGTACTTTTTTAAAAAAACCTAAAAAGTTTTGGGTTATTTCTACTCAGAACTACAAGCACTATCGATTTAAGCAATAAAAAAAAGTGTCCCACTTTTAATTGTCAGTTTTGTGACGCAGTTAACCATACATGTTGTATGGACCACCGTCACAAAACTGACTAATAAATTTTGTATGGAAAATTAAGGATAATTAAGGCAAAACGGGTACATTTTTTTCTGAAAACCCCCATATTTCAGCTTAAATAATCGTTTTTCATGTTCGTGTTAAAGCTGCATACTTCAAAAGAGATTTATTAAGGCAAATAACTAGTACTAAATATACCTTAGATATATAGAATCAGTAAAACTTACATCTTCACCTGATCTGTGTTGAAAAATATAGTCAATAAACAATTTAATTTCTTCTAAGATCTGGCTTGAAAATACCTATCACTAATTTTACGCGTCGTAGTGGCGATGGGGTTGTTTAAGACATGGGGGTAAAATCTAATCATAAAAATTACCTCTAAACCTGTCTGTTCATTTTGGCCACACGTCGCATTGATATAATGAAATGTTTCTTTTTACCCCATGTTTGAAATTACCCCGACGCATTTTTTTTCTGTCATACTTTTCACATTCCAAAACATCCCGTGGTTACAGTAGGTATTTTTGTAAGTAACCACCACCCACCCACGGAAACCAACAATAGAGTATTGCCAATGCGTTGCCAGCCTAGATGGCTGCAATAGAATACTTATTGTGACAGTAATCTTATTGGCTGTCTTACTATCTAAGCCGGAATACAGCAGCGCCATCATCGCTTGGACGGACCTTGCACAAGATCCAACCAATAGCAAACCTGTAGTTTATCAAAAAAACATTTGAACTTAGTTCTACACAACACAACACACAGATATAATGTTTTAAACATGTTTGTGGTTTTCACTCATAACATACCTAACTATTAAGTACCACGACCCAGTTATCATCACGCTAATCGAAACGAGTAATGATTACCTCGACGTTTAGGTTACATCACATTGGTTGATTAGCGTGAGAAGTTCGGTTTGTGGTAATAGTTAGGGGCAAGTCACACAGAAGAGACGTGGCACGGGGGCAAGTCGTAGTCGCGGCGCCCCTTCAATCAGTTTTCATACTAAATGTATAGAAGCGTCGCGATCCAAAGCAGACAGAAAAGACGGGGCGGAGACGCAGCCTGCGAAAAAACGACGCGGACTGCGACGCGCCCCCTTCCCACGTCTCTTCTGTGTGGCTTGCGCCCTACAACCCTTAGATACCTTTAGTTTTTCTCCCTTAAGTGTTACAGCCCCACATAACTTTACAGCTAGGTCGATCAGGATACTTGTTCTTGAGTGCGCTGATAATCTTGAGATATTGCTGCGTGTTGGCGCGCTCGGCGCGGGTGTGGCGAGCCGGCGCCTGCGCCGCGGCGTGGCAGAGGAATCCACCGTCCAACACTACTAGACGGTACTCTTGCAGACATAGCTCCAACATCTAAGGGAACACCATGACTTTGAACAGGCCACTAGACAGTGTAGACAGTGATTGTGAAACTGGGGGCCGGGAGGGGTCAAGAAAATGTCCGACATTCCCACCTGAAATCTTGACTGAAAAAGTGTTCATCAAAGAAGCCACGCATAAAGAAACATTATCCATGTTTAGATAAACACGTAATTTTACAACATCATCGTCATTCTAGTCTATATACTCGTATGTCCCACTGAAGAACACAGGGCTCCTCTCAGAATGAGGCTTAGGGAGTAGCTCCCACGCAGGCCCAGTGCAGATTGGGAACATCACACACACCGTTGAATTTCTTCGCAGGTGTGTGCAGTTTCCTCGCGAAGTTTAACTTCACCGTTAAGTTCATGGTCAATTTTGAATGTAAATTTCCAATAACTCAGAGGTGCCAGGGCTCGAACCCACGGCCCTCTGCTTGAGAGGTCATACGTCAAACCTTGAGGCTACCACGGCTTTTTGGTATTTTACAACATGTAAGCAGTAAATCATTTGAGTTTAAGTTTGGGCGTTACGCTTTCACTCATCCCAAGGCCCAAGGCTGTAGGTAGATCCTTACCGTCAAAGCAATTTATATATGAACTACCTCAAACTCCCACGCGTCGAAAAGCAGATGGAATTTGTCAAATGCGAAGTCTTTAATCCTACAAGATCCAACTCGATTTACTTGATGAGTTAATTCCTCAAAATCCGTGCGAGTTTCCGATATTCCGTACCGAATTCCCTTGAAAATTATGCTTCATTGTATGAATCATACAGGATTTTCAAATTGGCTGACTCATATGACAACGAGCAGCCCAAACTCTTGTAGTTTTGGAAGGCTGAAATTTTGTATAAAGGTTGTCTTTATGATCTAGGCATTTTAGTATTAGATATTTTCAAAAAAGACTAGTATCGCTTAATTGGGAATGTCTAAAAAAAATTAATACTTAATGGTTTTTATATATTTTTTGTATTATAAGAAACTAATTTCAATATTCTTTCATTTAGTTCACTACTTTTTTCAAAATTAATTATTGAAACTATTTTGGTTGATGACGTCAGTTTATAATTGAGGGCTCCCACACAGCCAAATTTCTAAATCTGATGAGGCAACCCCTTTAATTATTTTTCGTGTAGTGGTATGCTGCAAGGTATGCTGCAAGGATATTAAAAAAAAACTGGATGTTGCCAGCCGAACTATGAGTTGAAGCCAGGTTCATTCACCTTTGCTCCTATGTTCTATCTCTTTTCAACACTGTGATATATTGCCAGGTTATTTATAAAAAAACCTTATTTTTTTTAGAAATACGAATTATCTGGCATCACCTAATTAATTTACTTTAAGCTAATTTCAACAGAAATTTATATAATTTATTGAATCAGGCGTTACTTTGCGGAGGTCCATATAAATGAACTAAAACAATTACTTTGCTCACCCGCGACCTTACAATAGTTACGTTTATGCAAGAAATGTGTGCTCATGCAGTTCCTCCACCTCCACACTGTACGAACACACACAAATCACATAAACCCAACCATCACCACCACCAAGCTACACTGACGCGTTTCGAACTCAACCAGAGCTCATCTTCGGAGTTAAAACAACCGTATGCTATTACTTATTTACTTATTATTATTAGCCGAAGCATGTTTCGGCATATAGGAATGAGCATCCAGATAGATCGAATTTTGCAAAACATTTGTTGGAATCAAATCATTCATTGTCAGATTCAGATTCTTATGAATTGTTACATTATTGCGGCAAGGGGTTGCGTCTGGATGCTCTGGAATGCATGGAAATAATTAGGTACAACACTATGGGGTCTACTATTAATGAACAGGTAAATTTAGTTTCTTCTCCTTTACTGCGGCTTGGGTCTATTTTGAACAGTTAGTATTAATAAAAAAATGTCTTATATAAATAAACAAAACTTCAAGGTAGTTTTATAATATGTCAATAAAAGTTAATTTTTGTGGGGTAGTTTGAGAGTAAGAAAAATAAAGTGGGTACTTGTGAAGTTACAGTAACAAGTTAAAACATTTGTTTTGGTTTGTTAGTTTAACATTTGGTAGCATAGCATACGGTTGTTTTAACTCCGAAGATGAGCTCTGGTTGAGTTCGAAACGCGTCAGTGTAGCTTGGTGGTGGTGATGGTTGGGTTTATGTGATTTGTGTGTGTTCGTACAGTGTGGAGGTGGAGGAACTGCATGAGCACACATTTCTTGCATAAACGTAACTATTGTAAGGTCGCGGGTGAGCAAAGTAATTGTTTTAGTTCAGAAATTTATATTTTTGTTATAAAACTTTCTGCAATAAAATTTACTTAGTTTTCTTTGTATTATACAAAAAAAAGAACCCAGTCAAAATCCTCATTTCACCGGTATGCACCTCCTGCGTACTATGGCAACACTAAATGGCCGATATGTCAGAATCACGTCAGAATTGTCAGAAGTCATTCACTCATTTCAGAGAATTTTTACGTTAAATAAACGTTTTTCGTCGATTTACTTGGGTTATGCGCTATGTATTGCATAGTAAAGCATTGTAGGAGTAATTGGAGGCCGAAATCCGACATAAAACTTCACAGGTGAGTACTTATTTTACGAAAATGTTCATAAATCTTAGTGGCAATCAATTTTCCTATATTTTGCTTCTAAGCTTTGTTAGTTTTTATTCAAAAACCCCACGATTAGGTTTATAATGTTAAGTTAGAAGTATATTTTGTTTATTTGGATTTAAACATGACCTTAAATGAAAAATTGAAGAATGTGTGGTTTTACTACTAGGGTGACCAATCCTTTTTCATGCATGGTATTTATTCGTATTGAATGGAGCTAAATCTATCAACTTGGTACGGTTTCAATCTTCATAATTCATATCACAGTATATAATAACATGTTTATTGTTTGTGTCTTTACAATTTACATGAATAATATTTTACATTGCAGTTTTCCAAAAGATGAAAGAAGGAGGCAAAATTGGCTGTCGATTGTACCGATAAAGGGAAAGGTGTAGACCGTTTGACAATTTGCAGCTTGCATTTTAAGCCTGAAGATAATGACTATGACCCAGAAAGGCCGGGACGCCTACTCAGTACAAAACAATATTATTCTCACATGTGTAGAAAATAAAGAAACTGTTATAATGTCCTAGTATTTTATTATTTTTTTCCATTGACAAATACTTCCCTTATGTTTTGCAGTAAGTATTTGTAGCGTTCTCAGGTAAAAGGTAACCTTTTGCCGGATATCAGTAAGGCCGAGTAACTGCAGAGTGGCATAGAAATGCAACCAGAAATGGACCTTATATTGACGACTGACAAAAAAATTGGTAGGTAACTTTTACTTGAGTTTGTGAGGATGGATGTTCACTTTCATGATAAAACGGTTGGATAAAAATTTAATAACAAAACCGGCCAAGTGCGAGTCGGACTTGCGCACCGAGGGTTCCGTACAAATTTATATGTATCTATGAACATCCAGTCTTAGCAGACCCCTGTTCCTAAGCAAAATGTGCGCAGTGTGGGATCATTGTAGATTGGTTACTGATATAGACAGACAGACAAAAAAAATTATGCTTTCTGCTTGCAATTTATGCTTGCAATTTTTCCTTTATCTGTGCTATAAGACCTTGCTTCGTACCAAATGTCAAGATTCTAAGTTCACGGGAAATATCCCTTGCGTGCGAGTGTCGAAAATTTGCGGCAAATGGCTGTAGATATCTTTTGATTGCGTTGGGTTAGAAGTTTGATTTTTCACAGCTCCAAGGGACAGTACAGTAGACTTGAGTATTTGATTTAAATTTCAGCTTGACACCTCCACGCGTTCCTGAGAAAAAGGGTCTTGACAGACGGACGAACGGACAACAAAGTGATCCTATAAGGGTTCCGTTTTTTTCTTTTTGAGGTACGGAACCCTAAAAAGTGAATTGAATTGAAATTGGTTGAATTTAATAAATTACAAAATCAATCTGTTGTATAAAAGTATGTCAAATTCCGCGGGATATTCCTAATGTATGCTTAATTATGGACACCCTAAAGAAAGAGATGCAAGATCGGCGTGACGTAATTCAAGGTCATTTTTTCTGGCTTCAAAGGAATGAACGTCATGCAGAATCCATTTTTTTTAATATTCTTGGTATGCTGTAACCAGCTGTAACTAATGTCACTTTACTGGCGCTTTCAAAGTGCTAGATGTCAGACAGCGGGTCCAAATCAAACTCCGTAGTATAATCCATGCGTAACTTGTGAAGAATTTTAAATAATGCTATTCCACACCGATTAAAGTACGATTTGGACCGTCTACAACATTTAATTCAATCTCAAATGAAGGCCATTGCTTATTTGATACGTAATAAATGCATTACATTATATTAAAATTAAATAACTACAGAAAACGATTCAAAAAGCATTTATCTCGAAATGGTTTTCGATTTAGTATACATTACAAAAAAATAAACAACCCCAATTGGCATTGATCACTTTTTTACAATGTGGTCTAATTCCAAAACCATTTCGAGGAATAGGTTTATTGAATCATTTTATAACATTGTAGTAAAAAAATATTAAATGATCGTGTGTATTTTTGCAAAATAATGTTTGACCTTTGTTTGACCTTTCTGTGGGCATTAACTTTGAAATTCTTTGCAACAAGAAAAAAAAAGCCGTCTATCTAGTTTCTCTATACTCTCTGTCACTTCGACGTAGTTATCATCTGTCAGTTTAAGGATACTATTTTGAAAAACATTCTTCGCGTTTTTCATATTTTAATAATGGATTTATACAGGAAGTGTTTCATTCCTACTTGTGGAAATGATTCTGTCAATAGCCCAAACAAATTAATTGTTCGCTTTAGAGAAGATTTACAAGAGAAGTGGTGCCGCAAAGTTAATTCAAAGTTTACAAGATGTACTTATTGTTGCGAGGATCATTTTAATGTAAGTATGGATTAAATCCGCCAAAGAACTTTCAAGGGAACATTCTGACCATTTTATTTAATACTTACAAAAAATACTATAGCCGTAAATCGTTTTTTTTTTTACCTATTCTCTTGGAAGAATCGGCAACTTCAGTGTTATTGTTATTGTAATGTAAAGTGACATTGTCAGATGACAACTAACCATCGATTATGACACATTTTTTTTGTCATTATGTCTGTGGTTTATACACAGATTCAGCCGCGGCATGTATTTTACGAGAAGTCGTATCTCAAATTTTTAATAAATTATAAAAAAACATTGGAGTGATGAATTGCTGAAATATTCAAATTAGTTTCTTAAAATGCTCTATGTTTTCGATAAAAAAAATAAAAAGGGGGGGTTAGAAAAAATGAACAATCCCAATTAAGTTACATGGATTTTTTCTATTATCTTGGCCTCTCGCCCTATACCAAGTTATCATTGAGTTTTAGGACACCTGAGACCATATTGTCTAACACGCGGACGCTTCCCATTGATTTCACCATCTCTTTCTGTCAAAGTCACAAGCCGTTTGACAGAAAGAAATAGTGATTGCGAAAGCAAGCGACAGCGCGTTAGACAATAAGCCTGCCGTCACAGAATATATAATAGTACTAACGTACAGAATGGCCACGCTCCGCCCCGCACCGATTCGAGTTACCCCTCCCCCCAAGGCGCCATTGCTCGTCGCCGCTGTTCACCAGTATGGTGCGCGCGCGATGTATGTAGGCGTACGCGTGTACAGACGTCGTCGTGCTTATGTAGATTCAAGAACGCGTATTTTGTGCGTCATGTCCGCCGTGTGCTACCGTGTAGGCTGGGAGGAGTGAGTATGATATATCGTGTGAAAATACCTGTGTCATTTTGTCCTGTCGTCCCTCCCACGACAAACCCTCACTGTACCATGGCTCTTTTTGTGTTCCAAAGTACAGGGGTTCCCATCTGTGGAACGGATACTCCCGCCGGGCTATCAGCATAGGCTACGGACAAAACGTTAGAATGAATCAGATCTAATATATACAAACTGTGAGAGAGAGATTTATTCACACATATTTGATAAAAATGAACTAAACATCTGCCAAGAGAAATATTTCTCTATTGTAGTTTAAATTGAGTATTGTCTACAATAGAGAAATATTTCTCTAGGCAGATGTTACGTTTCCACCAGAGATGTGCGAGGTAGCTAAGCGGTGCGAGGCTGTGCAACGAGGATGTGTAACGGTGTGAATGTTTCCAACAACGATGTGCGAGGTAGCTGAGCGGTGCGAGGATGTGTAAAGCCTGTCACACACAGCGCAGATGCGGTAAGATTTTATCTGCGTATAAAAACTTATCCGTCTGCAGGTATCACACACAGCGCAGATGCGAGGTTTTACATTCACTCTAAAATTTCGGAGCTGAGTAGACGTGTTTTGTGGTGTGGCTTATACAGGGTGTTTTTTTTTATATGAAAGGGGGTAAACGAGCATGCGGGTCACCTGATGGGGAGCAATCACCGCCGCCCATGGACACCCGCAACATTAAGAGTGTCACAAGTGCGTTGCCGGCCCTTTGAGAGATAGATAGACTACAATGAATTTTCAATAAAAGCGCGTTACACTTTCTTTATTTCTCTTCACGACAAAATGTAATAAAATGCGAAAATGCATTTCTACGCAAGGATGACTTGTTGTTTGCTTAAGTAGTACGTAATTTTATATTTATTTTATTATACACTGAAGTTCCCAATCCGCACTGGGCCCGCGTGGGAACTACGACCCAAACCCTCATATTCTGAGAGGAAGCCTGTGCCCTGCAGTGGTACGTAATATAGACTGGGATGATAATGATGATGATGAAAGTGTGCTTCTGCGCATCCACCTGTATTTATCTGCAGATATAATCTTCACATCTGTCGGATTCTGTCGATATATGTCGGTGCTCACAGATACGCAGATAAAAATCTTACCGCATCAGCGCTGTGTGTGATCCTCCATTGAATTGTTTAGGGAGCGATATTGACAGATATCTGTTCAGATACAGATATCTTACCGCATCTGCGCTGTGTGTGATGGGCTTTACGGGCTCTTTTCAAATAAGCGGGCTGCGCTCGCGTCCGTCAGCCAGACGCCGCCTAGCAACACATCCCTCGCAACACATTCCTCGCACACATATTTCCCTTCTTTTGTATGTACAAAAACCTCGCTCCGCTGAGCTGTTTCCACCAGAGCTGAGCTGAGCAAGGATAGGTAAATGAAGTGTTTTTATTGGTTTGTAGCAAACAGCTCCGCTCAGAAAATCGCTACCGCTTATGAGCTTGGGCAACCGTGCAATCTTTTGTTCTCCGACCGGCCGGCAACGATACGTCAGGCATCCCTCTCGCGCGCGGCGGGGACGGCCGGCTCGCCGAGTGCTGCACTGCTCGGTAGACCACTGGCCGCGGCGCACGCGCATCTTGTTTTGCTACCCGCATAACGATTTATCGAAATAAGTTAATGTTTGTTATTGTATTTCTTTATACTTCCTACTCTAAATTGTAAAGTGAAACGTATCTAAATGTGGCATTAAATTCACTTCCGTTTAACAGTGATTTAAATCATTTGATCTCCTTCGCTTCGCCAAGGCCAATTCGATTACCTAAACGAATCCACAGGTTCATGACAAACACATCCCTCGCAACGCATCCTCGCACAGCTCCGGTGGATACGCAGCCTTAGATGAATCTTGGCGTACAGACAGACAAAGATCTGGATTGCGACATACGATACTGAATATCCGGTAATTACTTTATCGATTGTCCAATTAAATTGGTAATTCTTACTCAATACGATACGCCGAATCTCGATACGATAAAGTGATACAAAAGATCCTCCTTAAATAATAACTTAATGACGTATCATATGCCTGTCGTTATTGCTTAAACCCCTTCTACACGATCGGGACCAACCGCCAACCGTCGTGTCGCTCGCGTCGGCCGACAGCGTTCCATACGGTTGGGGCCGACCACGGACAATGCGACCTCGGACAATATCGGTCGGGTCAACCGATTTCTACACTGTCCATTTTTAAATCAACCCGACCAAGGACACGATGGTTGGCGGTTGGTTCCGACCGTGTAGAAGGCCTTTTATCATGATCGTTAAAATGTGTGACTTGTGTCTGAATTTACAATGTTTGGGCAAAATCGAGACGATGACCCGAAAGGGATAAGAGTAAGTGTGCACGAGGCTTTAGAGTCGCCAGAGATACCTAGCTAATTTTCGCAATTACAATCCATATTAGCTGTTGCCCACGACTCCGTCTGCGAAGAATTCATCTATCACTATCGGTAACTCCTTAATTTTCCGTGATAAAAACTATCCTATGTTCATCCTAGAGTCTCAAACTTTCTCCATGCCAAATTACATCTAAATCGGTTCAGCGGTTTTGGCGTGAAGAAGTAACAGACAAAAAGATAAACAAACACACACACTTTCGCATTTATTATATTAGTATGGAATGGAAGGAATAGTATGGAATTAGTATGGATATGGATTTTAAATAATCTAGTTTTTTTTTTTTTTTTAATAGCCTATACAGTGTCCCACTGCTGGGCAAAGGCCTCCCTTTTCTTCTTCCACTCATCCCTGGCTTTTGCAAAGTGTTGCCAGTCCGGCTGGAATCGCTCCAAATCGTCCCGCCACCTCCTTTTAGGCCTACCTCTGCTCCGGTGCCCGTCGTTTGGAACCCAATCAGTAGTGAGTTTGGCCCAGCGATCCGGATGCATCCGGCAGACATGACCTGCCCAGTCCCACTTGAGTTTGGCGGTCTTTGTCCCCACATCAACAATTCGGGTTTTGGAGCGCAGTTCAGTGTTTCTAATTCTATCAGCTCTTCGAACACCTAGGATACTGCGCTCCATAGCCCGCTGGCAAACCTTGAGTTTGGACTTCTGGGCCTCAGTCAAACACCAGGTCTGGGCACCGTAGGTTAGGATGGGCGGGCAGAATGCACATGTCAACGAGCTTGCGTTTTAAAGCTAGGGGAAATTTACCCTTCATTAGTGCTTTCATGGACCAGTAGCTCCTCCAGGCATTTTCGATTCGTTTGTCGACTTCTTTGCCTTGTCGGTTTTCAAAGGAGACTATCTGTATGCTTAGTATAAGTTTTACTTCACTAAATACTTCTCGATCGCGTTTACGTAAAAAAATCAATTCTATGGAAACATGGACAGCGTCTCCGCGCGCGCGCGTCCATGTTTCCATAGAATTGATTTTTTTACGTAAACGCGATCGAAAAGTATTTTGGTGAAGTAAAACTTATACTAAGCACTCAGGCCCAAATAAGTATACTCGTTGACATATTCAATCACATGCCCATCTACCATTACCCTACGTTTGATGCTATTCGTCTATCGAAATAATCTAGTAAAGGCATTAAATTTTCCAGCATTAATTTGTGGAGATGATAGATGGGAGATAAATGCGAAAGTGTGTCTGTCTGTTACCTCTTCACGCTTCCGCTGAACTGATTAAGATGCGGTATGGATATAGTTTGAGGCCCTAAGAAGAACATAAGCTAGTATAGCTCAGAAAATTGCTTAATTCCAGCGGGAACGCGATAAACAAATTCTTCGCAGCGAAGCCCTGAGCTACAGCTAGTGTACCATATATCTGAAAAAGCGTCAATAAATTCCATTCAAATAATTCGATAAGAAAAAAGAAGGACGCTTCAACGCTTCAAGAAAATCGCGTTCAATTTACGAGAGGGACGTATTCTGTCTTCTATTGTCACTTGCAAATAGGCACCTAACTCAATTCCACATCAGATAGGCTTGAATACCGTAACTGATTGCGATTTGTTTTACTCCTACGGAATGGGGCTGCCTACGACTGTTTCCTTATAGATAAAGATATATTACGTTACGTAACTCTATCCCTTACAAAAAATGTAACGTGTCTTGTGTTACTCGTACATTACACAAATTTTACTAGAAATTGATGGAAGGGCGTGGTTTTGTTATTCTACTAATGTTATAAACTAGCCGCCCGCCCATCGCAAAGATGTGCTACTAATTAAAAAAAAAAACAACATTTTCTTTGATTCAACCAAAACATTTTCTTAAAAGTTACTCACTCAACAAAAAGGAATAAGAGAAAAAGGTGCAGTGCAGCCGTTTTGAAGTTATGTGCCTACATACATTACATTTTCTGCAATTCATTTTTGTTTGTGTAGAGTTGCGGAAATTTGAGATCATGTATTGTGTGAATGTGTGTGTACGTGTGTCTGTATGTGTGTGTGTGTGTGTGCGTGTGTGTGTGTGTGTGTGTTTGTTACCCTTTCACGCTAAAACGGCTGTACGGATGTGAATTAAATTTATATATAGGTACATACTACATAGCTGGAATTCTGAAATAACACAAAGGATACTTTTTATTCAGATATTCCCACAGGCGGTTACCGACAGTGAGGCAAGCCCAGGTGCATATGGCGAGACGACCTGGACGCGCAATTGAACGATTGGCTAGATTTACCTCAGGACAAGGAGCTAGGGAAGACCAGAGGGAAGGCCTTTGCCCAGCAGGCTAGTAAAAAAAATACCCACAGGATCCAAATGTGCGCATTTTAAATCCCGAAGTTTCAACCGCTAACCCTAGATACATGAAGTATATTTTGCACGGGATTCTTCACAAAATGTAAATGAAGAGCACGATGTAATTGGGTAAAATCCCGGAATTTCATTGCAGCTGTAAAATATTAACTTGTTCATACGAGCATGGGCCCTGGCTGTTTTCAGAATTTCACGAAGCGCGAAAAATAAGACAGCCATAGCAAAGCCATAAGGAAGGATGTTATTCGGCGCTGCTAAAAGTCACAGCTTTGAGAGTTCTGGCTTCAGGGCTAAGATCTAAGGGCCTCCATAGACGGACTGCTTAGAGCAGTCGAAACCAACGGCACGAAAGCAGTCATGTTGCGGTTGGAGTCGACTAAACTTCAACCCGAATGCTCTGAATTAGTGTTGCCTATCGATAGTCTATCGATAGCATCACCACGTGTCAATACTATCGATAGTATCGATAGTGATTTATAAATAATAAATAAATAAATAAATATCACGGGACAATTCACACCAATTGACCTTGTCCCAAAGTAAGCTAAGCATAGCTTGTGTTACAAGGCAACGGATAAACATACTGTAAGCAATACTATTGATAATGGGAATACTATCGATACTATCGATAGTTTTATGTCCAATACAATCGATAGTATCGATAGTATTGCGAAATTAGGCAATAATGACCGAAAACAATCGATCCCATCGCTATAGCTTTGTACTATCGATTGTATTGGACATAAAACTATCGATAGTATCGATAGTATTGACATGTGCGATACTATCGATAGTAATATCGATATCCTGAATAGTTTGCGAGGTCAACGATCGATAGTCAAACTATAGATAGTTCTGCAACACTGCTCTGAATTTCGTATTGAAACTGCAGATCACCCAATAGCTTCAAGCGGTCGGCCGCTTGAAGCTGTTGGCACTGACTGCAATCTATGGACGGGCTAAGATCATCCCTGTTATTGTTGTACTTACTGTCGAACATATAATGAGCTATCTAATAATTACTTATTCAATACGGAAATATCAAAAGCATCGCAATTTAAGTCATAAATAAGGAAAACTGAAACCCCCGAATCCCCATTTCTGGGGCCTAACATTCTTCGTTCTCTTTGCATTCGGCGAATTTAAAAAGGCGAGTAAGGGAGGCTTTTAAAAGTCAGTCTACTAAGCTGTCATTTTCTGACGTTGCTCCTGTCAAATAACAAAAGAAAATGGAGAAATGAGATTCGAAATAATAATACAATTGATAATTATATCCTTAATTTGGCACCTGAAATGACTATCGACAGATATTATACTGTACGTGCGTCATCAAACTGAGAGCTATGAAGGTAACATTATATATAACACAGTAGACGTGGGTGCAGTTCCTACACGTGACTTGACGGGGCGCCCACGCCCGCAATGTAAACGAGCCATTAGAGAAAATGAATGGTTTACGAATACTTAAATTAGAAAATATTATCTGTTACTAAGTACTGCGCTTTATTAATTCAGTTTATAAATACAATTCTTACATAAAGAAGGTGAACGTTAAAACCTCTGCCATCGATGCATTCTCAGCGGTATGCAAAATATAATTTAAATTTAAATTGCCGTGAAAGTGTGTGTAATCTTGGGAGTCGAATTTAACCTACTTCCAGTAGTCGGATTAGCTTGAACCTTGATATACCTACATTATGTAGGTTGAATGACAATGCAAGAAAAGGCAACAAAAAGTAGGTACAGTCAGCAAAATACCTTCATAATTTTTTTTTTAATTTTACTTTTTTTAAGAACTACAAAGTACTTATTACCTAAATAACTTTATCAAGATGAATCCCTGAGTTATAGTTCAGCGTCATCAAAACTTTCCCAAAAATAGCCTCGAGCAACCTCAAGTTGCCAAAAATCCTCTAAATTAAAACTTACAAACTTAACAAACCCCAACTTTGTTAAGCAGATAATAACCGGAACGGCTAACTCCGGCAAAGTTTCATTAGCGCCTTGTCAAACAAAACCGCGCTAAATTTAAAAGACCAGCTCCCGTTACGAAAGTAACCGCATAATAATTCGCTAGTAGCCCAGTTAGGGCGCGCTCCCTCATAATTAGTAACCAATTAGAGCCAGGGGGAGGACGGGCTAAATTCATTAGGGTCGCGGCTGCAATGTTGCCAGAATAGGGGAAAAACCCGGGAATCTGAGATTTTTCTGGTCAGTTTAGTTTATATCTACTGATTCATAGGCGTCATGTAGCTGCTCATATTATAAAATATCATGAAAAAGTCAGCACACCGAGTGATTACATTATGTTTCGGTACTGTACAGATTGTTCTATAACGCACGTGATTAAAAATATTAAGTTACTCATTTCAATTAACACTACTATAAAATTAATCATTATTATATTGTTTACCGTTAGAGGTTTTATTTAAAAGCAACCATATTTTCTATTGGATTTGTCGAATCTCTGCCTGTCTGAAGATTAAGTGACCATCGTTTTGTTTTATTTTATCAAGTGTGGTTAATCGTAGTTACAGCGAGATTATCCTAATGATAACCAAGTTTTTATGAACCACTACTTAGAGATTTTATAATTAAAACTGGCAACCCTACTCGACTGTCACAAGCGGGTGTATTCAATCGCCATTTGAAATTAGAACACGCAAAGTTTTGGCGCTCAAATTGGGTGCATTGGTGAAGTAAGCTGATGACAGACTAAAAGGCTATGGCCACTTTGGCCAAGAACTGATAGATATGACCACAGATAGCCAAGGCTCGCCAAACAGATCGGTCCTGCGCCATCCGCATCCAACGCGTTCCCGCAACCTTAACCAGTAGGCTTATTGTCTAACGTTTTTGACGCTTACCTTCGCAATCGCTATCTCTTTCTGACAAACGGTATAAAACGTTGACAGAAAGAGATAGTGAAAGCGAAGGCAAGCGCCAAAAGCGTTAGACAATACGGCCACAGGTCGTCTCTAGCTCCATCTTGTCGGAGTTCTACCTACACTGCGTTATCCGGTCGTGGACGTCACTCCAGAACTTTTTAGCCCCAACGGCCAAATAAAATCGGTAAAAAATGTAAGGTAAACGTACCAATGCTCGACACTTCAACGCCCAGTAGATATACCCATCTGTCACCTCTCTTACTATGACATAAGATTGAAGTGAAGGTGCTATGTAGTGGGTCATTGTCAAACACAGGGACGTTTACCTTACTTACAATTTTTTTTTTAAATATCTATGTACAACAAAAAAACTTGACTAAACGTAGTGGGGCTGAAGCTAAAGCAATCTTTGATTTTTTGAACAAGACAAGTGTTCGTTTTTTTTGGCGACAAATGTTATTGAAGCATATTGAATTGTTTCTTTTTTTATGTTGGAAGTGCGAAAAAATACACAAACAGATAATTTAGTGGTGTGTACAACATAGCCAGAATGTTTTAAAAAATTTATTTAAGGTATATTAAAATTTAAATGAATGTTATTATTATGTTATTTTTCGCCTCACCTCGACAACCCCAGGTGTTCGTGTTCGTGAAAGCCAGGTCTGGAGTCCAGGAAACCTTTGGCAGTGCGAGCAAAACTTCTGATGGAAGTACATCGCGCGATTCGCACCCACCATGTACACTAATCTGTTGACAAATATACATATACATTAGTTGGTGTTAAGGATCATACAGTACAGCGTAAACAAAAGTTGTCTCTCCTATTACATAAAATTAGAGACTTCGAGTGAGAATACTAAAGATTTATTTAAATGGGCTGAAAATTGACCAGGCGTCCCACACACCGATGTAGACATGGCTAAAAAATTTTGACTATAGATCCTTAACAAGATTGGCTTTTGGAGTCTTTTTGTATTTTCATTTTTCAACTCCAAATTTATTTATTTTTTTACTTTTACGGTCATCCCGTGAAATCTATATATTTCATACTAAATACAAACTGAAGCTGCGTGCCAAACCCCTACACCACTAATATATAGGAAAAATTTGTGTCTAAACTCCTGACCAGTGGTGGTGTAGGGGTTTGGCACGCAGCACGGAATGCTGAGGACCTGGGTTCGATTCCAGCGCTGGTCTCTTTTTCTGGGTTTTTTTTTCTGTGTATCCATGTTTCAGTTTGTATTTAGTATGAAATATATACCTTAACTTTCGCCTCGTTCACAGGAGAGACGCGATCAAAAAAATGTGTATGACCCATTAATCTAAAATGTTATTTAATATATTTTATATATCTAATACTTTTGAACGAGCAATTCTTGTATTTTTATTTCGGGGATTCCCAGCGCTGGTCTTTTTTCTGGGTTTTTCTGTGCATCCATGTTTCAGTTTGTATTTAGTATGAAATTATCCTTGCCTTTACGAGTATCTGACTCTTTTGACGGCCTTGGTACACAGACAAAACATAAATTTTACTGTAACACTTTTGTAACTTTTTACGAACGAGGGAAGTAAATGTATTTGGAACAGAAAAACAAACCAGTTTACTAGAAGGAATGACATGGAGAAAGACGAATTGACTAAACCTACCCATAAACTCCAAGCTATTATTTTTATTTCAGAAAAACGCGTAAGAGAAGAAAACGCGATAATCCTTAGACAATTCATGGCTCGAGTTGATGGGTTTGGACATCTCATCAAATATTAATGAAACGTGTATGAATCCATAACAGAAACGGAAAAACGTGTTCCTGTTATATTTGGTATTCAAATACACCGTTAAAATGAAAATACAGCTGAATGAACCCATGTTTATGTTGGTACTTAAAAATAAATGCTGTGGCTGCACATTACAGGAATGATAAGCTACTGACATCAAAATTTAAAGCCACAGATTGCATTGGATTGGTTTACGGTGAAGGAAAACATCGTCAGGAAACCTGGAAGGACCTGCGAAAAAATCTAATGCTGTATGTAAAGTTCCCAATCCGCACTGGGCGCCATTAGGAACTACGGTCCAAGCCCTCTCGTTCTGAGTGGAGGCCCGAGCTCGGCAGTGGGGAGTAACTCGATGATGATGATTGGAAATTGTACTGTTTAGTATAAAACGTTTTATGATCAAATTGAAGGCAAGGGGTCAGTTCTTTTAATGTTCTGTTTATGAACCATAAAAATTGAAACACACTTTTTCGTTAAAGTTACAGAGCTGTTTATGTGTATGAAAAATATATGTTTTTTCTACGTCTGACGATAAGAAGATACGAATGATAAGTTAGAAGCTTTTATTGACGACGCCAATTATCGGAGAATTATAAGTAACCCTCTATCGCTAGAAAGAACATTCATAACTAATATCTCTCGGGACTTAATGGAACTAATTATTGCTGAAACTACCTGAACGTTTCGACCACATTGCAACGGCCTTGGTCACGACTCAACCCCACAGCCGCTGCATCACGGCTGAATGCGGTTTATTTTCGCTTTCCCTAAAGAGACAAGGAGATTGTGTATAGATATTTACTTTCACTTTACATTTCTGCTGTTCTTTATGTATGTTACTGAGTCTTTGTTTTCCCATAAAACACATTATTATGTTAAACCAATTTAAAAACCTTTTGAAGACGACACAAAAGAACTCGTAATATACTCGAAGAGTATTTTTACTCTGGCATTTTAGGGTTCCAAAAATTAAAAGGAAAACCCTGCCATAAAGGATCACTCGTGTGCCTGTCTTAGTCCGTCCAAAACATCTTATTTGCTCCGAGTCTTCTGAATCAAGGGACTGGAAAAGGACCCAGCAGCAAACATAGGGAGAAAGTAGTTTCAGTCAAATCTTACGAAATTTTAGTACGGTGTAGATTCAAGTCTCCTGATTTTTAAAGATGCGAAAATAAACAACTAAGAATTTAGTACAGCCAAATGGCACTCATCTCTTGATAATACCATAGCAAGAAAAGCCTAAACCCAATGTTTTTCATAAATAATTTTAAATTCTTATTTATGCATTCTTATGCAATTTACGAGTACAATACAAATCTAGTTATTAATAAGTGCATAATATATTTTCAAGTACCTACTTAAATGATAAAACTGAAGACTGAGGTTGAAGAAACTGTGAAAGTAATAATATTCTTTTTATTTATATGTATTGTGTATTCATAATATGTTAATTAACACACTTAAGTGTGTATATTGTTCAGTCTAAAGTACATAAATTACCTACTATTCGCCTATCTTTTAAGCTGTCCTTTCAAAACAGGGTAGCTTGAAAAGATCCCTTTTAGGAATAAGTTCGCCTTTGTACTCTTTTTGTTTTGATGATTTTTGTATTATTTTTGTGTTTTATGTAGGTACAATAAAGTATTTACATACATACATAAAACAGTATCTCTGTGGCTGTACTAAATGTATGGAAACTACGAAAAGACGAGCTCGATGCAAAAAGCGACGAGCTAAAAGCCAGACCACCAACGGCTTTTACTTACAATTATAGTGGCGGCGTTCTCACCTGTCCGATATGCTCAAGAACATTTAAGGCCAAAATTGGCAACAACAGCCACATGCGAGCACACCAACGCGCGGACCAATGAGGCACCAGCTGCTGAGCCTGTCCAGCAGTCGCTGTAGCCGAAATCGGCTCGGACAGTATTATTATTATTATGGAAGCTGGAAACTTGAATTTTTGGATAGATCCAGTTTATTGTGTAGCCTATTATTGATATCTTTTGATAGAGCTCGTGAATCACTTTCAGAATCAGTAACCAGTTTTTCGATATACCTATTGTATAGTTTAGAAATAATCGAATGAGATCACTTATCGTTTCCACCCTGTATATGCATTGGCAGTCCTTTTAATTTAATCGTCCTTGATGTAACATATTATCAAATGAAAGACTTGCTGTGACGGTCTTAAGTACTATAAATAATATAACTTTACTAAGCGCTTTTAAAGTCATTCTGGATAATATACTTATAAGAGCTTTTTAGTTATAAATTAAAGAAACACCTATACAACCTCGTTACGCGAGTCCGACTCGCGCTTGGCTACTTTTTTAAGAAAATTATGCCGGATGAAGGCTTTGCAGGAATTGACTAGATTAGATTCTCAAGCCGGCTTAATACTGCTATAATTGGAAAAGTGTGGGCTTTAAGAGCTATACAGTTAATCTCAGCCATGGCAGAATTGCTGTCGATGAAATTTTTTTGTGGGTTGCATACCTCAAAAAGTAAAAATGGTCTCTAATACCTCACGGGATCACTTTGTTATCGGTTTGTCTATCTGTCTATTTACATGGCAGTTCCCATTGACCTAGAATCATGAAATTTGATATCTCACAGCATAAAAAAACTACTTTGGCTTTTGTACTATTTAAATTTTAAATACTCATAAATGTTATTTTTCGCTGTTAGTTTCACATTATCAATAAAATAAAAAAAAATTATAAAAAAATGCGAATATCGTTTTTTAACTTCTTCTACAAAGTTAAGATAGTCTTTTAGAAACCTTGTCAGATATTGTGAATAAAATCGTCTGAACCGTGTGTAAGAAGAAATTTTTTAAGAAAAATCTTTATTGGCGATGCTATCGGCATTACGATGTATGGGAGCGGCCTCCTTAATGATATTACACCCACGAATATGTATGAGGCTCGCATCGGCTGAGGCGGTTCCACCAATTATATTACTGAATACGTAAAAAGTATGGAGATTCGAATGCCCCGGAATAACAAATAAAGAATACCAATAAAGCTTACGACAGAAAAAAAAACATTTGCCACGTTAAAATCATACTGCGGCTTACAAACAAATTCCTTTTACGAGTTTGGAATTAAATTGATAAGAAATACACTCATTTAAAGAGAAATCTGCAAAGTCATATAATAATGTTAGTGTTGTATCCTGTTCACGTAAAAAACGTACGTAATCCAAATAGTCCCTCGGGAAATCGTGCAAAAGAAAAATAAGGACAAAAAGCAGGACAATAGCGATCCAACAGGTGGGCGAGTTCAGAAAAGAGCCGTTCAACTGTCGCGTCTAAGTAAATAGCTTCATTTGTCAACTCACGTGTCCTTGTCGCGAGGGATCTCCTCCCCCCTCTCGACCTCGAAAAGGGGCACGACGAAAACAGTCTTCGCAAATATACAACCATCGTCCCTCTTCTTATCGCCCATAAGTTTTCGAACCATTGACAGAAACTTGGGCGCCAATCCATCACTCGGCACCATTTCTATATCAGATACGATAAAATAGTTGGTCCTCGACGCGTTTCTAGCTACGTTCCTGCCTACATTGATATGATATATCAAGTTGTTGTCCTTTTTAAAAGTAGAAATACCGGATTCTATGTTAGAGCAATCGGTAAACGTTAAATCAGAAGCAAATGTCCTTTTGGTCGGCATTCGCATCATCATCCTTTCAATTTTATTCTTTCTCACTCGCTGTATGTACTCATATCTCGTTTTATTGTCTAATTTCCGATAATTATCCAGTTTCCTTTGCAGCAATTCTTCTATCGTTATATTTGATGTAGTTGTTGGTATTTCCGTAGTTACTACACGTTGTTCTTTGTTTCGCATTTTCGGTGGATGTCGCTTTGGATAAAACAAATGAAGCGACACTTTGGACATACCAGAATAGCAATGACAAAGGTGATTCATAATTTGCATAGTTATATCCAAGTCATAATTTGGCACGAACACAGAGAGACTGATGGGACCGTCCCAATATCTGGCTATCTCGACGATATGGTATATGTACTCGGGTGTAGCTTGAGTAGCATAAGTTACGGAGTTGTATTTACTGTAGTTTCCGTATGTGGTGCCTTTGATGGCATTATAGATGACTCTGTAAGGGCTTTTGACACCCACTTCTGGAGTAGGCATGACACGAAACGTTCCCCATTTCAGGGTCTCTGGGAGGCCGTAGTTAAACTGGCAGTAGCTTCTGTTTTCATTAGGCTGCTGTCCTCTGAGGAACGCGCCTGGCTGGTAGTCAAAGTCACCGATCCTGGTTAGCTTGTGGTGGGGCTGATGATGCTTGTATCTGTACAGGTGCAAGATGATAGTGATGCTGATGATGATAGAGGCTATCAGGAGTAGGGTCGAGTGACGCCTCTTCAGCCTGTAGGAGTATGCACCGAATATTCGCAGGCATCTCGTCATGTTTATCTTTCATTGTATTAATTCAGGTCTCTTGTCCAAATTTTTATTTTCATTTGAATTGTAAACGCTTTAAATTTCATACTTATTAGTCACAAGTTATTAAATAAAGTAGCCATTTAGTAGCTTTACAATAACGCAGATTTAGCAAACAACACAAATGAAACATTGTTGCAGTTCAGTACGCTTTGACAATAACTATTATCTTCGCGTACGGTATTAATAAAACTTTCACTTATTTATCAAAGATTCTGTTAACATTTTTATGATTGAAAACAAACCAATATCAAAGAAAATAACTGTTAAAACACTGTAAATCTACGTAACAAATGACAGCTTTGTTTACGCTTAAAATAAAATCACAGCTTTTTGATACAAACAAGTTACGGTGTTCTATTGTTTTTCTCATCAGGTACTCAATCACAGTTCGTTTTTTGCACATTTCACTGGCATTTTACGCTAAAATTTATTTTTGTGACAGAATAATTTATTTTGACAGATGTTGCGCGCGCACTCCCTAAAATCAATATTGCCGCCATGCTGCAATCAGTAGGTTTCCGTTACCACGTGAAAAAAAGGTTTGCTGTTACAGAATTATTTACTGTCAATTTGAGGAATTTCTTTCGTGTGTTACATTATTCCAAAGTAAAAATATTTAACTTAGTAAGTTGACGGTTTGGTTCACTGTAACAGATTTTTTTTCTATAAATCTGTTTCCCAATCGTTAACCTATCTAAGTAATTTAACTACTACGCACTAATGGGTTATTCAAATAAAAAAAAATATTGTATTGACAGACATTAGTTGTTCCTGAATATGCATGCTGTGATGCCCTAACTAACCAAACAAAAGTAACTAAATTAATATGAATTACTGATGTAGGCTTTTCTTTGCATAAACAAATTTTCATAAATGCCTTAAGGCTCGGTCTATTATATAAATAGAACCTTTAAAGGTTTAAAAATATAGCTTGTCACAGTATTCAGCTTTTTATCGCATTTACAGAGATCTCAAGTACAAAAGTAACCAGATTTTGGATAAAATCTTGTTAAGAAAGGTTTTTTTGGGGATTGAATGGCGTCTGTTACATCCGTATTGGCCGTATTCCATTTTTTTTTACATTTGGAAGTATTTAAAACTTACAATAAAAATATTAAGGTAATACCAACATATTGAGAGTTTCGTGGCAAGGTGAAATATCGCTACATGGAGTTATTAACGTGTGGTCTTCCTTGCGATTAGCTCTTTTTGTTTTAAACCTACGGGTTATAGGGTCTAAACGAAAAGTGACACAAATTCAAAATTGCCAAACGGACTCGCGATACTGACGCCATCTAGTGATGACACTTTTGACGTTTACTCGCTCATGAAGTTCCATAATATTGACAGCAAAATTATAGTTCGAGTGCGAAATGTTTTTTCATGACAGCACCTTTATGACATTGTCATAACGCTGTATTTCGCTTGACCTGTCGAAAAACATTTCGCACTCGCACTATGTATAAAGTACAAAGGAATAGATGTCAAACTTCATTGTTGCAGGTACCGGACAGTACCGTACCGCTAGGGCTGTCATTTACCAAAACGCATTTCGTAACTACCTTTATCTTGATATTGTTTGTATTTGGATATTTACTTTACAATGCATATGCTCGGAAAGTGCCTCTTGACGCTAGTCAACATATATATAGAAAGTTAGTTATCCCAGCACACTTTCGCAAGTGTGAAAAAAATTTGTATGGATTTTACTTTCCACACGCGTGCGGAAAAGTAACTTTTTAAATTGCCAATTCTCAAAAAGTTGTGTCCAAATTAGTGTTTAAAAAATAAGAATAGAGAGTTGTGTCTTCATAATTCAGCTTTGCACAAATAAGAAAATGTTTGATGCAACCAAATGAATATTTACTGATAAAATAATAAAACAGATTGTAAAAAAATAAAAATATTGTAATAATAAAACACACAAATTTTAATTTCGTCAAAAGTTTTGTAATAAAAAATTTAGTACTAAAATAATTCCTTGAGTCCATTTTGGACCGTACGACATCATGCGCGCGCAATCGTAATTCAACCAATAAGCTTTCAGTGCGCGCGCATGGCGTAACGCTAACCAATCATGGTTACCCGTTCGCGCCTGTTTACCAATGAGCTTTCAGTGCGCGCACATGGCGTAACACGAACCAATCATGGTTACCCGTTCGCGCCTGTCATGAAAGCCCGCCACAGTAATGTTCATGAATTCAGTCCGGAGAATTAATTTAAGTTTAGTAAATTAAAATGGAGAGTTCAAGTGATGAATTTACATAGGACTTAACGCCGCCTGACATCCTCCAAGCACAAAATTAAATGTGACAGCCTCCTGCTGACTAAACCGATGCTGAAATATGTAAACATCTACGAGACTTTCCCTCAATGAAAGTTAAATAAGAACGCAACATCTTTTTCCGAAAATGTTTATGAGCGCGCGCAGACAGAGAGCGGTCTGGAGTTCAGAGTTCTGCGTTCTTTCGAATGTACTGAGTCTCTTACGATAACGCACACAGCAGGCGACTGGAACTCTCGAGCGGTCAAAACACAGAACTCTGAACGCGGAACTCGGAACTCCAGACCGCTCTCTGTCTACGCGCGCTCTTAGCCCCAATTTTTTTCCTCGCTTAATGCATTGTATAATGTTGTATGATATACGTGTCGAAAGTAGGAAATTCCCAACTCATGTCGGCTAAACCACACTCGCTTTGCTCGTGTGTTTAGATCTCCGCCATTCGTTGGGAATAGCCTACTTTCCGCACTTGTATCATAAATAACTATTAAAATAGAGTGTTTCACAGCGCTATTGTCAGCTGTCAATAGTGCCATCACTCGATGCCGGTACTTTTTTTTACCCTATCACAGAAGCCTTTGCACACAAATAATGTTGATTAAATTTATCTGATTAATCACTGAGATAATCAATATGTATGATATCCAATATTATCTGTGTAATTCAATAGTAGCTGAATGCGGTAGGTCGTTAATTATCAGTTCATAAAACAGGTTTCACTGTTAATATCCTATAGGAAATCAGGCATACGGGATCAAGTGGACTACAGATTGGAATGCTAACACTGATGGAAAATTTATTATCCTTTTTTTAAACGTATTTTTTCTAGGTCAGGTTAGGCCATGTTTTTTTTATCAACGGAGGAGATTCTCAATTTTGCTGTATTTTGTGATAAATCAATCCCGGGGAAATCGAGAAAACTCTCCAAATATTTTAAGTACAAGAATAGTGATTTGGGTAGGTATACTTTGTAGTAGTTACTTAACTCGTCCATTTACTCTTCGACATCACCACGGTCAAACTACTCATGCGATGCGGTTGCTTTGAACAGTTGCTAAACAATTTATGGCCGTCATAATGCACAAACACAGGGTGGACTCTTGAAATCCTCAAGAAGTAACATCTCTGCTTCGAGAAAAGCAATATTTTGTAAAAGGTAAGGAACAGTTGGCATTAAGGTAGTGTAACTGAGATGAGTAGTTTGAATTAGGTGCCAAGCCCCATAGATTAGTATTTAGGTATCGTCTGATTAGTTAAGTTCACTTGTGCTGACTCATGCTGAGATACCTACTTCAAACAGGTCAGTAGAAAGCGCACATAGAATAGTTATTTGTTATACAAGGGGGGAAAGTTGTATTTTACCTGCGAGTGTCCATTTGAAACACAAGCTTTCGAAAGGATTCTATGATTGACCACGAGCGAAGCGAGTGGTTCAAAAATAGAATCCTTTCGATAGCGAGTGTTTCAACACACGAGACATAAAATAACTTTTCACCCGTGTATAACACAAAACTTTTCACCTCACTACAGCGAGGAAAATAAGAATAAAAGGGTTTGTACTATCAATTATTATTTATTTATTCACTCGAATCACTAATATTTAATAACAAAATAAGTAGAAAAACAAGCAAATATTTAAAGTTGACGGCTTAATTGAAAAGTTTTGACTTAAGTTTTTCTTTATTATTTCGGATGCGTTTTGTTCGCACATCGACTTACTTGGACTGTCAGAACATTTTATCCGTTTTTACAACAAGAATGAAGGTTAATGTTGAATGTTTATGAATTAAAATAAAGTTGTAAGACTGTTTAGTGTTTTTTACTCGATGCAATTCATTAATTGTGATGTTAAAAATTCAGCACTTTTAACGTTTTACGTTTTGTTAGCTGTCAAATATCACTTAAGCTGCCTTCAAATGTCAAAACTCTTTCTTCACATGTGGATAAAAAGCGATTTTCTCAATAGATGTCAAACAAACAAAAAGGGCTTTCCGAGCTAGTGAGGTGAAAACATATTTTAATTTCTTTGTGTAATGGCTAATAAATTTGCTAAAATGGGCATTCAAACAATATTCTCTAGAATGAATCGCAAAACCGAACCTTCAGCTATAAAAGCTTTAGCCACGGAAATCTATTTTGTTCCCTGTCGCATTAGTGTGTGAGATGTTATTACAAAACGAACAAAGAAAACAGCTTAAGAAAACGGAAACTTGTAAGAAGTGGTTCCTGGAAGGATTTTCAACGTTAGGGCGTTACTACACTGGTGAATTGTGGACTTCTAGCGAAGCGATTTGTTAAGATGGAGTTCCGATAAAAGCAGTCTGTGACGCCATGTCAATGAGGCTGCGACAGTGCGAAAGGGTAAGGTTCTATATAAAATATGACAGTGTATTTGAACGTAGCGATGAAGACGGATATTTTTAAATAAAATCTTGTAATGTCGATTTGCGCGGCGTCACTGGCGTGGTGTCACTAACGCCGGAGACTGTTTGCCGTTCTATCAGAAAGGTGAACACTTGTCTTTTGATGCCGTCACAGAGTGTCAAATAACATTTGACAACGTAGCGGCGTCAGGGTCGCTGAGCTTGAAAGGTATTCTTTAAATAAAAGCACTACGTTCGTTTGAAAAAAATATATCTCGTTGAGTATCTTGCCGGATTCTTTTCAACAGAGGTTTATTCTGGTCTGATTTCAGATTCTTCCGCATTCAAAAGTGCTTGTGATAGCCTAATTTGAATTGAGATACTTTGACTTTTAGTTTGATCAATCTGACGTCATTGACGTTGACTTTGAAAGCCTACTTTAACAAATCTGATGTTGTGTTTTATGTTGTCAGTATACCCAAAATTCGCACAAAGCGTATCCGCTCTTGCTTCATCATTCGTACAACTAAGGAGTGGATTAATTAGATAATTATTACCTACCTGCGTCTGTGTTCCCTGAACACTAAAATCTGGCCGTTTTCAAGGCTAGGGTGAATAAGCAAATTACTAGACAAGCGTGCTCCATCGTAGAAATCATCCTCGCTTTCCATTAGGCGTGATGACGCCAAACGCAAGCCTATGTTTTGTTAAAAATCGCCTAGCTATAAAAATGCCCGCATAACGCCAGTGTAATAAGCCTCTAATAAAAACGTAATATAAATCTGCGCGTATTGTTGCGGCGACGTAATTGAGGTGGTTTGCGTGGAGTGACAGTCCGGCTGAACTCAATTTGGAGCATTCTTTCTAGGTTTTTGTGTTGTGAGACTTGCGAATAACAAGTTGAGGGTTTGTACCAATTTTAATAAGATTTCTTTTACAGTGTTAATTGGGATTGCTTCATTTCTATTGGTTGAAAATTTTTCTTTTGAGAAATTGGTATTCGAGACTGTAAAGATATCTGTAAAGGTTCCGGGAACGAAATTTCGACTTTAGTTGAATCCTTCTATTTTAGTTGCGTCATCGCCAATACTTGTACATATTTAGATGTAGAATCAGCAAAACATCTGAAATAAGATGACGGACTATTTCCGCAGTTACTTTAGTTCAATTATCATCCCAGCCTATATACGTCCCACTGTAGGGCACATGCCTGCTCTCAGAATGAGAGAGCTTATAGTTCCCACGCAGACCCAGCAATAACCCTGACAATATTTTTACGTCTATTTGATTTTACGTCGTCTCTCCACAAACATAAAATAAAAGAATATCTCATAAAGCTGCCAGCTATTTCTGCCAGCAGAAAATCAACATAAACTACTTAGCCTACAGCTAGGCCTTAACATAACGCTGAACGTCAATGCCAACAGAAAGCCTAGCTCAATTGGATTCTATATCTTACGAGTAAATCTTCGAGGATAGTCCACAGCTCGAATGGTTTTAGGTCACCCCAAACCTAACATATCTGAAGTACCTACATAAATTTTATGTTACATCGAACCTAACATACCTTAGGTTCGGTGTATCCATAGGCATAACGAGTCTGTGATTTTTAGCAAAAGAATAACTTCAATTAAAGAAAACTGAAACGCGCTCGAACTAAAAATTAATAACAGGATAAAATATTATCGTGCGTATTTCCTTACATAATTAATATATTACAACGAACAAAAACTTTTAGTTTTGCTGAATATATATTTTTATAAATTTTTCATAGATTCATAAATTTCCTTTTCACTTCTCATGCTCTTAAAATGTTACTTTAGTCTCTGCATATCGGGACTAAAGCTCTTATTTGATCTCTAGGGATTAAAGTAATTTTTTTTTAATTTACTTTGGAAACCCCTAAACTGCCAATCACGGTGTTTGTGGATGGAGGATTATTGCCATTTTCAGTGACTGGGCATAGACAATTTTTAAAGCTTTCCACAGGCCGCAGCGCGCTGCAGACGCTCCGAAGCACTCCGTAGCGCCCGCTCCGTAGCGCTCTGTAGCGTCCTGCGCTTCGGTCTGAGGAAGCCTTTAGGGCGTGGAAATAACCTCAAAATGACAACTGTATAAAAAATATTTAAAAAAATAATAATTTCGTGAAACACCATGAATAATTACGAATATTAATCTATTTAATTATATTAAAAATGAATTCATTTTATTATGCATACTTAGTCCAATTAGCTAAGAAATAATTTTCAAGTTTTAATCTGTTGGCTAAATATGCAAACATTTAAAGCGTCACTCAACAAAAAAAAAACCGCGGAACAAATTTAAACTGTTATTTGAATTCTGAACAAACGTCTATTGCTCGTATTGAGCGTACGTGGTATAAAAGCAATATTGTAGATTAGTATACCTCAAACATCGTTTTTTTCCTCGCATTCAAAGTGAAAAGTAGAGTGTTTAACGCGAGACTAAACTGCCATAATGACACGCGAATTATAGCCACACTCGCTCTGCTCGGGTGGCTAAATATCTTGTGTCATTATGGCTTGTTTTAGTCCTTTGTTGAACAATCTACTATTTCACTTCTCATGTAGCGGGAGTAAAACGCGTGATGTAACCCTAAGGAGTGAAAAGTAACTATTATTTAAATTTTTGCAGAGTGACTTAGGCAAAATTAATACATCCAAGAAGATGATCTGTAATATTGTGTAAATTCAATAAACGTACTTAACCGACATTGCACAAATATAAACGTTCATCTCAAGACTAAGGGGCTGTTTCGCCACTCATTGATTAATTTTAACTGACAGATAAATGTGCGTCTGTTCAAACAAAATAAACAGAGACGGCATCACATTTATCCGTCAAATAAATTTGATCAATGGATGGTGAAATAGGGTAAAATTCATAAACACCCTCGGACTTTCTTAGCTGCCCTCGCTGAAGCTCGCTGCAGCTAACCACCTCGGTATAAAATATACTAATACAACATAGTCTTAGCACATTTTCTTCCACTTCATCTACGTGTACTTTGTATATAATGTGATCTCGTGTCGAACCAGCACTTTGTAGAAAGGTAAATGGAGCTAAAAAACACTTTGTTCGAGAACTACGTACCTAAGCATTTTTGTGGACTCTGCGTACAAAGGTCGGATACAAAGGAATTTACCCGTGGCCCGTGGCGTGGGATTTAGGTAACAAAGAAAGAAAAAAGCGTAAAATGATGTATTCCCGATCGCTTGTAATTCTAATAGTTAGCGGTCAACGATAACCTACAACAGAGGGTGAGTGATGGTAGTCAAATCAATCAATTGATTTAGGCGCTCCTTTGTGGAGGTCAATGAACTGCAACATTACCTTGCTACTCCGCAACTACACGTGGAAAACTGCACAACTGTGGGACACAGATGTATTTTCATGCTGAAACCCGTCCTCCTTCAGTTCCACATAAATCAAATGTCACATAGGCCTAACTATCACAAATACCACACAAGATACTAACACGAATCAAATTCATTCATTCTCGAAGCTACACCAAGCACACAACCGTTCCCAATCAAGAAGTTACTGTCTTGTAGCGATGGGCGTCGATTTAATTGATTGGACGGTCCATGTAGAATCAACGTTAGGACGGTCCGTCAACCGAGCTTCAACTAAGTAGTCGAATTTTTAGACGGCTAAACTAAGAGTTCACAATCGTTCATATCTACTGGGAACGGGACATCGACACAAAATCATAGTCGGTAATACAGTTCATTCACGATGATGACCAGATGGCCTAGTGGTTAGAGAACCTGACTACGAAGCTTGAAGTCCCGGGGTCGATTCCTGTGTCGGGGCAGATATTTGTATATCCTACTAATATTAGGTATAAACGCAAAAGTTGGATGGATGGATGGATGTTTGTTATTTACTCTTTCACGCTAAAACGGTTTGACGGATTCTGATGAAATTTGCCACACAGATAGTTTATAATCCGGATTAACATATAGGATACTTTTTATCCCGGAAAATTGCATAGTTCCCACGGGATAGCGATAAACGAATTCTTCGCAGACGGAGTTGCGGGCAGCAGCTCGTATATTATATGAAAAATACGAATGTTTGTTCTCGGGTCTTGGGTGTTTAATACGTATATGTATTTAAATATGCTATCTAAATTTGTATGTTTATCCGTTGCCTAGTACCCATAACACAAGCTTTGCTTAGCTTACTTTGGGACTTGGTCAATTGGTGTGAATGAATTGTCCTGTGATATTTATATTTATTATTATTCATACAACCAAACAAATTTCAACAATTATTTTCCAGGTGTAGTTTTACGGAGGATGGTTTTAATTTCATATTTTATTTTATATTAAAGAATTTGGAAATTAGCTAAATTTATCCGATAAGCGGAATTATCCAACGCAAGCTAAGCGGATTTTCAGTATCCTCGGCGATATAAAACAGTCTTTCTTCCATTTAACCAATAGATTTACAATGGCCTTGCAAACAATCGAAGTGTATAAACCACTAAACTACACAAAGGATATATTTCAAAGAAAAACTATCATCTCAACAATACACATCAAATTTTTTCTAAGGATTGACTCTAGCCTCTGATGTTTGTTAGATAGAAATATCAGAATTCATATACCCCTGTTACTTTTATATTGTGCCTTTAAGTAAATAATTCTATTGTTACTAGATCTGACGTGGATGTCGCTTTGATCTTGAAAGGGGCCGTCGGAGGGCAAACATATGCGACACAATGGAACAAACCTATTTTCATCTAGGAGTGTAGGAGTGGTCATGTTTTGTTCCTTTACAAAACAAGGCCGAAAGTTGAGTGTGCTGGCTTCAGCCTGCACCTTCGCCTATGTTAGGAATATCTTTACGAGAAATATTTACAATCGTAGAGTCATCTATTGATTGCAAATGAAGTTAATACAACATTATGGAGGGTGCTAAGAATCCTTGGGTCAAAAGATCCGGTTACTAAAAAAACTTTTTCACTTCTCATGCTCTTAAAATGTTACTTTAGTCTCTGCATATCGGGACTAAAGCTCTTTTTTGATCTCAAGGGATTAAAGTAAAATTTTTTTAATTGACTATGGAAACCCCTAAACTGCCAATCACGGTGTTTGTGAATGGAGGATTATCGCCATTTTCAGTAACTGGGTATAGACAATTTTAAAGCTTTCCACAGACCGAAGCGCGCTGCGGACGCACTGTAGCGCCCTGCGCTTCGGTCTGTGGAAGCCTTTAGGGCGTGGAAATAACCTCAAAATGACAACTGTATAAAAAATATTTAAAAAATAATAATTTCGTGAAATACATTGAATAATTACGAATATTAATCTATTTAATTATAAAATAGTAAAGATGAATTCATTTTATTTTGCACGTAAAGAAAGATTTCCTTTAGCTTAGGTGTTTTTAATTTGTTTTTTTTTTTAAAAACGCTGTCGGCAAAGCAGTGCTGGAGTGTACGGTAGATAGAGCAGTTACGTTTGAATGTTAATATGGCGTGACTTCAAAATAATGCGATGTCAGTTGCATTAAATAGTAAATTGAAAGTATAATTAGATATAATTTAACAAAGAATTGGCATATAGAAAATAAACTTAAAAAGTTGTTTCTTTATTCACGGGTAAGTGTTTCAGTTAACAATATATTTTGTGTGTTAACTTAGATCAATTAGGTTAATTTATTTGCCGATTCTAATGAATGAACAATTATCATTCTTACATGCATAGTACAATTAGTTTTAACATAGTCTTTAAGTTAGAATCTGTTGGCTAATTATGCAAGCATTTAAAGCGTCACTTTACAAAAAAATATAAAAGAAAAGAAAAGACAGCGGTATTTTTTTTGCTATTTGTATTTTGAACAGATGTCCATTGCTCGTATTGAGCATACGTTGCAAAAAAGTAATTTTGTACGTCGTTTTTTTCCTCGCATTCAAAGTGAAAAGTAGAGTGTTTAACGCGGGACTAAACTACCATAATGACAACTCGAATTATAGCCTCCCTCGCTATCGCTCGGGTGGCTAAATATCTCGTGTAATTATGGCTTGTTTTAGTCCCTTGTTGAACAATCTACTATTATAATACAATGACTCTTTATTGTAATATTATTTATTTTATTAGCAGTACGGCTGCTCACCGAATCTAAGATTATTTAAAAACGAAACTAAAAAGTTTTGCGTTTTGACGTTGTGCGTCGTGGATGCGACGTGGTTCAATTGGTAGAACACCCGTTGGGGCGCATACCCAGGAGACGTGGGTTCGAATCCCACCGGCGCACCCGAAAAACTTTTTCGTTTTTTACGTTTTTAAATAATCTCTTTATTGTATCACCACAAAGAATACAATACAGTAAAACAAGTATGTACGTGGAAAAAATATACCTAAGCAATAGGTGGCCTTATCGCTTCGAATCGATCTGTTCCAGGTAAACTTTTAAACGGAAAGAAAGCAAGGATTAGATTTCAGCAGGTGATGCAGTATAAAATTAATAGCATCACATCATAAAACACACATAGATAAAATAATTGATACACATTATACTTTTTTTTTTATGTTAGTGAAGCCAGACAAACGAACTAGTGGGTCACCTGATGTTAAATGAACACCACTGTCCATAGACACTCGCAGCGCTTTACGCGATACCAGTGCGTTGTCGGCCCTGCAGAAAATTGTTCACTCGCCTCTTAAAGGCACCCAGGACGTAACTCGATGGGAAGACCCCAGCGGGAAGCTCGTTCCAGATTTTGCAAGTTCGTGGCAAAAAAGAACGCTTAAAACGCACCGTCGAAGACTGCCATTCATCAACATGATGTCGATGAAATGAACGCTTACGACGGGAGGATCTGTAATGGAACCCCGCAGCTGGAATGAGGTTGTTTGTAAATAAATGGACTATATCTCAAGCCCAAGATAATATATAAAGAAAGGCAAAGATTTTGCACGCCTTAGGTCTAATGGTAAGCCATATACTTAATTGGCTTTTGACCAAATACACAAATAAAAAACATAACAATCAGTCGAGCCATTCCGAAAGAGTGCGACTACAAACACCGTGACACGAGATTTTATATGTTAGAAGATTAGATAAACCGCATCCACTGTCATATTTTAAAGTATTACATTAATACTACGTGCACTTAATACTTGGTTCTATAATTTGAACCGTATTTTGAGAGAGACGCGTCTTAAAATCTCTTTAAATTTGCCGTTAAACATAAAGTCTTACATTGAAAAGCAGTATATCGGCTCCCAATTTCTTCGCCAAGTTTCATAGTTGATGAGGAATCGCTTCCGTAGCGAACTTTGAACAGGAAGCGAGTAGTCTAAGTTTCTAACACGCCAGCAACGAACCGCTTTTGGGAATACCACTCCCAGCCGAGCCACCGCCCGTACCGCCATGAAAAATTCACCGTGCAAGAAAAAATTCAAAACAACATTCGTTCAACCCCTTTACAAACTGAAATTTCGTAAAAAACCTAAACTATTTAGTAATATTGGCCGAGCTAATCTAGTAGGTGACGTCAATGTCAACGCTACTAAAACCTATTCCAATGTTAAGTTCAAAGATGTACAAAAGTACAGAATATTGCCCGGTGGATGTGAGATTTACGATTTTAGATGTGATTTAAATGAAACGTTTAAAGATATGGTTCAGGATGTAAATGTAAATACCGCTAAGGACGATAATAATGGTGACAGTAATTCCGTTAAAAACGATAAGGTGTTAAAAAAGTATGGTGAGAACGTTGCCGGTAACAATCCTGGTGCCATGAATCAAGTGATTATTGTAAGTATTTTGCTTGTTTTTAAGAAACCGTTATCGACACCGGTGTGTTTAGGAAAACTTTGAAAAATCGTCCTTATTGTTATACTGAAAACACACAAAAAACACGTCCCTGCAGGAAATCAGAATTTTAAAAATTTTATTTTATTAATAGCTGTTGCTCGCTTCTCCGTCTGCGAAGAATTCGTTTATCGTTATCCCGCGGGAACTATGCAATTTTCGGGAATAAAATCTATCCTATGTCCTTCCCAGAATCTCAAACTGTCTCTAAATCGATTAAAAAGTGTCAACGTGCAGGGGTAACAGACAGAGATAATTACTTTACATTTATAGTCTTAGTAAGGATTTGTCGTTGCTCTATGATTGTTCAAAAGTTTCAGTCCAGTGATAGAAGGACGAACAGAAGACGGAGCTTTAGTAGTAGGGTCTCTTTGGGCGTGGAAATCAAAATATCTTGATTTTTCTATTCAAACATGAATTTAATTTAATTCAGGGCAGTTTTTTCAGATAAAAGTATCCGTCAGTTAAAACTATCGCTGTCCTTTTCTTCACACCACCACCCACCTTCACCAGTAATTAAATAACCTAGATAACCACTTAAGTATTTCAAGTTATCAATTTTTTAGGATTGACTTAAGTAATGCAATAAGTTTCTAAGCGTACTTAATTATACCAATATACTAATGTGTATTAATTTACAAACATGACTCAAATCACACAGAAACAATCAAAATAAAGTTACATCTTGACCTAAATCGAAGGATATTAGTGTCGTTTCTTGCGGAAATGGCAAATCTTTCTGGCCTCCTGGCACAGATAAAATAGTACGTGTACACTGCTAGTACTGCAACGCCTTGCATACAGATGTGGACTGCAAGACACTTTGTCGCTACATGTTTCCATTAAGAAAAAAAGAAAACATTTACTCGTGACATTACAAGAATTATAGCAAAAACCGGAGAAAAAACATAGGTACAAATTGTCACGAAATTGTTCTACTTACCTAATTCAGCATACAACCAGCTTAAAACTTCTATTAGGACCAAGCTTTTTTTTATTAATAACACGGAACAAAATAGACTGCCAGAAGCTTTTCTGCTACGTTTTTTTCATTTAAAAAAAAAGAAAACATTATATTAGTGACATCAAAACCCGAAAAAGTGAAAGATAGGAATAAATTGTCACGAAATAGTTCCAATTCAGCGTGTTGCCGGCGCTATATATATAGGATATTTTTTTTTGACTAATTTTTAATGAAACCGGTAATAAGCAATACTAAGTTTCGATGTGTGCCACGCTTCGGACATATCCGCTCCGCTGTTCATAACCAACGTCGGGACCAAGAGGGGGACGCGATTGTGCATTAGAGTGAGTACGTGTATTTCCATCTCATTCTAACAGTATAACCACATGTACAGTCATCACCAAATCAGTTGGAAAACGATCACTGCTAGAGATAGGTTAGTTTTGCGGTACTCGTGCGTGTCCAAACAAAATTGCCATTTGACTGACTTTTGTGTCGGTAAATGTAAAATTAAAAAAAACTTGCTCAATGCAGTGACAAATTAATATATTACCTGTCGATGCTCAAAACCATGCTCGTCGCATAAACAGTGCAGTGTAGTACAACCGGTAAACCGATCATTCCACTGGTCTTTAAAATGATCGAGCTATTTGTCTGTCTAATCGCTCCCTTGGCGAGGAAACTACTTAACAGAGGGAGGGCTCAATAGGATTGCTGTTATTTCGAGTTCTGGCTAACGTAGATACTTTCTTTGTATGTATGTATGTATAGTCGGGGTAAGAAAAGGTTCGTCACTTTTCGACTCTATGTCAACGAGTTAAGGTCGAAAAGTGACGAACGTTTTCTTACCCCGACTATACCTACGTACATACATACATACATTGTAGATACATGCGATGTAGAACTTTATGTGCTACTGGCTGCTGCCCGCGACATCGTCTGCGAGGAATTGGTTTATCGCTACCTGACTAGATCAATTGGTGTGAATTGTCCCGTGGTATTTATTTATTTATTTAGGTACCTTGTGGGAGTTATGTATGCAATTTTTCAGAATAAACAGTATCCTTTGTGTTAATCCAACTAATGAAATATGTATAATCCTACGGGAACCTATTACCGAGGTAAGTATTAGGTATTTATCCTACGTCTGAATACAAATCTTTATGTATCTGTACGCCTGGTTCCGACTAAATCCATTCAGTTGTTATTGCGTGAGTTACTAAAAAACATACAAATCTTTCTCATTTTTATAATACTAGCGGTTGCCTGCGACTCCGTCTGCAAAGAATTCGTTTATCTTTTTTACGTTAACTTAGAGGTTTAATTTTTTCACAGCTTCAAGGGACCGTAGACCTGAGTATATGCTTTTAACTTCAACTCGATACCTCCACGCGTTCCCAAGATAAAAGGTCTTGACAGACAGACGAACAGACGGACGGACGGACAAAAAAGTGACCCTATAAAGGTTCTGTTTTTTTTTCAATTGAGGTATAGCTTGTCTAATTTAAAATGACGCGCCCTACCACCGCATTTACGCACTTCATGTGATTTGTCGATCGTGATGTTGCACACTGATAATAGTTCACGGATTAGTCGACGCTCCCAAATCGAAGAAGAGTCGCAATTAATATTTGCACGCACACATCTGAATCAACTGATTCAGTAGAGGGGCGCGCGTCATTAAAGCTTAGACAAGCTCTACAACACCCTAAAAACTTGTAAGTGTAACTTTGTTTCAGCCCCCGGAGATTTGGCTCCGCGTGTACCCAGCTCGCGTGGTCCCGGGAGAGACCGTCGCCTCCGTCGTGTTCCGGTGCGTCACGTGCCAGCTCGGGTTGACCGCCTTCCTCGTGCTTTGGACCCTGTTGTGGGTGTTCGTTATACACTCCTTTGAAGGTAACTTTTTGTATACATAAAAAAATCTGCAGATTGTACTAACGTGTACCAAATCGTTTGTTACATTTCATCATCATCATTTCAGCCGCAAGACGTCCACTGCTGGACATAGGCCCCCCTCATTGATACCCAATCATTACGGTTGGAAGTGACTTGAACTTGCGGCCTTCACCAAATCGTCCGTCCATCTCGTTTGTGGACGTCCCTCGCTGCGCTTACCGTCCGTGGTCTCCATTCGAGAACTTTTCGGCCCCAACAGCCAACTGTTCTGCGTGCTATATGACCTGCCCATTGCCATTTCATCGAGCTAATCCGCTTTGCTATGTTGAACACCCTTGTTCTTTTACTTGAGTAACTTTATTTGCCTAAATTTCATTTGCCCGAATTTCATCTGCTATAACAACGTTTGCCATAAAAGACCAGAGCCTAACTGCGAGATTTTGCATATGAAGAGATATCTAACTCATGCTTTTTCACGCTGGCACACCTAAAGGCTACGTTGCCAGCTCACTCTACAGTGACGTAGTCAAGAAATAAGCCCGCTTCTGAAAAATTCTTTCACGGGAGCTTAGGCGCGAAAATAAGCTAGTATTTATACTAATATAGGGTGCGACCAAACCGGCGTTTAAAAAACGGTGACGGTACGGAATCGCAGTGACGCACCGGAAACGTCAAAACTTTACTATGGAGAGCATGCGGTAAATTCTGACGTTTACGGTGCGTCACTGCGATTCCGTACCGTCACCGTTTTTTAAGCGGCGGTTTGGTCGCACCTTTACTCCGTAAAATCATTTATCATGCCTAATTAGATAGTATTGCTTTTTCAGCGCCGCACGAAAGCGAAATAACTCTTGAGTTTACACGAGAACAAAACCAATTAGTTATCGACCTGGCAACAGAACTTCGTCAGGTAAGTATTAAAATAATAAATCATGGGACAAGTGACACTAATTAGCCTAATCCTAAACTAAGCAAAGCTTGTACTATGGTATTAGAGACAACGTAAATATACAGGGTGATCAATCCAAATGGGTCACTATAGAGAAATCAGAAACTATGAGAGATAGCGAAATCTATTCCGAAGTACCATGGCTTTGATTTTAGATTCAACTAAAATGGCATTAAAACATTTTTTTAAGTCGCATATATAACCAGGAATTGAACCTGGTCAAAATTTCTTTTATTGTTTATTTATTTTGTTGTTATTGTTGAAGTTGGGAATCGTAAGTCACAATAAACACATTTCTGGAATTTTGTTTATATAACTGAAAAATAGTTTTTGATAATAACTTTATTAAAGTATGTAGATTATCAAAACGGTGCCATTTTGTCCTGAATGCAAAGATGACCATATTGACCATTTGAAATAAATTGTCACGCCCGCTGAAAGAATGTGTTCTAATTTCAAATAAACGCAATTTGTATTGTGATGTATTATTATCGAAGTTAAGATATGCATAAGTAGCCTCTTCAGATAAATTATTCATGTTGATGAACTAATGACTATATTTTGCAAATTATTTAAATTTCTGGCTAATGTTTGTTTACACAAGATTTCACAGCAAAAATTGGTCCTTATACTCTAGGGATCAACTAATAACAAAACGACATGCGATTACTTAGGTACAGAATTTTGACCAGGTTCGGTTCCCGGTTAATATGTATGAGGGTTAAATAAAATATTTGAATGTCATTTTTGTTAAATCTAAAGTCAAAGCCATGGTTCCTAAGAACAGATTACTCTAACTCTCATAGTTTCTGATTTCTCCATACTGACCCATTTGGATTGATCACCCTGTATACTTAAATACTTATGAAACATCCAAGAATCGAGCACAAACAATCATATTTTTTATACAAATATCTACCCCGACAGGGGATCAAATCCAGGACCTCAAGTTTCGTAGTAGTGCAATGTTGCCTATCGATAGTCCAATATCAATAGACTATCGATAGTCTCTTAGTACATGGAGTACAATATTACGACAGCGAGCTATCGAACTGAATCGTTCCGAAGTACTCCGAATAGCTCCGACCGACCAACTAAACGTCTACCGAATCAAACTAAACGGTGTTGACTTAGTGAACGATTTCTTAAGTGTCCTAGTTTGAGTGAGATAGCAAAACAAAACGGATCGAATATTGGAACCAGACCAACCGTGTTTAAACTCTATTACGTATTAGTGTTCTAAAAGAAATGAACTAGTACATTTGCGCGTGTGCTGGTTAGAAAGCCTTGGTTTGAAACCTTGGGCCTTAGAGTCATGTGGGGTAAATGTACGCAGTGGGTAAATGTACGTAATCCCATTCATTTTGGACTGAAATGCATGGGTTTGCGTACACTTACCCACTCCGTACAGTTACCCCACATGACTCTACATAGTTTTTGTCCCGGATAATGCATAGTTATCGCGGGATAGAGACAAACGAATTCTTTGCGAACGGAGTCGCGGGCAACAGCTAATATTTAGGTACATAATTTTAATATTTCTGTAGTACCGCCTTTACTCTTTTCGTAAATTAAACTGAAATACGCTACAAAAGTACGGCGTTGTTGTTTTAGGCAATATCTACACTTTAATGTGTTCTAGAGATAAAGGGAAGATTTATAGCTTACGTTAAATAAACTTGTGGAGGCTTTTGAAACATTACACAGTTTTTGTTGAAAATACACGAATACTCTTAAATTTAGACAAAGTACACTGTAAAACAAAAAGATTAGGTAACGAACTTTAGTGTGAAGCGTACACAAGTTGGGATTTAGTTTTAAGTCATGATAGTAGAAATAGTAGAATAAAATACTACATTACTATATGTAGTATTATTCTACTTAAAATTAAATTATTGAAATTAAATGAGGGCGCCACTTTTTATACACAACTGACACAAGATTGTTGTTTCTTGTGAAAACGCGAGTGAAGTTTCATTAACTTACCTAGTAATTATGAAAAAGAATAAATAAATAAATAAAATAAATAAATATTAGGGGACAATCTTACACAAATCGATCTAGTCCCAAACTAAGCAAAGCTTGTACTATGGGTAGGTACTAGTCGACGATAAACATACTTATATAGATAAATAAATACTTAAATACATAGAAAACATCCATAACTCAGGAACAAATATTCGTGCTCATCACACAAATAAATGCCCTTACCGGGATTTGAACCCAGGACCTCTTGCTTCGTAGGCAGGGTCACTACCAACTAGGCTAAGCGGTCGTAAAACATACATTTGAAAATGATTAGAACCACACACAGTCTCTAGCTGTTGCATTTGATTGATTTGCAACGGGGCTACACTGAGTAAGTGAATGAATAATAGTTACGTGATTTATTGATTTATGCAGGTACCTACTACAAAGAAGTAGTGTATGGCCAAACAAAAGTTATGGACGACTTCCGTAAAAATAACATTAAAATAACTACTTTCACTAGGTACTACGCATCAAAATCCACCCCAATAACGAATAAAACTTGCATCTTTTTTACAAAGTCAACAATTTCCAAAACAAATGCGCAAAGCAAAACATTCCCCATTTTACGAAGATTGATAGGTACAGAGATTGTCAATATGCCTACAAATTACCCCGCTGATTGATTGCCCTAGTAATGGAATGCAAGCGTTGTAATGCTGACGTTTTGGAAAATATTAACACCCTTGTATTTTACTTTAAATAAATAAAAATATCAGGGGACAACCAAAATTCGCACTCATTGACAGAGTTGCGACCCATCCCGATTCTGCCGGGACAGCCCCGATTTCGATGATATCGTCCCGCGTCCCGACGGCCATTAATGACCTGAATTAGACTGAAATCCGACCGTCTCTGATAACCATCTAACTGTCCCGATTTTTTTCCCAAAAGGTGGCAACCCTGCTCATTGACCTAGTCCCAAAGTAAGTACTTAAAGCTTCTGTTATGGGTACTAGGCAACGGATAAACACACTTAATTAGATAGATACATGCCTATACATAAATACGTATAAAACGTCCAAGAATCCAAAACAAATATTCGTAGGTATTTGTTATACATAATGTCTTTCCTAATGCTTTTCCTTTTAGGGCCTCTAGTTTTGTAGTCGGTTTTTCAAATCACTAGGCTATCCAGTCGTCATTTTTTTTTAGTTGCCGACCTTTAAAAAAGGAGAAGGAATAGGGTAGGGGGAGGGGAAGAGGTATTGGGCCCCCGGCGCTCTCACTGACCGTACGAAACGCAGCACTAGTACTGCTGCTTCACGCCGGTGTTCTGTGAGAGGGTGGTGGTTACTGCCCCGGACGAGCCGGCCCATTCGTGATGCAGCCGCTAACTACAACATGGCTCTACCACTACAAAATTCGACCTAGATGTACAAAAAACAGGATGGCAAAAGCATGGCCACACAAAGAAGTGGCGCAAAAGACTTGGGACCTTCCCCAGCTTCGGGGCACAAAATAGGATTTATTAAATTAAGGTCTAAGAATAAGCCTCATTGAAGAGAGAAAGATGCCTGAAAGCTTAATAGCTTAAACTTACTTTACTTTGCAGCTTTGATGTTTCTTAACCTTTTCAACGCCAACGACACATATAGGTGTCACAAAGTACAGTGTCAAAGTGACCTTGACACAATGACATAAGATTCAAAGCAGGTTTACGTTTTGTCGAGGCGCGGCGGTGAAAAGGTTAAGTGCTCTTATATTAAACAAGTACTTCTAAGTTTGTGCCGGTTTGACTTTAGACATCAAGGTACATATTTATAATTTGCCATAAATAATGAGGCAGAAGCTTATTCAAGACTTGATTTATCTTAGTCTACGCTAGTTATCAAACTTGTTCAGAGTTGAAATTAATACCAAACAGACGAAACATCTTCAAATTCTTGGACAGCAGTGAAACGGATTAGAATTTGTACTACTAAGCAAACTACGCACATACAATTTCAACAACTATGCGAAACATCCCGTGTGCATACTTGGTTTAACTAACACTACATAATATCTCGTCCAACGTATTATTTTAACGAAACTTAGTAAACAATAAGCCTGAATTTATAAGGCCAGCGAATCTGCTTTTAAGCATATCGCTTCTTTAAAACTAAAGGGCCACAAATCAGAACCATGTTTTTTCAGAAAAGCACTATTAGGTACATACATAAATTTAATTTAATTTTTTAATTGTTGATTGGTACTCCTACCTTCAATGCTTTTGCGCTTATATCCTTCAATGCGTATTTTAATTTCCGACTAAGTAAGGCAAACGTACCAATGCTCGACACCTCAACGCCTAGTAGATGACACCCATTTGTCACTTCTCTTACTATGACATAAGATTGACGGTGCCATGTATTTGGTCAGTGTCGAGCACAGGGATGCTTACATTACTTGTTTATTTTAACTTTGAGTTAAATATTGTAGCGACTCCTAGTGCCATCTAGTACATTAAATCTATAAAATAATTAGTTAATTATACTTTATTATTAACAATACAAGGAAGTCTCTATTGTACGAAAGAGGTTTATTTTTTTAAAATGACGGGCGCTTGTCCAAGCCTTGGTTATCATAGGGCCCCGCAAACTAGGTATATCTTGCCTCCACAAAATTTAAGTCCTGCGCCGCTACTGTTCATACTTCAAATAAATACAAAACATTATACCTATAGCAAGTACATACTGTACTTGGAAATTCTACATTATAAGTGAGCAATAACCTTAAATCGGCATCCCCTTAGCTAACAACAGACTCGTTTCAAAGAGAACGAGTCGTGTGCAAATATTGGCGTTCTTTGTTTCAAAGGAAGGTATGCATTTATGACAATTTTATTAAAAGCCACGATGAAATATTGCCAAAGGCACATCATATTATCACATTTTGGCTGCCTGCCAGTAACCATTTTATATAAGTTATAGGGGACCAGACAATACTACCAGTTGTGATGAAATGTTTCTAAAATAAAATACTTACAGCATTTTGAAATGAATGCTTTGGAAGCGAAAGATGTATGTGAGGATCGTAGCAGGTGGGAACAATAGTATCTGCCTACTCCTTTGCTGGGAAGAAGCCGTGATTGTATGCATATATTATTATGTGTGTGTGTTTAGACAACCAGTTGGCCTAGCGGTTAGAGAACCTGACAAAGAAGCTTGAGTCCCCGGGTTCGATTCCCGTGTCGGGGCAGATATTTGTATGAAAAATACGAATGTTTGTTCTCGGGTCTTGGGTGTTTAATATGTATTTAAGTATGTATATATCTATATAAGTATGTTTATTCGTTGCCTAGTACCCATAACACAACCTTTACTTGGTGGCCTAGGCTTTAGGTGCCTACTGTGCGCTCTGGTTTCGCTAAGCGTTTTAAATCGTTCATTTTTCCTTGGGTGTATAATGCGGTACTTAAAAAGTTAAATTTAAAATTGCTTAATCTTGCAGATGCTAAGAGAAGGAGTAGACAGTTTTTCATGTCCCTTTCCTATAAAGAGGCCGAGGATATAATGACAATTAGGTAGTGGTGGGAATTAGGTGTGGTAGGTGCATGAAACTTGACTCGCACTCACACGCACACACTCACACACATACTCACTCACTCACACACGCACACACACACACACACACACACAAACACACAAAAAAAACCTTCTTTTATTTTATTTTTTTATTTTTGTTGTTAAATACTTAGATAATTATATTATTATTATTATTGTACAACATCCGTTTCTTTCAAGCCGCACTTGTTTAAGTTTAATCCTGTATGTTTTGACTCCCACGATACAGGCTCTGCCTAGTGTGGGTGTCGCAGAATTATTATTGTTCTAAATTGTCTCTCCTTTTTGTTAATAAAGAACTTTTTACTTTTTTTTTTTTTTTACTTAGCTGACTTTGGGACTTGGTCAATTGGTGTGAATATATTTAAATTTAATGGAAAAGTCATACCTGGGTGACTTAGGCGCAAACCACACAGAAGAGACGTGGGACGGGGGCGCATCGCAGTGCAGTGAACCAGTTTTCATACTAAATGTATAGAGGCGTCGCGATCCAAAGCAGACAGAAGAGATGGGGCGGAGACGCGGCCTGCGAACAAACAACGCGGATTGCGACGCGCCCCCATCCCACGTCCCTACGTGTGGCTTGGGCTTTAGCTTCGCTCGGGATAAAACTCGAAAACACGTGTTTTAACAGAGATAAAACTTAGAGAACGAGAACGTTAGAGAACTTGACTACGAAGCTTGAGGTCCGGGATTCAGGCAGATAAACGAATGTATGCTCTCGAGTCTTGGGTGTTCAATATGTATTTAAGTATATAATATCTATCTATCTATGTATGTATGTACCTAATTGTATCCAACATACAAATATAAGTATGTTTATCCGTTGCCTAGTACCCTTAACATAAGCTTTGCTTGCTTTGGGACTAGGTCAACTGGTGTGAATTGTCCCGTGATTTTTATTTATTTATTTTTATGTGTGTGTATGTAGGTATAATTATTATTATATAAAGATAAAAAAAACATAAAAATCGGTCAAGCTGTTTCAGACGAGTTCGATAACAAACACTGTGACTCGAGATTTTTATATTAGATACATACAATAGATAGAAGATTTATTTATATAAATAAACTAGCTTTAACCCGCTACTACACCCGTGTCAGAAATACATTTACGAGAAACATTGGCAATCTTAGAATTTGGCCTGAAAAAAGTTACGGTCAACAATAAGAGTCAAAAGCTTTGTGTGTGTTGCGATAAATGTCGCTGTCACGTCCAGATAATATTCCTGAATCACGCGCGGTACTGTTTTGTTGTTCAATCAACACCTAGACAGCTCTGATATTGATGTCGACTCTACTCCGTCGAGTCGAAGAAAATCCCTTTCCTAATCTCCAGTAAAAAGGATAAAAAGGATTCCACTATTAAAAACGGACAGAAATTATTCAATGGTAAAAGCATTTCAATAGCGTTTAGATGTTCTCGGAATATTTTGCGGCACCAAATATTGAAGTGAAAGAAATTAAAGCGGGATGTTCGTCCTTATAAAATATTCTGATTATATTCAAACCAATACACGGAGGGGAAAATACGTTACGTACCAATTTTCAGGTAACGCGCAAAATGAAATTTGAATATACGCGAGAAATATTCAAGTGGTTAGGGAAAAAACTTCTATTGTGCCCGATGTGATAGTGCAAAATAAATTTTGGATTTTTCTATTACGTATCAGTTTAACCGTCGTACACTGACGAGCAAACATAATGAACCATTTTCCATAGAAAGTTATGGACAATGTGACCAAGTTATTTCAGCTCATCATAGATAGAATCTTTTTCTTCTTCAAGTGCCTCTCCAACCAGTGAAGGTCGGCTACCAACTTTTGGAATTGTCTATCCTTAGTGAATCGAAACAGTTTGGACGCGCTCGCTATTCCAGTCCACTCTCGGATGTTGCGGAGCCACGACTTCTTTCTCCGACCTACTCGCCGCTTACCGGCAACCTTGCCCATCATTATAAGTTGCAAAAGGTCATATATATCGTGCCTAAGCACATGACCGAGATATGCAGTTTTCGCCTCTTAAAACAGTTCCCGTTTCTGCTTAGCTCGCCGCAGAACCGTCTCGTTTGGGACTTTATGCTCCCAACTTATCCTCAACATACGCCTGTATGTCCACATTTCAAAAGCTTCAACACAATCAATAGATAGAATAAAGCAACTCAATTCGAAATATTGTGTATTTAATGATATATTTTTCACCTCAGCACCTCAAAAAGGCAGGTTTTGCTATTAATAAAAAAACAGTGAGCAAAATGCAATTATGTCTTATTAGACACTTAACATACTCGGAGATCTGTAAGCTTAGTTTTACGGTGATACCATCGTCGCATACCATCATGATGGGAAAATTAGCCGGAAAACGAAAGTTCGAGAGACGCAAAATGTTATGGCTCCATAACATGGGAGAATGAACCTGTATCAAGACGGTAGAACTGCTATTTAAGTTAGATATGGACAGGACAAAAAAAGAGAGAAAAAGAAAAGAGTGAGGAAAAGAGCGTACTCCTACCTAAAAGGCCGGCAACGCACTTGTGACTCTTCTGGTGTCGCAGGTGTCCATAGGCGACGGTAATCGTTTACCATCAGGCAATCCGTTTACTCGTTTTCCCCCTGTACCATAAAAAAAGGATTTAAGGATCTGACTGCCAACTTTCAATAATGTTGAGTTGAGCCAAAACTTTTCTATTGGTTTGACTATAATTAAACTCTGATAAACGAGTGATAAATCCTATACGTTGCTGACGATGATTAAAACTAAATGCAAACAGCTCTCAATATCAAGCAAAAGTCGACATTAAGATAACGAACTTTTTCATACCGTGACTGTACCGACCGACTTATGTAAGACACATACTCGTAAGTACAATACATAACTGTGTAAGTCTCTTTCTACCAGCCTTTGATATTGGAAACTGTGGAGCAGGGGCCCACGGGAGAACCCGAACGCTCCCGTCAATTCCCAGAAAAGTATTTTATTATGGGTATTCCGATATCATATACCTTTTCGAATAGCATCTAAAAAACACGTCCGCGTGGGTTATAAATTACCTAAAAAGGAATTTTAAAAGCAGATTTCGTCTCTTGGGTACCAATTTTTACAACTTTAAAATTAGCATTTTTAACAAGAAATTGATGACGTGGGCTATGGATAAAATTAAAGAAGACTTAAAAAAGCTATTTTTTTTATATTTATTTATTTACTGGAATACAAACAGTCAACTAGCTCATGAACAAATAATAAGTAAGACTAATAATCATTGACAAAATAGAGTTTTCCTCGAACTATTGCTTAGCCAACTATCTTAATATTTTAAACTCGAAAGTTTGAATGGATGTATAGATGTTTGTTACTCTTTTACGTTATTAAAACGATTTAACGGACTCTGAGAAAATTTGCCTCACAGATAGTTTATTTATAACCTGGATTAACATATAGGATACTTTTTATCCCGGAAAATTACTTAGTTCCCGCGGGACAGCGATAAACGAATTCTTCCCAAACGGAGTCGCGGGCAACAGCTAATCCTATATAAACTTTAATAATAATGCCTTCCTAGACAGACCATAAATGGACAAAACATAATCACCGGTGGCTCCGTCCCGCAATCGGATCCACAGCCATCCTTGCTATGTTACACAATTGCTAAAGCACTTTGATACAAATATCTGCGGGAATATTTACCGCGAGCATAGATCGTGAGCGATTCCAGAGCGTTCCTGGAGGCATTGCGACGAAATATGCGAGGATTTATGGTCGAGATTCTGGAAACGGGTGTAATTAAATTACGTTTCGGTTTGAACGGGCCTGGCTTGTGGGAATTGGTAGAGGTTATTGCTGGACTCAGAATTATGTCACTTAACTGTATGTATGTATGTATAGTACATTACTGCAGCGGCCGCCAAATAGGGGATTGCCGGCCGAGTAGTTATAGATGGCCAAGTGTTAACGAGGCCATCTAGAAATACGAGGCCGGCAATCCCTGTTCGTGGCCAAGGCTTGTATAGAGCTTTTCTCAAACATGCATCATCATCATCATCACCATCATCATCGTCATCGTCATCATCACCATCACCCACCATCATCATCACCATCATCATCATCATCACCATCATCATCATTATCATCTCATCCTCATCATCATCACCATCATCATCACACCATCATCATCATCACCACCATCACCATCATCATCACCGCCATCATCAACACCATCACCACCATCAACCAACATCACCATCATCATCATCATCTTATCTTACCTAAAATAAGCGTAGTGGCAGAATGTCTTAATGAACCAAAACGCAAATATTGCTTATAGTTTTTTTTTAATGGCTAAATGCTATGATGCCATAGACCTATAAACGTCATGGTATGAAACAATAGACGATCACTTTGCTGGCCTTGGCCAGCAATGTTATATGAAATTCCATTATTGACCTCTCGTCTAGCCGCACACCACGCCGCGCCTGCATTGTGACACATCGTGGCGTATTATAAGGAACATAACGTCAATATTTCATAGCATGTTTGAGAAAAATACTTTATTGTACATTGTACATGACAAAAAAAATACAAAACAAAAAGAGTACGAAGGCGAACTTATCCCTGAAAGGTATCTTTTCATGCTAACCTAGTATGCAAGGAAAATCTTAAAAGATAGGCGAACAGTAATTTATGTACCGAGAAGAAAGGAATATATAACATATAAATATATGCACAAAATAAACAACAATTAGTGACTACGACCAATTTATACTTACTTCATTTACACTGAACATTGAACAATATACACACTTTCACATATGAATAAGCAATAATCTAAATAAAAGGAATACGATTACTGTTTTTGTTAGTCTAAGACCATCACCCATCTGTTTACTGGATGAAAATAAGTCAAATAAAGAAATAAGTCATGCTAAATTGCAAACGAGAATTTAAATATCAAGATTTGAATAAAAAATATAGGTAAGCTTTTAGTATTTAAAAATAAATCCAAAATTTCGTAATATTTTTTAATTACAGACTTTTTTCAGTGGCACAATCGTTTGCTCTACCTGAACTTGTACATCGCCATTAAAAAAAAAGTTAATCTGTCAAAGGGTTTGGCGCCACTTTTCGATTCGTTTTACGTGATTTTATTTTTCTTTGTTCTTGTTAACCAAAGTATCGTAAATAAATACCGTTTTTGGATTAATTATAATGTTACACATTTGTTTATGCAAAAAAATAGATTTGTTTAAAAATTACATAGTTTACGATTTATTTTGCTTTAATAATGAGTGACTCTTTGAACGAAAATATGCGAACAGGAACCCGTGGTCGTGAAATGGGACGTTGCTATTTCGACTTTTTGTTAAACCGACGATTAGTTAAGTGGTACTTAGTTTGCACAGGACCGCAGTGGTGAAACTGAAAAAAAACTGGCCCACAGATTTGTGCAGTACTTAGTTTATTCATTGGTTACGTAACCAGTAGTTTGACAATAAGGTGGTGAAACAGCCCCTTAATATGTTTGTTACAATAACATGACGTTAACATTTAAAGATCTAGTATTTAAATAAATAAAACCAGCCAAGTGCAAGTCGGCCTTAAAAAAAATATCTTGATCGATTTATTTTTTTACTTAACCGATTATTAATAGTCTGTAGGCAATATGAAAAAATCGTTATGCACAGCACTTAGCCGAGTGGGCGGTACGCATCAATGAATAATGTAACCTTCATAACATTTCGATCGGTAAAAAATAGAGAACTTCATGGGCGTGAACTGTCAAAACGGGCCTTTTATTTTGTTACTAGTTTAGTCCAACAAATTTACTGCTCATATTTAACTAGAAATATACTACACATTGTGAATTTCCTGTGTACATTACAGCTCTAGACTTTCCTAAAACAACAGGGCTAGTGTGGTTGCCAGTTTGTTTAGGCAAGCTTGGAACCTTTTTACTATAAAGGTCGATTCATGTCTAAGACACCAAGCGTGTCAGACGCGTGCCGTGTCAAAATAATATTCTTCTATACAGTTTCTATTAACGCATTCATATCTATCGTAAAATGACCGCGCAGACACGGACAGACTAGTGATGAGTCCCTCACTCGTGAGGTACCTCGTTTGAGTTCCTCGTCGCGACAAAATGAGGGAGTACTCGAATTGCAACTTTGAACTACCTCATTTTCTATCACGAGGCGCGCGCACAGAGTACGAGGCGCGAGGTGCGAGCATAGATAACGAGGCACGAGGCGCGAGCACAGATAACTCACTATACGAAGCGGCAACGATGCGCGCGCCTCGCTGCTCACTTACTCATTCAACTCATTGCGAATTGCGATCGTTTTAATTCCTCACACCTCACCTCACCTCAAATGAGGGGTACCTCGCGAGTACCTCGTGAAGCAAAACGAGTTACTCCCTCATCCTCATTCAAAAAGCAAGAGTTACACAACGCTGGGAGAGACACGGGCCATGCCCGGCCAGTATGCGCGGTTCATGTGTGTACGTGTCTGTGGCTATCTGCCGGTCAGTGTGAATAGGGCACCGGAACCGTGCAGACGACTTTTGTTCTTGACGACGGCGTCTGTCGATGTCTGACAAGGCACGCTACTGCTAGATGTGAACAAAACGGAGTCTGTCCCGGCACGGCACGTATCTGGTGCGTTTAATGTCTGTAGACTTAGATTATTTATGCACTAGATAGAGCTTTGGTGGCATGGAAACGTCCCGTAAAAATATAAGCCAACAGTTGGCTTATATGACATTTGCGTCATTTGCAGGGTTGCCAATAGTAATATGCTAAAATCCCCAAACGCATTGTCGAAATTTCCCACGTGTGGGGAATGAAAAATTATGTGGGCCGAGTGACTTAGTTTAGAGCTGTTGCGAATAATGAATTGTAGGAAATTAATCAAGACTAGCAGAAATTTGATGTCAAATGTCGCGTATTTGTGTTCATACTTAAAATCCCCTCATTTTTTTTTTTACGACCGCTTTAGCCTAGTTGGTAGTGACCCTGCCTACGAAGCAAGAGGTCCTGGGTTCAAATCCCGGCAAGGGCATTTATTTGTGTGATGAGCACGAATATTTGATCCTGAGTTATGGATGTTTTCTATGTATTTAAATATTTATTTATCTATATAAGTATGTTTATCGTCGTCTAGTACCCATCGTACAAGCTTTGCTTAGTTTGGGACTAGGTCGATTTGTGTAAGATTGTCCCCTAATATTTATTTATTTATTTATTTCCCCGAATTGAAGCTCTCCCCACACATTTCCCAATCAGCTTCACTTTCCCCACATTTTGGGGAATGTGAAATTAACTGGTATCATTAAGCACGCACACAGTGACAACCGAATGACGTAACGCGATCGTAATATGAAGCTGTCAAATGGATTTGTGGACGTTTTGTATCGCAATGTTTGCTACTGACGCTCCATCTAGTGCATAAATAATCTAAGTCTGTAGATATGAATAAACGGTGTCTCTCCGTGTCTGATACGGCGCGCGTCCGACACGCTCGGTGTCTGTATATTATGAATCGACCTTAACCCTAACCCATATTACTTAACTGTACCTAGCATTATTCAAGAATTGTTTTAGGTAACTATTTGCATAAAATATAAATTACTGCAAAATCACTACTGACACAGCCGTTTAAAATACTAATAGTATGTGGTTATGTTGTAAAATGGTGAAAGTCACACAAACATGCAAGGTAAAATGCCAAAGAGAAACTTGCGTTTTCCCTACAAGAACTCTCGACAGTAAACATAGGGATCTTTAAAAAAATCTAAAATACGAAATATGAGATGTAATAGTGGATTGGATAAATGATGACTACCTAAATACTGTATATAAACTATGTTTAAAACACCGAAAGCTTTCATAAAACATGAAGTGTTACAAAATAAATAATAAATAAAACTGATCACTAAAAATCCTAATAACTAACTAACTAGCTATGTGTTAATGCTATTATCTGAGATCGCTTCCTTTTTTTTCCTTGTACTTGTTTTTCTTTATTGTTTTCTTTGTCGTGTACAATACAGAGTCATTGTATTGTATGTAACTCCCATTTTACGACAATCACTATAACTGATTGGGGCCTTAAGGGCTTTAAATGGACCTTAAGGGTCTACTGAGTCTAAGCTAAAATAAATCAAACACGTCTGCACTGTTTAGAAGCTGTAATGAGACTAAAGACGTTCAATAAAAAACAAGATAACAGAATTCCAAAACAAAAAAAATCATAATTATAAAAAAATTATAAAAACATAAATTTATATAAAAAAGGTTGTGCCTGCGGCACAGTCACGTTAACGAATCGCAGAGCTTTGACAAATTTGGAACCCCACTCTGATCCTGGAGCTGTAATACATTATGCCCTTAATCTTAACACTGATGCAAATAGGGTAATAAAGTGTACACGGTTTTTCGTAGCGATCCTTCAACGTCGCACTGATCGCGTTAGGGTTATCGGGTGAAGATTGATGTTATGAACTTTGGTTTTTAACCGACAGTGGCTGAGGATGAGGATATTTGTTACGTCATACGTATTATGTTTTGAGTAAAATACAGGGTACTTCATGGCCGAAAAAGGAGTTAGTACCTATCATTTCGTCTAAAACGCAACTAGTCCTAGCGGTAATCGGTCTAAAACACAGTTAGTCTAAAACTCATCTCGTCTAAACTGCAACTGGTTTATGTAGCTACCAGTTTACGTCGCTACTGGTCTACTACTAGATGCTACTTAGACCAGTAGCGACGTAGACTGGTAGCTGCTTATACCAGATGCAGTTTAGACGAGATCCGTTTTAGACCGGTTACCACTAGGACTAGTTGCGTTTCAGACGAAATGATACTAACCCGCAAAAACACTGAGGACATGATACAATTTGTGAAATTTTAAACATGATAGGAAATTAATGTTTCTAAGGCGGGCTTGCGCGGACCTGGGTTAGCTACTTAACTCCGAGCTAACTGCTAACCCAGGGTTAAGAACTGTCAAAATGTATGGAAATGTCATTCTTAACCCAGGGTTAACGATTTAATTTATTTTCGACAAACTATGAACATCCTAAAGTTTATTACACTAATTTTAACAATTGACTTAATGAGTACAGTCAATTAGTTCAGAATCGCCAGACTCAAATGACAGTGGGCAGGGCACATCGCTCGTAGAACTGATAGCCTATGGGGCCAAAAGGTTGTCGAATGGCGTCCAAGGACCGGAAAATGCAGTGTATTAGGTAGGCCCCCAACAAGATAGAGGGCAGGATGGAGGTGTAGAACCGGTCTGTTTGGCGAACCTTTGCGGAGGGAGTCTGAACATAGGTCTCAGTCAGTGGACGTCTTTTGGCTGAAATAATAATGGTGATGATGATTATGACAGTCCAGGATTAACTGAGCTAGAAATACTAATTTTGGAACACGTTTAAAATTTAACCTTGTAGAATAATTTGTTTGTAACTAGTCTAATAAACTATTTATGTTCAAAGGAGGTGAAACGCCTCCGCCGTCAAATAAATGAATTAGATATGTATAAAATCTGCCAAAATTTAAAATATATTATTATGAAACTTACATTTTAGGTCAAGTAAAACTAAGCTTATTGATTCCGAAGGCAAGCTTTCTCAATAATAATAATCTACTTTTATATGTTCACGGTTAACGCTACTTTGTAAGATTACTCGTTAAATTCATCCAATTTGCAGTTCACGGCAAATCTTTCATGTTTTATTTAAGGCAATCTTCTCTCAAAGCTGTTGAAATATAAACGTTCGTATCTGACTTACCTATAGCACTCTACCAACCGGAGAAGTCGCGTTTCATACGCTCTCATTTCTGTACAAAAATTTGTCACTTTCGATGTAAATTTCTTTGATTCTCCTTTTTATTAGTTCACGAATCACGAAACAAAATTGTTAAACGCTAACTTAAGCGCACACACTCAATTTTTTACACTCTCACAAGTAATCTCTGGTTTATGCAAACTGTGACTGAGAAAATGCCCTGAATACACAAGGGTACTTTTTCAAGCAGTAATGTCAAGCTAGTGTTAGCTAGTTTTGTTTACATGAAACGAGAGTTGGCAGCTTGCTTTCCTATCTTGAAATAGGCTCAACTTTCATAAGCTAGAGTATAGATAGTTTAACGGTCATTATACCGACTCTATTACTAAACTCCTATAGTCATAATAATTTTGGCAAGCACGTTGTTGCTCTCTCCAGTTGGTTTAATGTTCCAAGCCAACTGCCTGTCATGTTGGCCTAAATATAAGTGAAGAATTGGATTACATTAGCACTGCCATCTTTTGCTGAGAAGGGGAAGCTTGTATGTATATGTAGCATACGGGTGAATGATTAGGTTTACTTTGCAATTTGTTATAAGGTTGTTTGCATGTACCTAATGTGTGCTGTGTTTTGAGAAACACGTCTTAAATTTTTCTGTGAGTTAGTTTTCTTTTCATGTTGGTCACTGGTGTGTTATGAACTTTTTAGAAACAGAAAGAGCCTTTCTTAAACAACGCTGAGGGACGTTCATTTCACGATTCAATTTTTCTAAAAAGTCGTCTGCGTACCAGTGACTTGTGTAAAATAAAAACAAACATATAGGTACAACACGGGATTGTTGTCACTTGTTCGTAATTTGGTCGTATAATTGAGTCGCCCATTAATCAAATTAAATTTTTTTGATAACATTTTAACCCCCATCCTGGTGACAGGTGGTGAGATTTTAGAATTTCCCTCCCAAAATCACGTGTAACTTTTTGGAACTAGGTAAGTAGGTATCTGACGTCTGGATAGAAAAACCGCGGCAAAATTGTTACCTGGCAACGGCGTGTCGAGGTCACGCTTTTCAGTTTCGAAAACATACGTTCAACGAATACACGATACTACATCTCCCCTCTCTTTTGTGATATTTTGTGATTTTTGTCCAAACCCCTCCCCCTCTTTTGAGCCTCTCATGATTAATTTGTCAACCATAAAATCTCACAGTCAAATGTCATCTCGAACACTTGAAAAAATATTTCCAATAAATAATAAATAGGGAATAAAAATAAAACAGCTGCAGTTCCTCGATCTTAAAGACTACGATTATGGATAAAAATATAATTAGCACCTCTTCAAAAAACTTTACTTACAATTAGCTAATTATGAACAGTGGCAATTATGCTAGATACATACACGATTTTATTTGGTGTACGAGTATGTATACGTGTATAGAAGCAATTGCCAATTGGCTTGAGGTCAAAGAGCTACGTTAGCTGTCAAAGCATTCTAGAACCTTTGTTTTGAATAACAAAACGTCCATCTTCAAATTAAACATGTGGTCTGTACAATCAAAACTCAACCCTTGCCATTCCTGTTAAAGTTTAAAGTAGTGTAAACTACATTAACATACCCAGAGGGTAGAAGTGACTTTTTGTATTTGCAACCTTGTATACTCAGGCGAAAGTTCGAATTAGATAGTTCAGAAAATTTAGAAGATCTCAGGTGCAATGGTACTGTTGGGTCGACTGGAATAGTGGAGTGACAGCCAAATGAACGAAATAAAGGTCAAGGGATATGAAGACTGCCCTGTGCAAATCCGTACTAATGTTATAAATGTGAAAGTGTGTCTGACTGTCTGTTTGTTACCTCTTCACGCTTAAAAAGCTGATATTATCTTTATTCTACTTCACATGGATAAATACAGATTCTAACCTGAAATTATATACTTTTTCTCAAAAATCCCATCCCACCTCCATCGCTCCCATCCTATTTCCAGATAGATACAACCTAGGGCAAGAGTGAATCCTTTTTAATTCGTCCAGAAATAATTTAGGGGGTTTAAATCGCTCGCGTCCGTAGGTTTACCCTCGACCCCTGGGTGGTGCTAAACCAGCGATACAACTCCGGTGGTAGGCTTCGTCCGTGAATGGTCACCATCCTGGTTGAGCCAAGCCGCCAAGCGTCTCTCGTAGTGTTCCGGTCTGCTGCCTATTGAAGCCATTCTGGAGGAAGGGTCTGAGCAATTGTACAGCGCGCGCGTACCGGTTACGGTGCCCCGTATTTGTTGTACGGTTAAGAGTGTTTATACCTGCTGAGCTGGCAACGTTGCATTTTTGTTAGTTTTTCTCGATTATTCCATAAAAATTTAATGAAAATTCAAAATGATTTGAATACAAATTGTTCTAATATATAAGTTAATGTGTCTACTGCAATAATAATTCGTGATAAGACTTTTATTTTCTTTAAAAACCGTTAGGTAATAATTTGTTCGTTTTTAAAGAAAATAAGTGTCTATCACGAATTATTATTGCAGTAGACACATTAACTTATATATTAGAACAATTTGTATTCAAAACATTTTTAATTTTCATTCAATTTTTATGGAATAATTGAGAAAAACTAACAAAAATGCAACGTTGCCAGCTCAGCAGGTATAAACCCTCTTAACACTGCTTAGGGGCGCGCGCATCAACGCGCTCAACTGCCTTCTCCTGCTTATTCCACTAAATTCAAGTCTAGGGTAAATGAGCATTTACTGGGCAAGCGAGCGCGCTTGCCTACCATAGAGCACCATCGTAGGCCTCATCTTCGCTTTCCGTCAGGCGTGATTGTGGTCAAACGCAAGCCTATGTTGTGTAAAAAAGATGGTTTTACGAAATCCTTAGAACAACACAATATTCAAAATAGAAAAAGAGTAAATTAAAAATATTTTACAAAGTTCTATTTACGGTACTGAATGGCGAATCGAAATTTTGAAGGTGATTAAAAAATCAGCTTGTATATTTGGTAGATTTTCACCGGCCACTCTTATTGACCCGTGGCGGAGGTATTTCTGGGTCACTCTAAGAATGCCTATTTTAAGCACTGACTAGCACAATCCAGGGTAACCCAGTTTTCAAGACTAATGAGAAGACAACATTAAACATTATTTTTAACAATACCGTGTACAGTGTGTGCCGTGCAAAGGTTGTATGGTCTTAAATGTTCACTTTTGTACATGTATCTCAACAGTTAACAATAATTGTGTGTTTCGTACAATTAAGGGAAGGGTTTCATCTTCACAGCTTATATACGTCCCACTGCAGGGCACAGGCCTCCTCTCAGAATGAAAGGGTTTGGGCCGTAGTTCCCACGCGAACCCGGTGTGGATTGGAACTTCACACGTGTACACCATTGAATTTCTTCGCAGGTGTATGCAGGTTTCCTCACAATTTTTTCCTTCCCCGTAAAGCTCATGGTAAATTACAAATGTAATTTCGCACATAAATTCCGAAATACTCAGAGGTGCGAGCCGGGATTTGAACTCACGACCCTCTGCTTGAGAGGCCATACTGGTCAAAGGTTTTTTTAATTATTTTTTCACTTTTTTTATACAATAAAGGGCTTACATACATACAATAACTACGGTAACCCGTACCGTGACCTTTGATCAAATTGGGACGTAAATGGTTGTCATGGAGACAAAAAGAAGATTGATGAAGACATCGACAAGAAATAGCAAATGCTAGCAAAAAATCTTGAGTTCGTCAGCAAACTACTTTTTAAAGCCCCCAGTTCAAAGTAGGCTCCGGTTTGGTTTACGGTAACTATAATATCGGATAGAACAACGCACTCAAAAACGGAAATGTGTGTGTAAATGTATGTGCGTTACTCTTGCCCACTAAAATGGCTGGACGGATAAATTAAGTATGGATCTCACGAATAACACTTAAGCTAAGTCTTATTCCAATATTCCCACAGGATTTATAGATATTAAATTTGACACCCCATTTTTTCACCCGGTGACCTTTTTCTTCGGGAGCAAACTGGAAGTATGTATAGAAAAAAAAATCCCTAGCAAAAAAGCATTACCAGATCAGTTCAGAAATGCCAGAGTTTGAGGGTAAAACAACCAAAAAATAATGAACACCAATTGGGATTGTTCATTTTTTCTAACCCCCCTTTTTATTTTTTTTATCGAAAATTTAGAGCATTTTAAGAAACTAATTTGAATATTTCAGCAATTCATCACTCCAATATTTTTTTATAATTTATTGAAAATTTGAGATACGACTTCTCGTAAATTACATGCCTCGGCTGAATCTGTGTATAAACCACAGACATAATGACCAGGGGCGTAGCGTCAGGGAGCGGTGGGAGCAGTAGTTCCAGGGCGTCTGGGCTGGGGGGGGCGCCGGGACTGGGGGGGGGCACAGATTTTTTCTTAATTTTTGTCAAAAATGCCAATCGAAAAATCCTACCAAATAAATAAATATTCATTATTCACTTTTTCGGAACATTTTAGTCTCGAACAGATAGGTATCTATAAATTAAACAAATAACCGGTAATTGGGATGTCCCAATTTTTGACAACGTATAATAAATCGAAAACCGTTTGGAGAAATAGGCTTTGTGAAGCGTTTTCAGAAAAAAGATTCCAAAAATATGGTAAACTGAATTAAATAAAGAAATTTTTAGTAATGACCTTCATTTGACCCCTGCAGTGAATCATCACAGAGGCAGATATAAGGAAGGTCTACACTCTAAAGCAAATTGACAGTTTGAAATGTTAGTGTCCTGCTTATAATAGCAAAGAGTGACAAAGACAGAACTTTCATCACATGATGCGCACCTGGCTTTAAACAATTGTCATTTATCGTAAAGTCCGAAATGTATACGAGTATTTCCAATGTATTTTTGCAAATTTAATTATTAAATTACTACGTTGCAAGTAAATATAAAAGAATTTAAATATCAGATTTTAATAAAAAATATCCATTTACTATCACACCATTAAACAAACAGGAATAATCGAAGCTAAAAGAAGAGAAATAAATAAAACTATTTGTCATATGGTTCATTTAGGACCCTAAGCTGTGCTTGTATTATTGACAGTGACAAGACAAATCAGGGGGGCTACTCCAAAATTCGAAAATCGAAGTTCGTATCGCATCGTCTTGTTCGGTCTTGTATTAAATACTATTAGCGAGAGAGGAATGGCACGATACGAAGTTCGAATTTTGCACTTCGTACATCGATATAGAATACATCGAAGTATAAGGCCAGTAGTACCACAGATTATGTTAGGCACGACTTGAAGTTTTCTAGGCAATGGAACGTGGTTCTCTCACTGTGACGTCATCCAAAGTATTTCTTAAAAAAATTATAAAAAATTAAATACTCAACCAAATTCAAAATCGAAGAAAATGGTATCTTAATATATCCTATTCTTTCCAAAAAATATATAAAAACTATATGTTATTTTTTTTGGTGCATCCCAATTAAATGTAAGTACTCCAGATCTCCAGAAAAGGTAGCGGAAAACTGAACTAAAATCAGCAAAGCAAAGAAGCGTATTATGAGCTTCACTTTTAGCGCCCTGGAGCGAAATTCTTCAAACGCCTCTCTCTAATATGGGCACGCACGTGAGGAATTATACACAAACCTCAAAATGATCTGGAGGTTTTTTGTACGATTATTTTCAGTTTTTTTCTGTGATTATAATTTTGAATCATCTGAGATGATTATAAATTATAATTACTGAAAAAAATTAATGTAGGCAAATCTTGAAGCTGGTACACAATGAAAATACGCTTTTCGCTAACTCTTTTATTTTTATTGCATGGTGCAGTTTGTAAATCAAGAAACCCACTTTTTTGATTTTTTAACGGCAGAGTATTTGGAAAACGTGGCGTTCAGGGGCGCGGGTGGAACGCAATTCCGTTCGATAGTTGTTATAAACCGTTATAAACGTAAAACAAAAAAACTTCACCAAGGTGATAGAATAAACATGGGTGACTGCGGATAATAGGACGGTGCGCTGGGCGAGCGGCGTTGGGTCCTCCCGCTTGAGCGGGTTCGTGCAAGCATAAACAGGAATTGCAATTGGAATTGGCGGCGGGGGCGGCCCGCACCGGGTGTCACCCCACCCACTTACATCAGTAGTGCCACCTATAAAAAATCCTAAAACTGTGGCAGAAATGATTACATATATTTTTTATGTTAACAGTTTTGATTGAGTTTTGGGGTGACACCTACAATATCCACCCCGGGTGCCACCTATGCTAGCTACGCCACTGTGAATCGATCGTTCAAAAAATGAGAAAGGGCGCTTGAAGAATTTTGCTCCAGGGCGCTAAAAGTGTAGCTACGCCACTGATAATGACAAAAAAAAATGTGTCAATCGATGGTTAGTTGTCATCTGACAATGTCACTTTACATTACAATAACAATAACACTAAAGTTGCCGATTCTTCTAAGAGAATAGGTACAAAAAACAATTTACGGCTATAGTATTTTTTGTACGTATAATATAAAATGGTCAGAAGTGTTCCCTTGAAAGTTTTTTGGCAGATTTAATCCATACTTACATTAAAATGACCCTCGCAACAATAAGAACAGTACATCGTGTAAACTTTGAACTAACTTCGCGGCACCACTTCTCTCGTAAATCTTCTCTAATGCGAACAATTAATTTCTTTGAGAAAAAGAATTACGCTTCATGTATAAATCCATTATTAAAATATGAAAAACGCGAAGAATGTTTTTCAAAATAGTATCCTTAAACTGACAGATGATAACTACGTCGAAGTGACAGAGAATAGTATAGAGAAACTAGACGGACGGCTTTTTTCTTCTTGTTGCATTTGGAATCCAGTTACACAGTTGATAATCATAATGCCTCCGACTGCGTTTTGAAATCCAATTTCTTATCCTAAACTTGCTACATAGTATTTTATTCGTCATGACGTGAAATCCACAGTGGGCATCGTTTTTAGTATAACATGGGTTCGGTGCCTTCAGCTGCATTTCTTTTTCCGTGTCATTGCGCATGGCTTACTCTTCTTAGTTTACTGAAAAACGTTTCATAAAATGTTTCGTTTCAAAGGAATCTCATTTTAAAGAAACTGTTTTTTTCAAAAATCATACTTTATATTTTGAAATCCTTAATTCTTGTTTCCATCTTTTGAGTCCATTTTTATTTAGCTTGTTTTTAGTTTATTTTTTACGCAGTCGGGTTTTTTATTTTTTTTTAATAATTAATGTTTTTATTTAGCTTTTTTTTAGTTTATTTTTTACCGACTGGTTTTGTTTTAACTCCCCAACCCCTCAAATCCCCCCAGACCCCTCAAAACCCCCCAACCACCCTCAACACCCCCCTACCCCCCAAGCTCCCCAACCCAACCCCCAAACTCCTCCCCCAACACCCCTTAACACCGTAACCCACCCAACCCCTCAACCCCCTCCCCTAAACCCCCTCACCCAACCCCCCCTAACCCCCTAATACCCCTCCCCCAACCCCCCATTCCAGCTCCAACTCCAAATCAAACGAGCCCAAACCCGATGGGGTTGTGTCGTTTTATTGTGGAGTCCTTTGGCAATCTTCCAGCTCCATCATCAGACCCTGGTTACCATCTGTGATCAAAGTACTCGTCAAGACGAATCAAACGAGCCCAAACTCGATGGGGTTGTGTCGTTTTATTGTGGAGTGCTTTTGGCCATCTTTCAGCTCCATCATCAGACCCTGGTTACTATCTGGGATCAAAGTGCTCGTCGAGACAAATCAAACGAGCCCAAACTCGACGGGGTCATGTCGTTTTATTGTGGAGTGCTTTTGGCCAACTTCCAGCTCCATCATCAGATCAGCTCCATGATACAATAATGTTGCATTGTCATCCTATTTACACATACGTGCAAAATTTCAGCTTAATCGGAAACCGGAAAGTGGGTCAAAATCATGTTCAGAGTTTCTGTTACATACATACATTGATACATACATACAAACGAAGCTAATAATAAAAGCGTGTTAAAAAAACTCCCACGGAGCCCTCCCCGGCCCCTTTACCCACCCCGCCTATAAAAACCCTCCTTACCGAATTGGTTTTGCCTTCTGGCAAACACAAAACAACCAGCAAAACCCAAAACAGCAGCAAAACCTAACTCAAAACGGTCAAGTGCGAACCGTCGAAAATTACCAACTTAAGAAAAAATTGGTAGTTTTCGCCAAGTTCCCACGAGACTATGATAGCTAGGAGTTGATGTGAGGTGCCGTTAGGCGGCACAACCTACCTCCTATTCAACTCACTAGCGACCAAATCTCGGACCGTTATAAGACAGCCGCAATTAATTTTCGAAGTTCTCAACAAACTTACGAATGTAGTTAATTGCGCCTGTTGAAAAAAAATAGCAATCAACGTTTCGCCGAATAACTTCCGAATGGTAAGTTCGAAAATTATTCGGCAAACGGGGTATGATTAAGCTAACTTTTCCTAATATTCCAATGCAATAAACCAATTATATTTTTTTTAGTTATTATACTTAGTACCCATAAATGACGTAAAATGGTCTAATTCTCTAAAACAATTTTCATCGTGGGCTCGATTTAATGAGATTATGATTATGATGTGATGATTATGATGATACATGGAAAAAATAATAAGTCAGAATAAGGGTTACCGATTTGCTTGGGTACGTGTATGAGTACCTACCACAACTCGAATTCAATAGGAAGTTTTAAATTCCGGTTTTCCTGTATAATTCCCGTTCCCACGGGAATTCCCGGAAAATACGTACCCAATGTCACTTGCGCAACTGAGACGAATCTAATGACACCTCACACTTCAAAATCCATCGAGCCGTTTAGGCTGCAGGGCGTGCCAAAGAATGATACATACATACATACATACATAAATACATACGCCCTGAAAACATAACCCTCCGGCAGTCGGGTAAAAATATACTACCATAGTTATCATAAGTTATTTGTTTTTCGTCTCTTTTGTACAAACCTGTTTGTATTTTTTTGTATATTTTGTGTGTAAATAAATATCACTACATAACACTATGTACTATTTCGACTCAAATTTATAGAGAAAATTTTCACTTATCGTGTTCTGACTCCCAATTCTCTAGAATGAAATGTGATCAAAAAGAGCTCATAATAATTTCATTCACATACTTTACCTACCTTACAATATTGAAGGAAGAACAAGTAAAAAATCGCATGCCTTGTCTTAATTATTTCATTTGCTACAGCTTTGCATATGAGAGAGGAACTCAGTTCTGAGTTTAATATTATTTTATTCAGAAACTACGTAGAACTCGTGCAAACCAAATTGCTTTAGTTCTAAATGTTTCACAGCTCTGCATACAAGTACAATATCTGTTTGTTATTATGCATATTCGTATTCCTGAACATCTAAAGCCCAGTTTAGACATGTGAGAGAATAGCGCAAGATACATTACATTGCGGCATTCGATTGACCACTTGAAACTCCTTCGCTTTACAGCCTCGCAATGTAATTTGGGATGGGGATTTGAAATCGATTAAGCGAAAAATTGATTTTTCGAACCAAAAAATGGAAATCGATTCAACCTTGAAAGTTGAGATTTCATTTTATATTTGTAAATTCTGATCGACAGCGACCCACGCTCCGCTCAATATCAGCGTTATCATGCTGATTAATTGTCTATAACTAAGTACCTCAGATACAGATCTCAGACCAGTACGCTTAGTATAAGTTTTCCTTCACTTCAATACTTCTCGATCGCGTTTACGTAAAAAAATCTATTACTATGGAAACATTGACAGCGTCTCCGCGCGCGCGCGTCCATGTTTCCATAGAATTGAAATTTTTACGTAAACGCGATCGAGAAGTATTTTGGTGAAGTAAAACTTATACTAAGCGTACTGTATGCTTAATATAAGTTTTACTTCACCAAAATACTTCTCGATCGCGTTTACGTAAAAATTTCAATTCTATGGAAACATGGACGCGCGGCCGCGGAGGCGCTGTCCATGTTTCCCTAGTAATTGATTTTTTTACATAAACGCGATCGAGAAGTATTTTGGTGAAGTAAAACTTATACTTAGCGTACTGTACGCTTAGTATAAGTTTTACTTCACCAAAATACTTCTCGATCGCGTTTACGTAAAAATTTCAATTCTATGGAAACATGGACAGCGCCTCCGCGCGCGCGCGTCCATGTTTCCATACAATTGAAATTTTTACGTAAACGCGATCGAGAAGTATTTTGGTGAAGTAAAACTTATACTAAGCGTACTGTATGCTTAGTATAAGTTTTCCTTCACTTCAATACTTCTCGATCGCGTTTACGTAAAAATTTCAATTCTATGGAAACATAGACGCGCGCGCGCGGAGGCGCTGTCCATGTTTCCCTAGTAATTGAATTTTTTACGTAAACGCGATCGAGAAGTATTGAAGTGAAGGAAAACTTATACTAAGCGTACTGGTTAAAGTTGCGGGATCGCGATGGATTCGGATGGCACGGGACCGATCTGTTTGGCGAGCCTTGGGGGAGGCTATGTGGACGTCTTTCCCGTTTTTACCCTTTGGGTACGGAACCCTATAAACGAAGTATAACTAAAACCTAAATTTTTTAATGTTTGCGGTTTATATTATCCATACAACATTTCATCTGTTATTTCACCCAGAGCTTAATTTTCAAAAAGCGATGTTTTTACGTGACTATAATTCCATATACTTACGTCGTATCGTTCAATTCAAGTCTCATCGTAGCGAGTACGTGAAGTGAAGTTTCAGTAGTACCGAATTTATAAATTCAGAATGCCTACAACACATATTTAGATCGCACTTATCGAGTTCGACCACGCCACCCTAGTCTAATACCTATAAAAAATAAGCGTTTAGTCTACCTATTGCCATTTAACCCTTTCAACGCCAACGACACATATAGGTGTCCAATAGTACAGTGTCAAAGTGACCTTGACACAATGACATAAGATTCAAAGCAGGTTTACGTTTTGTCGAGGTGCGGCGTTGAGAAGGTTAAAAGATACAGCCCCGTGTCAGACAGACATCGGAGTTTTAACAATAGGTTCCCGTTGACACCCACGTTGGATACGGAACCCAAAATGGCAATAGTTAACGAATTCTATTTCATCCCATTCTCACCCAAAATAACCCAGCAGCGGTATCATTATATCAACCAGATAATCAAATTTAATCACCGCCGATCTTGCCAGCCTCATGAAATAAATGACTAGCGTGACGATGATTTATTAACCCGCCACACTGAGTTATTTATTGCGGAAGCAAATAGATACGAAAGGGGGCTACTCCGAAATTCGAAAATCGAAGTTCGCATCGTACCGTCTCGCTCGCTCTCGTATTAAATGCTATTAGCGTGAGCGGAATGGCACGACACGAAGTTCGAATTTTGCACTTCGTAGTATAAGGCCAGTTTATTTCATTTAAACTGACGTTTCCGCAATACTTTTCGGCCGGCAAACGAAGTTTTACGTTTTGCTGATTTTCCGTTATTTATTACTATTACTAGCCAAGGATCATATAGACTGGATTAGCAATCGCCATAGCACAGATCGTCCGCAGAAAAGTAGTTTGATTATTACATCTAGATGGCGCTGAAATATAGCCCGAAACTTTGAAAGCAAAACAATAAGTCTACAGATGTATTATTTTTCATAATAATACATTTGAAGTAATTTGAAATATCTGTAGTCTTATTGTTTTGCTTTCCAACCCTCGGGCTATATGTCAGCGCCATCTAGATTTAATAATCGAACTACTTTTTCCGCGGCCGATCTGTACTATAATCCAGTCTATGATCCTTGTTACTAGCCCACCTCGATTTCGTACATGCAACTTTGAAAAGAAAAGAAATGAAAACCGGCCAAGACCGTGTCGGACACCCCCCGGAATAAAGTTCCGTAGCCGTAACGAAAAAATCCTTGCATACACCAAGCGCCGTGCACTCCAATTTGTTGTTATTTGATCGTCAACTTTGTTTATGATTACTACTATTTTATTTTCCAATTTTACTATTAACTATACTATCCCTGCAAATATCTAATGAAAATACGCATGATCACAATATTTAGATTAGGTAAAATATCAATGCTAGATGAAAATGAGCTAAATATGCAAATACCAATATTATGTAATGGCATATACCTGATCCGACCCCTAATAATGACAAACAGATAATAATATTAGGTATGTAGGAAAACACGCAGCCACAGATATATGCATTATGTTAGGCATTTACAATTATGACCATGTGAACAAAGTAGAAGTCAAAAATATAAAAAGGTATTTGCTTGAATATATTTGAAGCTCTGGGAATGTACTGACATTATGACCTTGACTGTGTACAGTCAAGTTAATTTGTAACAAAAATGAGGTGTGAGATTTTTTTAATTTATAATAATAATAATTTATTCGATGCATTTTTTTGGATGGGATCAATTGTAAGTTATACCTCGTCCAATGTACCGACTTCAAATGTAATAAAGACTGGTCAAGTGCGAGTCGTACTCGCGCTCCAAGGCGTACAACGTTATTAGTATGTCAAAATATACGTTACACGGACGTACCTATAAATATACATTGTTAGCAGAGCGAAGTGAAGTGAAGTTCTAAGTGAAGTGCACCCAGCGTGGGCACAGAATATATAATAGTACTAACGTACAGAATGGACACGCTCCGCCCCGCACCGATTCGAGTTACCCCACCCCTCAAGGCGCAGATTGCCGGACACCGCCTGGATCCAGAAGAGTGCGCGCGCGATGTATGTAGGCGTACGCGTTTACAGACATCGTCGTGCTTATGTAGATTCAAGAACGCGTATTTTGTACGTCGTGTCCGCCGTGTGGCGTGGGGCTATTTATATGGGTTAGATGTCAAATACACATTATGTGTAAATTTCACCTGTCTATCTATTACGGTTATTGAGATATAGCCTTATGATGGACGGATCGGATAATGTAAGGACACTAATAGGGTTCTTTTTATCACCTTTTGTCTACAGAAC